>JAAXCT010000550.1:0-433030 GCA_012490785.1 Eragrostis nindensis
GGGAGACTCGAATTTATAGCAAACGTTAGTTCCGAGGCGATCCCCAGGTACCTGCTATGGTGTTGCACCCCGCGATCACCTCCTTGAGCACCGGAGACGACAGGGCGGCGCCACCCGCGAAGTTAATCCAATCCACACACTGCAGCATTCCGAGCCCGAGGAATACAGCCAATCCTGAGCCAAAGACTTCTCCGATTCAAACTCTTTCTTGTCGTGTATGCCAGCAACAAGGCAGTCAAGTCGGCCCAACGTCACGTTGGCACCCTTGTCGTCGTCCGATATCGTGTCAAGGCAGCCGTCCAGCGTCTAGTCGGCGACGCTCCCGGCTCCGGTGCCACGGAGCTTCAGGCGGGCGAGCTCCTTGGTGAAGTCGTGCTGCCGCGCAGCCGCGAGGGCGCCGCTGGTGCGGGCGACCCTAGCGAGGCTGCCGTGGAAGGAGTCCGCGTACGAGGAGGAGAAAGTTTGTAGCAGTCGGCCGCGCGGTCCAGGTTTATTGCGCAAGACGCGCGAAGGAAACTCAACGCCGCAGAAGACGATGGACCTGGCGCGGGCGCCGCAGCCATTGGCGCAGGTTGTGGCGGCGACGGCAGCAGCAGTACATGTGGCAAGGGCAAGGAGGGAGCTGGAGGAAGCAGGATGTCGCCATCGCCGTTTGAGATGTGGGTTGCGATTTGCGATTGAAACCATGGTGAGAGATATAAATACGAGCCTGGAGTCGTTTCTAGTTTGGGAAATTTTGTGTGCGAGCTTATTCGAACCACAATACGATCCAGGCATTAAATAGGTTGGGAAATTTTTCTTGTGCCAGGTGTACATTCCATTCAAGTCGCAGATTACCTTACATTGTTTTTGGAATTCTTTATTATACAGATATCTTTACTCACTCCAGTATCAAAATTATTTCGTTTTGAGATTGTTCTAAAGTCAAACTTTTTTAACTTCGATTGATTGCAGATTTTTATGTGTTAAGTTTAGAAATGTGAAAATTACACTAACTATATTTTATAAATATTTATAGCAAAAAGTGTCAGACAAAGTTGTGTTTTCAAACAAAACCATGCATGTCTATGTCCGAAACAACAACAATTTTGACACTGTAGTATATAGAAGGATACATAATATGCCCATATATGTGGGCTGTCTACGAGCACCCGAGTGTTTCTGCTTGTTTGAACACCGAGTGTTGGATGGATTTGTAGCACTCGATTTTGCCAATTCAAATAATCAAGTGCTACACGCCTACACATAGTCTTTGAGCACTCGAATTTTGTACCATAGATTACAGATTCAACGAATCAGGCTAAAACTAGACAAATTTGTCCATAAGCTGTATAGTTTTCACTGAGAGGCAGACAAATATTTGTCACATTTGACTAAATATTTCGGTTGTTTTGAGACAATATTTTGCCCAGAATTTGGCAGAACTTCTGTATGACATGCATACAATGGGCTGAGATAAATTCAACACTGTACAAATGACAGTAAATATTGAATCATTACTCAAGATCTTTTTCATTACAAAATCACACTGTCACTACTAGAACAATTAACAGCTGCTGTACAGCATGAACGTGACTCTTGCACTACTAGAATAAAATAAAATTGACAAAAACAGACGCCTTTGGCTGAAACAAATAAACTAAATAGTTCATGACAAGACATTTTTGAAATCTGAACTCTGGTGATAAGGTGCAATGTTGCAGCTTAATAATGCACGACTCGATAAAATGGAGACCCATGCCTCATTTTCTTGCTCATCATACAGACTGATGTTGGCAATTTTATGGAATTAGCAAACATCTTGACGATTGAGCTTCTCGGGATATGACATGGCATTTGTTCTCCGTTGGAACAAAAGCAACCTTGACTCACAATGATGACCCAACACATTGTGGCAGGGTTCAACAATAGATGGCCACCTGCTCGGCATAACTCTTGCTCCAAAGACTAAAAAACTAGGCGTGTCTGAGATCAAGGAACAATATATGCCCAGGAAATCGGGAACTACTTTGATGCATTGATCAGCCTCAGCACCAGCTTTGTTTGGTGTAGTTCTTGCAACTCCACTAGTCCTAACTAGTCCAGGAGCTGAGGCAAACCAAGAAGAAGTATTGCAATAGTGGTTTGCATGAGTAGCAGAATCAAATTAATGAATAGATACATTTTAAATTAATTTAGGAAAAATGAATTCTCAAGTATACACAAAGTTATAGATGCTAATACTAAAACCACAAATCAAATAAACAGATGGACATAATGGTAAAGAAAAAAAAGGAACAAACTATTACTATGTCCTGGTAATATGGCATTGGTAGGGAAATGAGTGTAAAGTCGCAATCAAATATACAGACTGGCAGAACAGTAAAGCAACACAAAATCAAAAAAAAAAAAAAGGGAATCAGCTTCATCATGCCCCTCCTCCCCTGTGCGTTAGTATGTTCCTAGCCTTAGTGGCAGAAACCCCCTTCTTCTTCTTCTTCGCCCTCTCCCTTCTTCATCTCCATGGAGTTCCAGAAGGTACAAGGGGCTTGAGCCCCCCACCCCCCCCCCCCCCCCCCCCCCAAAAGGGAAGAGTAATGGTTACGGACCTGTGGCTTAAGCTACCAGCTCATAGGCTTCCGCTACTAGCTCGCTCTCATCCACTTGGATTAAAGTGATTCCTTGTTTCGATCAACAAAAATTATACATTGCAGGGGGCTCAAGCCCTCCTACCCGCTTAAACTCCATGAAGATGAGCAGTGGAGAAGAGAATCAGCGGACCAAAGTAAAGCCCAATAAAACCGTAACCAGCGGCCGGGCGATGTAGCGTTAGAGAGGTGAGGTTTTCTTATTGTACCTTTAGACAACAAGCGAGGAGCCGATCTCAAAAAACAAGCGAGGAGCCCTGCGCTCACCGTCAAGTTGCCGCTGATGCGCAGAACAAAAAAAGTTGACGACGAGAGGGTGCCACAGGATCGTAAAAAATATTCTTTGTTTGTTGTGTCCATTTTATAAAGTGAGTTGAAATTTGCAACAAGAAATCTATAATATATGGTATCCCCGTTATTACGTCGAGTTTCAATGCAATTCAAAATGTGGTTACATAAACTAACCTACATGCATAGTTCATTGAAGCAATTAACATGTTACCACTACTTTCGGTCACATATTTTCTCTTATTATGGTCACAATAACAACCAACCAAGATGAGTTTCTTGTGGCCGAGCAAGCATTGCGGACTTACCGACGCATGCACAGGCGCAGCCCAGGAGGGCCACAACCCACGCAGGGAGGTGAAGCCACAGAAAATGGGACAAGCCGTTTGCCACGAATTGTGGGGTGGTACGCCTCGGTTGGCTGTGTGAGAAACGCAACAAGCGACCAACCGAGCTGAAGCCGCTTCGCAATGCTATTTGATGCTTGTTCTGGTTAATAACTAAATTTATTCACTTTCAACACAGGTAACCGCGCTGGGGGGGGGGGGGGGGGGGGGGGGGGAGGGGGGGGGGAATAGACTTCGATGTGTTTATTATGGTATAGTTCCATGTTAATTAATACATGTGTCGTAGCCCGTCGGAACGGGGCGTTTGGCGGATATTTAGTTCTAGTAAGAGCGCTTTGCTTCGGCGAAGATCAATCAAGAGGGACACACGATTTATACTGGTTCAGGCCTCCCGAAGGATAATAGCCCTACGTCCAGTGTGTTCTTGTATTGCCGTATAGGCGAGATGTGTTATGGTGCGATCCCTCTCGTCATAGGGAGGTGTCGTCACATATAGGTGGGTCTTGCCTCCTTTTACAAGTTAGAGTTGGAGTATATCTAAGAAAAATAAGAGTTCACCTTCCTTCAATAGGCTTCGTAACCGACAAGGCGTCCCTCATCGGTAGAGTCCTAATCCGGCGCATTCGATGTCCTGATATCTCCAAAAATTAGGGTTACGACAACATGCATTTGTACACGACCCATTAGTCTGTGTTGCCTTCACTGTTTTTCTTTTTGATGATGGAACTAGAGGGCAAGCCCCTCCAGAGATATAAAAGTATATTGATAGAATAAAAACAGGTACAAAGTTAATAAAAGTAATGTCTAAAACGAAATAAAAGAAAAACTGAAAGAAAACAGGACAAATAACAAAGAAAACTATTGCGGTGCCTTCACTGTTGATAGTTCGTTACTGGTTATACATGTAGTTTGTGCATTTTAAAAGGAACTTAATTATTGTACTGAAGAGCAAGACAGGGACATAAATTACTTTTCATGAGGAGTCCTATGGTTAAAGGAGCAGCTGTTGATATGTTGACAGTCTCATTTTGGAGTCTTTCACTTGATATGTATCATATAATAAATGTTTTTCTGGCATCTCTGGAAATAAAGAAATGCGAGGGTCTTCGACGGGATTCAGGCCACGGTGCAGTACAAGGCTTCAGAGATTGCACGAGGCGGCGATGCTATGGACACTGGCAGGAGCAAAGCGCGCTGAATATTCTAGGTCACGAGTAGTCCGTATAGGGCGGTCCGTGTCCAGGTTGAACCCCGACTGATGTGTACTGCAGTCAAGTGTACTGCTTTCCACAATTACCGCGGATGTGCTTTTCCTGACGACAAAATCCTTGTAGCCGCTGAACATGCCGGACAAGATCACAAAGCATGCAATGAAAACCATAATAAAAGCGAAGTAGCAACCAGTTAAATTAACCACATAAAGAAAATACAAGTGCCAAGGAAGTATCTCGGCAAAGAATACTTCGCTTCAGCAAATAATTAGTACAGTATAGTACTGAAAAGAAAGGTTGCTACCTAAAATCCTACCAAAATCATTTTTCTGTAAAATACCAGTGGATCTAGCCATGAACCGGTTCTCTCCGGATATAATGGTACTGAGCAAAGGTAAAGAACCCATATCGGTGACAGCACAGGAGGAGATGAGGTATCACTTACAAGTTACAACACATTCTGTATGTACATCTTACACAGTTACACTCAAGAATCTTCTAAGCTACAAAACTGCATTTCGATAAATTTCCCAGCACTATTGCTTTCGCCGCGATGTGTCATCCACGAATCTTCGGAACTGCACTGCAAGTTCCTGATAAAACTTGACATCTGACGGCTTTATTCTGTTGATTGCATACTTGAAATGCCTGAATGACACTTCAGGAATGTCAAAGTTCTCCTGTTTGAAGTGGAGTATTTTATCAGCGAACCTTTGCAACAATCTAGTAAAAATGCGGATGTCCGTGTTACCATAATGTTGAGGAATGAGTAGCTTACATCAAGCGCAGCAACAGCAGCTTCCCTGCAGACAAGCTTTATGTCAGCGCCAGTGTATCCTTCTGTGAGTCTAGCAAGTTCATTGAGATTCACATCAGGACTGCACGGCATTCTGCGTGTATGAATCCGGAAAATGTCTTCACGGTCACCTTCATCTGGTGGCTGCACATCAAGCAGCCTATCGAAACGACCTAGTGCATTTGTGTTCATAATGTTAGACAAAATGAATATAGGAACTAGGAAGCATTATAAGTGTAATTCAAGGAACCCGTTTAAGCAATAAAATACTAATGCATCGATAGAATATTTTGATAAATAACCTGGTCTCAAAAGTGCATGATCAATTTTGTCAGGACGATTGGTAGCTGCAATAACAGTAACACCGATTCTTTGGTCCAAACCTGTTCCAATGATTGTAAAATTTTGCATGATCAGAATAGAGGCCGATCTAAGATTGTAGATAGCAAAGTAGAGTAGAACGGTCCTCTGTTATCAACATATTTCAACTGTGACTGAGCAAAGGTAAATGGCTAAGACTCCACTCACAAATATGAGGTCAATGGCACATCTGTAGCAACTATTCTTAGAGGATAGAATCTCAGCGCACCCTGATATTCATTTATGAAAAGAGCTGAAGCTACAAGCTAATATTCTTACAATTTACTGATTAGAGTAGACACTAAGGTAAAAATCTGAATCAAGAATGAACCATACAATGAGGCAAACGGTAGATTCTGAAAAGCTTCTAATGCAACAAGCAATTAATTAACCATTAACTAGAAACATCACACTCAAGATATATATATTAAACTTGGTTTGTACACCATACTTTGGTCTCTTCTAATAGTAATGACAAAATAAGGTGACAGATATGAAGCCTAATGCAACTATTATCAAGTTGCTGGATAAAAACAAAGGATTGCAATAGAAACTTTCTAGTGAAGTACCAAAACTCACCATCCATTTCAACAAGCAACTGACTCAGTACCCTATCAGCAACAGATATGCCATCATTTTCGTGGCCACGGGTTACTGCAAGCCCATCTATTTCATCAAAAAATAATATTGCTGGTGCATTAACTCTTGCCTTTGCAAATAGTGATTTGACTGCTTTCTCAGAGTCACCAACCCATTTGCTGAAAAGTTCAGGACCCTTAACTGCAAGGAAGTTCAATTTTGCTTCGGAAGCTACCGCACGAGCCATCAATGTCTTGCTGCAGCCTGGTGGCCCAATCATCAACAATCCTCTGGGGGGGCGGATCCCTATGCGTTCAAATGCTTCTGGGCATTTCTGCGGCCATTGGATGGCTTCAATTAACTGCTTCTTGACTCTGGCTTGACCACCAACATCTTGCCATCGTACCTTTGGAAGCTCAAGCATTACCTATACAGGACATGATTAAGACATTGACATAGTTCTTCAACATATCACATGTATATATTTAGGGCGATGTCAATAGGTACAGCCTTAGAGATGGATAGAAGTGATACCTCTCGCATTGCACTTGGTCTAACTTTCATTTTAGCCTTTTCAAAGTCTTCAGAGGTCACTAACAACAGTTTTTCATCTTTCCCATCATCGGACTCACTATTTCCTGGATGACCATTGCAAGGGAAATCCACTGATGCCATGGTCAGTTTTGAGAGAGACGATGATAACGAGCTTATATGATCCCCCAAGTGATCAAAGGTCTTCTGGTTACTCTTTTGTCAACACTAGTATCAGGATGACCAAGCAATTGAGTTGAATTTTCCTTTAAGCTGATATAACGGCGAAGTGTACTTAATGCGGCCTCATTGCACAGTGCAGCTAGATCAGCACCCACAAATCCATGGGTGGCTTGAGCAAGAGACTCAAGCTCCTCACCAGTGAGAGAGTGGTGAATCCCAATTAGAAGATGGTGAAGTATGTCCAACCTCTGTACAGGAGATGGTACCCCTGCATGAAGCAACATTTATCAACTGGACAAACATGTGATATAATATTAGAATCAATGACATTATTTCAAATTTGACACCATCTATAAGCGCATGACCAACTAAGTTAGAAAAGATAACAGAAAATAGCTAATAAAAATAACACAACGTAACCACTAATCACCAACTGGGACTGACAAACATTACGATACAGGATAATCTATTGCTCAAAAGAAATATTGACCAAGACTAAGTGACCTGTGTAGTCCCACATAATAGTCAACTTAGAAAGCATAAAAAACCATCCAAAGCTATTATTTTGATGCATGGATGAAATCAGATCATTCTACCTATTTCAATTTCTCGATCCAATCTTCCAGGACGCCGCAACGCGGGATCAATACTATCAGGCCGATTTGTAGCAGCGATCAAGAGAACACGTTCTCTAGGGCCTATCTCATCCATCAGTTTTAACAGAGTGGCTACCATTCTAAGAGACAAGTCCTCACCCCCATCCTTCCTTGCTGGAGCAATTGCATCCAGTTCATCAATGAATATCTAACAAAGAATGAAGATATATGACATGAATACATAATGCTAAAGTAAAGGTAATATATCCGACTGTGAATACTAGTTAGGACACAAAATATTTCACATGCATAGTACTGCAAGTGTTACTAACTAAAAAAATCAGCCATAACCTTAGATAATCAGTGAAATAAACAATTCAATATTCTCCTTATATGAAATGTTATGGAGAGGATGGACGAAATATCCGACGACAACCACCTGATCTATAATTGGAACATGTATTTTTCTTTCTTTATTTTTCCATCATTTCTTCTATCTTAACTTCAATTTAGTTATTGTACCCTCACAAGTAAAAATAATAATAAAGCTAACATAATAAAGGTGTGGATGCTTCAAAATACAAGCAACAAAATGTCACGCCTTGTTGCTGAAGCTCGAGCGTTTGGCCGCAGACAAAGATTGTAGGAATGAAAGGCTGGTGGATGGGTTCGCTGTCGCTGAACCGCACGCTTGCAAGCCGGCGCCGGTGTGGACATCGCTGATAAGCAAGGCACGGGATGGAAACAGTTTAAGGCCAATACTTTCTTACTTGGCAAGCAAGGCATGGGGATATAGCAACCGGTCTAAACAATCCTACTAGATTACAATAAGGAAATCAATCCTAATCGAACTGGAATTCTAATATAACTAGGAATTTAACTTGAACTCTAACTCAATGAAGATGCCTTCCAGCCTGTTTTAACGACGACGTGTGTCTCTGGAGCGGCGACGACAGTAGTATAGTACTGTCCCACCATGACACAAAATAGTAATACAGGGAAGTGATTGACACTACTAAACACAAGTATCAAGGCTTTCAGGGAATACAACTAAAAAAGAATTCATCAACTGCAATCAGCTTTGTCATGTTAGGGCAGCTTGGGGTCAAATATACAATCAGCTTCAACTCTAAAAATGTTTGGGCAGCTTAATGTTCAATTTTAGGGAAGTGAACGATACAATGTTACTCACTAAATATCCCAGTTACTATGCTGAATACCCAGGATAGGCATTATTAAATAGATATAGTTCCAGAAGTCACATACTGAATATTGTTCTTTTGCCATTCCATATAGTTCACGGGAAGAAACAATGTTATGAATTGTGACGTTAACCTTTTAAAGAGGTAACTCCAGTAGGTATTTATGCACAGTAGACATAACACATTTCAAGAAAACAAAGGCTGAGCACTAGAAGAAAAATCTAACCACAGCAGGGGCAGCTTGCTTAGCTGAACTGAAAACATCATACATCATTTGCTCGCTTTCGCCAAAATATTGACTTATGATCTCTGGTCCATTAATTGTAAAAAGGTTAGCTCCTGCATTGTGGGCACATGAAGCAGCCAGAGAAGTTTTCCCTGTTCCAGGTGGACCATAAAGAAGAACACCTTTGTACCTGAGAACAATCAACACATTACTGACTGAAATAATCAATTTATGGCAGGGCGAATGTATAAGTCGAAGCTATACCTTGGTACGTCAATTTGATCTGCCAGTGAAAATGAAATGATTTCCTTTATAGTTGCTGACTCTTTAGATAACCCACCAAGCATTGGAGCATGACTGGAATCCTCAAGTTTTCTATCGGCAACTACAGAAGAATCTGATGGCACATCCGGTTTATCTGACCCAAGCTTCTCTGAAGAGACTGATTCAGAGAGATGCACTTTTGTGGTCCGGTCAACAAGGAATGAAACTGGGGCTTGTCCCATTTTAGAAGTCTCCATATTATTCAGTGTATTGTCTTTCTCATAGAAAACATCTACAGCAGAACTATCTGATTCTGCTCCAATAACCACAAATAAAGACAATTTACCGCACACTGAGAGAGGAACATAGTTCCCTTTCAACAAGTGTCTACCGCTGAGCCATCGTGTTGCAGAAATCTGAAGCAACTCATTAACTTGGTCATCTGCTAATGCTGACCTTGCAGTTGTTGGATCCAAGCACAGCAAAGAGCCATTTTTGGATGCAAAATCATGTGTTTCCTTCCTACACACTGGAGTTGAGGGAATCTTCTTAGGTGAATCCATAACCACTCCAGTTCTTGAAGAATGGCAGTCAGACTCTGATTCCATGCCACTGGAAGGTCCAACCTTGGGAGGAACTAGGCCAAGGAAAATGTTCTTACATTTTACTACCCGCAGAATATCAACATCTTCAGTTTCTTTTTGGCATGAGATGTATGTAGAAGGTTAATAAGCAAAGATTGGCCTACTAAAGGGTATCCGAGTATACAAGCAAGATCCCACGAGAGCTTGATGCCATTCTTTTGAACCTGGTAAATGGTAAGGCGATCCAATAGAAAATTTCAGTTTATTATTCTCATGAAGTAGACATCAAGAGAAGAAAATTAGGAAATATGTACCTCAAGTGAGGGGAAACGGTGGCAACCACAAAATATCTCCCAGCTTCACCACAAAGGAGATCACTATCAGCATCAAGATCAAAGAATCTGGTGCATTCCTCAAATAAATCATCCAGTGGGAATCCATCTAATCGGTCACAACTTGAGGAGATTAGTGATACCTATGAACGAAGAAACACATATCAGCAAACTTATTGAAAATCAAACATGGGAGGTAGCAAACCTGCAATTTGTTTCCTTCATTCAAACTCATGGGAAATCTAAGGTTCCATTTCCCAATGAAGATATAAAAAACACATGTTCAGTTAAATTAGGCGCGCGCTAACAGTACAAAAGTTTGGAGTCGAGCTGCCAGGGATCACAACTAATTGCTAAGGGGAAGACAAATTGGAGCCAGAAGACTCGAATGATCTTTAGTGCCTAGGCAATAAGTGGAGCCACTCAGCAACAATACAAAAACAAATCTGGGCAACAAGCTGCAGTCTTTGAGGTCAATTATACGAGCAACATTACACACGAATTAGTCATAGTCATTGGACAAGAATGACTAGTGGTAACTATTCACAGTCGAAGACAAGCTCGACAGGCACAGCAACCTAAACTAGTGCTAGTTACAATAATGGAGGTCCCAAAGTCACAAAATTCGGAAAGAGTAAACAAGGCTTTGGCACGAAAGGGGAGTTAGCGCTCACGGAGACGAGGCACCCAGGCCGCAGCCCGGCGCTGACCATGGCGGAATCGGAGAGCCAGAGCCTCCCCTCGCAGGCGCGCCTCCCGTCGGAGACGCTGCTCCCGCTCCTGGGTCCCACATCAGCGACGGTCCCGGCGAAGCAGCCGGCGCCGCCTCGGGGCAAGAGCGCGGGGAACCACGCCGCGGCGGCGGAGGCGACGGATGCGAGGTCGAGGCTGCCGCCGGCGGCGTCAGTGGAGCGAGAGGACGGGATGCGAGGGTTGCCGCCGCCGCCGGAGTCGGTGGAGCGAGAGGACGGGGTGCGAGGGGACGGCTGCGGTGACGCCGCCGGCTGCTTCTTCTTGCCCTTGGGAGGCATGGCGGCCGCTCCAGATGTTTCAGTGTACTGAGTAGGGTTCTTAAGAAATTTGAGCCGTGTTGTGTCCCGGAGCAGGAAGAGCGCGGAAGCGAGAGGAGATGCTTGCGGAGAGGCGGCCGCCCGGACCAGGATGCGCCGCGGACGGAAGGGGAGACGTTGCGGGGTTGTGTAGGGTGGCGGCGGCGCTCGAAGCCGCAGCAGCGCCCGGTTTCGAGCGGGCGACGACAGCTGGGCTAGTAGGCCAGTAAATCGTGGGCTCCCCACCACATGCAGTAATGGGCTGCGTTTTGCATACAGGCCAGGCCCTCCAACAATTTGAGCAAGAATGTGCTTTTGGCTTTTATTGTTTGTGCAACTGACGTGTTCTTGATCTCAAAAAATAAAATAAAAAAAAATAAACTGACGTGTTCTTGCATACGACTCACACTACGCCACACCAGCTATGATTTTTTGATTTTTTGGCTATAGGGAGTGATCACTTCTATGTCCCATGTTTTTCTGATTCCCAGGTGAGCTCTGTAGTAGAGCTATTTGCATTGCTTCCCCACCAGGCTTCTCCTTTCTTCAACTGCTCTCTTTTCTATTGGTGGTTGTCAATATGCTATTTAATTTGTTGAGTCAGTGTTGGACAAAGATCAAAGTTGGAGGGGGAAGGGGGCTTGAGCCTTCTGCTACATTTGGCGCAAAAAAAAAAGGCAATGAGAAAAAGAAATGCAGTACAAAGCTTGAAATGAACAGTACCAAATCCACAATACAATATTCACTGTTCAAACTAAAGATAAAATAAAATTGTTTGAAGAAACTACACAATAGCTAGTACAATTTAACTACTCACTCGTTCATGGATTGGAAAGCGCGCTATCACAACATCATCTTTAACTTGCAACAGGGAGAACTACAACCAACTTGAGAAGCTTGTAAACATAAAGATACTTTTTTAGAGACAAAGATAAGGACATCTGGTACTTATCTTTTAAACAAGTGAACTGTTGCTTTGAGCCTTTGAGGGAAGAAGTTTATCGGACCAAATTCATATATAAACTACATGTAATTTTTTTCGCCTAGAAAATTTGGGCAATCATATGCATTCCTATGAATCAAGGCAGCTCCGCCAGTGTTCTGCTACCCCATTATATCCGTCCTTGGGTCCAGAAGAATTGAAGAAATGATATGGTTGTGGTGGCTGGCTTCTGTGCCTCAGTTGTTTAAGGTTGTTGTTTTTTTAAAAAAACGTGCAATGCATGTATTTCATAAGCAAAAAATAGAGTTTTACAACGCACCCTGCACCGCCCACCAGACTAGGGGGGGTCTGGGGCGGCCAACATACACCGACACAAAGCTAACTACTCACAAAAAACAGTCTGGTGGAAACAACAAGACTATGTAGCCGGAGGTCAAATATCAAGGTTCGGAAAATATTCATATTCACCACTCATTCTGCATGCATTTTTTTTTTGCACAACTCCTTTGTTTTGTTGCAATTGTTCTATGTTCAATTATTTTCACTAATTCTATGAAAACCATTGCGAAGGATACATCAAAGCAACAATTTTCGATCAAAGAGGGGTATCTTGTTTATAATAGTGTGCTTTGATGTATGCTTATGACATAGCAGAAAGGAATGACACTACCTCTGTTTGCTAATATATGACACTAAATGAACTATTTGCATTTCCAAATGTCCTCATATATTAGCAACTTGAGCTGCTAAAGTTAAAAGGAATGAAGGCAATCCTGCTACGGCATTTTTGAAGTACTATATTTTTTGACAGGTACGAATGATTTTAGCGCGTTATTATTATATGGAGGAAATAATTTGCAATAAAATGAGTAAAACATGATGAGAGCTAGCTGTTATATGGTACACTGAAATTACAAAGCACTGAATGTTTTCCATGTACTTCATTATGACACAGCAAAGAATGAACAAAGCACTATTTAATGCGGGAATTATGGCCTTTTGACTAATCAAGTATGTTTTTAGTGTACTTTATTATGACATAGCAGAGCGAACAATGTACACTAAAATGAGGTGTCACAAAAAGTTAAGAGAGAGATCTCGAAGAAGTTTCGAGGAGCCAGACACTGAAGACGCGTTTTGCGTCGTGGGAGTCAGGCCGAGTCGGTCGGGGCAGCCAACCAAACAACAGGTATTTGCATGTGGCAGCGCTGATGCTCTCAAGTCTCAACCAATCAAGCGGTGGCTGCACGCTAAGAGCCTAGCCGGGGCTGATTCACCTAACCAATCATCTCCTAAATATGTGGTAAAGATCATCGTTTCAGGAGTTTGAATATGCATGTAGTGCATGTTTATTAGTATGCAGCCTGTTCGGATGGCTGCATCGCAGCCTGCTGCGATGCAGCAGCTACAGTGTTCCAGTTATTTCTTCAGCAGTCGCTACAGTGTTCGCAGTTATTTCTTCAGCAGCCGCTACAGTAAAACAGCTGCAAAACAGCCTGCTGAACAGGCCGATGATTCAACGAAAGAAGAAATGTACAAAACTGAGCACATTTTCATAATAATGCTATGATACAATGAAAATTGCAAGGTACTGTTCATACCGATCACATTTTAATACGCTAAAGGGGGGGGGAATGACTTTTATGACAGAATGAAACTATTATGCATCCTTTGTACTTGAGTTGTTTGTTTTCTTTATGACGTTCATTAGCATCATGAACGAAAATAATGGGGGATGTTTTAGTTGCTGACGGCACAACTTTGTATTCGAGTTATGAGATTGGCGTACAAAAGGAAAGGACACACAAGGTAGATTATCTTCTTATATCTTTTCTCATTATTACAAGTTTTCCTCACAAATAGCTCTATATATTTTGTCATTCATCCTTTCTTAAAACTTATTTTGAAATTTAAGCTCACAACTAAAACAATGTTTATGTCAAAAAAACAATGTCTATATCAATCTCGCTTGCTGTCGAAAACAGAGAGAAAAAGAATTACCCCAGTCGCAACTGCAAGCAGAACTAAAAAAAATAAAATAATAAAAAATAGCATTATCTCTGTCCCTTGCTCCCGTCAACCCGATGGGCCATTCCCAACCGCTGAAAACCGGGGCTCCCTGAAAATTGCTGCAGTCTACCGCGGCACCGCTCCCGCCGCGGCCATGGCCGCCACTTCTGTCTTCCGCCTCCTCTCCCTCTCCAGTTCGCCATGGCCACTGCAAGATACGAGAACCAGGCCCGTCCTGCCTCCCCACGCTTGGCCCGCGCGCCGCCGCCGGTTTTCCCCTGCCTGCTGCGTGTCATCACCTACGCCGCCGCCGCCGGCGTCGCTCGACCTCCCCCTCCTCCCGTTCCAGCCCGCGGAGGTAAGGTAGCCGCGTTTATGGAGATTCTGCTTTGACAATTCATATTCGTATGGTTGTTCGGTTCTAGATTAAACGGATGCCGTAACCTACCATTGCCGACGTTGGTTGAGTACTGAAGTGAAATTAATGGGGTTCGTCTAATTCTTGAAAGAAAACGAGAAAAATTTGCTAGTGATTCGGGGAGCATTCAGTCGAGAGAATTTAGACAGACGGTCATTTCCCTTTCCCCTGTTTACAGAGAGTGAACTCGGGCAAGTGTTTTTTAGTGAGTGATTCCGGATGGGTTCTTGTTGGTAAAATCTGTGAAGCAGCCCCCGTTTGTTTTTTCCTGGGGCTTGGATCTGCCTGAAAAATGATCTTGACGAAACGGATCAGATTTCAGCCAGTTAGTTTTTTCAGTTTTTTGTTATTCCATGTTCTGCTTGGCCTTGTTTTAGGTTAACTACAATCAGATATGCAAGGATCTTTGATCTCAGGGTCATGTGTCACCCAAACATTAGTATGTTCAGATTCGTGAACTGATGGCAACTTACTAGCTGAATCTACTGAAGATACTGCCTGCTGGCGGCATGTAACATTTGTTTTAGCATCCATCACTTTTGCTGCGAAGAAATATATTTCTGTGTAGTGGAGAAATAGATAACACTATTGCAGTGTGTTGATTCAGTTTACCTCAGCTGGATGCTGCCTTTTGTAATATGACTGACGTTCTCTGACCAAGTAAGGGGACTAATTATGGATTACATAGTCAAGGAAGAAAACAAATTATAATATATAATTTTGCATTCTGTAGTTTTGTTTTCGAGATTTTTATTTCAACATATAATTGTTCAGAATTCATATTAGTTCATCATGCTTACAACCTACACTTTACATATTATTTAAATCTATAGGATGCTTCTAAGATAATGAAAATATAACAGGTGTTGATACCATCTGAATCCAAGACTCTGCACTTGTATGAAGCAAGATATATAGCATTGCTAGAGGAGGTAATCACCATTGTTCGGTCCTTGGATACTTGTTGTTGTATATATGATTTCTGTTTGTAGAAATCAATTAAATTTGTCTTCCACTTATATAACCTTCTGCTATGCATGATATATCCACAATGTAGTCAATTAAAAGCAATCTGCATGGTATCCTTGATGGAAATTACAGTTCTGTTACTTTCCTTGATGGAATTACAGCTCTGTTATTTTTCCATCAAGTGAATTTTTTTTTTCAATCTATCAAATTTATTTGTACCAAATATCAGCATTATTTTCATTAGCTGGTGAGAACAGAAAGAATAAGTGTTATGCAACATCGTTATTGATATGCTAATTTTGTTTAATGAACAGGCCATGAACAAGAGGAAAAACTCTTTTGTGCACTTTGTGCTTGATCCAGTTATAGATGTCTCTCCTAAAGCTTCATTTGCTGTAAGATACGGTTGCTTGGTTCAGATAGAAAGTGTAAGTTCTTGAAATGGAACGTTCTATGAATTTTCTTACAAAATACATGTTCATCATTTTTTTACAGTTTGTATTAATGGTTTGCCAATAGTGTAGGTTCAAAAGCTGGAGATTGGAGCATTGGTGTCAATTAGAGGTGTCTGTCGTGTCAACATTTCAAACCTTTTGCAGGCAAGTTCGTATTAGCTTGATTGTTTATCTTATACAGAGACTAGATCAGGATGATTTTGTACTGCTTCAAGTATTCTAACATGACCAAGAAGAAATTACAGAATCATTGAATTTGCATCACTGTCTTTATTGATCCAGATGGAGCCCTACTTCCGTGGTGCTGTTTCTCCATTGATGGATGAGCCTTATGAGGGTACTGAATTAAGCACAAGAATCTCCAAGCTAAAACAGTGTATGTGTAATTTACACAGCCTACAAATGAAGCTGAAGGTTCAGTCAATATCTTTAAGTCCTTTTGTAGTAACTCACAGATATTATTTGTCCTAGTTTTCTGATATTTCAACACACAAACTCAGGTACCTGAGGATGAACCTCTGCAAACTAACATCAGGGCCTCTCTGCTGTGGTCTGAGAAAGAAATTTCTGAAGAGTATAACAAATATTTTATCCCAAGCTTTTCAGAGCGTCTCTCCTTTGCAGCGTACCAAACAGTTTCAGGTGACTGTTTCACTCATGTATTTTTATCTTAATGTTTGACTATGAAAAGGAGTGTTAAAATCAGCCCGAAATACCCATATACATGTTTATAAATAACCCTCACTGCCATTACAAACAAAAAGCCAAAGTACCTATGCACAAGTCCACAAAATACCCTTGTTGCCATTGTACAGTTGAATCTGACTAAAATTGAGCAGAGAGATATGTTGATACTGCCCGTAGATTAAAGCGTCAGGTACATAAAAAACACAGTAGTCGTAGAAAAAGGAGGAGTGATAAAACGAGAATACATTTTTTGAGACAAACTGGATGATACAAGAATACTTATAGTTGGATTGTTAATGAGACGCCAAATGCACAGGCCACCCCACTAGTTTCAACTATTTAGTTCGGAATCTAAAGATATTAAAAATTGAGTGATCTTTGACTGCACATTTTTAACTTTTTATGAGAATCACAAACCAAAAGGATGATGCACACATATATCAACTTAGCACTGGTGCATGGATGCATAGTTGTCTGACTTTGAAACTATACACTTCAGGTATGTCAGATGCAGAGCTTCTCACCTTGCAAGAAAACAAGCTAAAAGCAATGGATTCAACAAATACTCTTGAAAGATTAAACAGTGGTATTGAGTACGTTGAACACAACATTGGAATGATAGCAGCAAGGCTTGCTATTCAGAATATATGATCCTCCATGCCACTGCTGAACCCAAATGCAATTACCATCACAGGAGCGCATACTTTTACGATCAAACTCATTCAAATGATGCTAAGTGATGTGGTTGAAGGCTTTGACATCAAAGCTTCTTCAATTCCTTGACTGTTTACAGGGAAGAGTTGATGTTCATTCAGAGAATGGACTGAAGATGGCAGCACAACGCGAAGCTTTCAATGGGTGGGGTTGCAACAAACATGAGTAGACAATTCATAAGATTCTCACAACCTTGTTCCAGCATACAAATCATAACAACTGTTTCTAAAAGGAATCAAATAGCAACTGTTTTGAAAAGCGAAAGATACATCCTGAGTTCAAATACCAAAGACTACAGCTTTGGCATGCACAGGTTCAATATAGAAAAGAAAATGCTAGTCTGCAAGCTGGTTGGACTATGGCAGTCTGATACTCGAAACATTAACTTAAAAAAGCAATTAAATCGTCCATGATGTAAACTTTCTAGCTCCTGAATCACATTCCCAAGGATCATCATCAGCTTCTGATTGGACTTACTCTTTTGGTTCTTCTTCTGGACCTGTAGCAATGTTGACGCCAAAGAGGCGAACGGTGCGCCGCCCACGATTGCCCGGTGCAGCCGCCATCTCTTCTGGTGGATTCTCCTCTTGATTCTGCACTGGGGTAGCTAGAGAAAAAAAGGTGCCAGTAGTGGCAGTGAGTGACGTGCCAATGGCAGTAGCAACTGGAACATGACCAGCAGCGCCATTGCCCACCAAAGCCATCCCTGCCAAGGGATGCGCGACCTGGACGGCTGCAGCACTGGCAGGGGCATGGACAGCTGCAGCTTCTACTTCCATTGCTGTTGGTTCAAACGGTGGTTCATCCTCCTGGTTCAGCATGGTGATCACGAACGGCGAGTTGCCACTGGCAGCAGCAGCAGCGTCAAAGATGGACGGGCTGTCGGAGCTGCCAGGTACATTGGCCTCCCAGCGCCTCTGGGCGCCCACCTTCTCCTTGCCCCTCTTCTCGCTGGTCCTGTGGCCAGTAACGTGGCCTCCCAGCGCCTGGGGAGTACCGATAATCCTGCCACGCACTGAATCTGAGGAACTGTACCACGCTTCCCTGAGCTGTGCCTTCCTCTTATTACCTGCACGAGCAGCACCGAGGAAGCCCACTGCACCGGCTGGAGCTCCAAAGCCGACACCCTTGGCGGCAGCGGCGGCGAAGGCAGAAGGACTTGTTGCGAAGCTTGCGAAGGTCACCATGGATGCAGCGGCAGGGGCTGCCACAGCCGCCGGCGCCATTGCCGAATGAGGAGCTGGAGCAACAGCTGTCACGGCCACCGCTGCTGCTGCGGTAGCAGCAGCGGGCGCCATGGTAAAAGCTGCCAGGGCAGGAGCTGGTGGAGTTGTCGTCACAGTCGCCACGGCAGGAGCTGGCGGTGCTACTGGCAGAGCTGCCAGTGCCACGGCGCTGGCACCACCACCTCCCTCGACCGCGTTGTAAGGAGGCTCTCCATCGACATCCTCAACGCCGGTGACGACGTTCATGCCGTTCTCGCCGTCGTCATCGTCACTGTCGTCCCCGTTGACGATAACCTCGGTGGTGTCGTGCTCGTGCATCCCGAACGCCGCGTTGCGAGCAGAAATAATGGACTGGATCTCAGGGATGTTCACCTCGGGGATGGCGGCCGGTGGTGGTGGGGCGACAACCACCGGTTCTTCTTCCTTGTGGTGATGAGCTTCTTTTTGTCCTCCCCTGATGGTATGTATCCCGCAACGATATAGTTAACGATATTTGCATACCATGGGTCGGTGCTTGTTACCTTTAGTAACATATCATCTCTCAAGTAGTCATTGATAGGTAGTTCATTGGGATCTTCAACATGTAAACGAGAGAGATGATCTGCCACTGTGTTTTCTACTCCTTTTCTGTCTCTGATTTCTATCTCAAATTCTTGGAGGAGTAGAATCCATCGGATAAGTTGTGGCTTTGCATCCTTCTTAGTTAGCAGGTACTTAAGGGCTGCGTGGTCAGAATAAATTATCACTTTCGCCACCAAGTATGACCTGAACTTATCAGTGGCATAGACTACTGCGAGCAATTCCTTCTCTGTGGTTGCATAATTGAGTTGTGGCTCTGTGAGTCTTGCTTGCATAGGCGCCGCGGCCGTGACTCGACGTGCGCCCCGCCTCTCTCTATAAAGGCTCGCGTCGGAGTGGACTAGCAGCACGCGTCAACCATTCATTTCCAAGTCTTTGCTAGTCTCTCACATCACGAGTCACCACCTCCAGCTCGAGTTAATCCACCACACCAGCTAGCCACTCTTGCTCTGTTCTTGCTAAGCTGAGGTCGATGGAAGCGTACGCGGCGATGGACAAGCTCAGCTACGAGATATTCTCCCTACTCGAGAGCAAGTTCCTGTTCGGCGCCGGGTGCCTCTCCGGGCCCGGGACGCCGGCGAGGGCCGCGTTCCTCGACGGCGGCCGCGTCCGGGTGCTGTCCGTCGACGTCTGCGGCGCGGGCGCCGAGGACGCGCTCCTGGCGGCGGCCGCGCTCGCGCGCCTCGAGACCGGCCTGCGCGAGCAGTCCGGGGACCCCGACGTGCGCGTCGCCGAGTTCTTCGACCTCGCGGCGGGCGCCGGCGCGGGGAGCGTGCTGACGGGGATGCTGTTCTTGAGGGGCGCAGATGGGCGCCCACGGTACTCGGCTGCGGAGGCGCTCGCGTTCGTCGCCGCCAGCGTCGGGAGAAAGGACTGGGCCGGTGGCCGGCGCAGCGGGCGGTGGGCCAAGCTGTTCCGCGGCGGCGGTGGGGACCGGTCTCTACGGCGCGTGTTCGGCGACGCGACACTCAGGGACACGGTGGCGCCGCTGCTGGTGCCGTGCTACGACCTCGCCACCGCCGCGCCCTTCATGTTCTCCCGCGCCGACGCCGTTGAAAGCGACGCCTTCAACTTCCGCCTCCGCGACGTCTGCACCGCCACCTGCGCCGCGGGCAGCGCTCCCTCTGTCGTCAGGTCCGTCGACGGCCTCACGGCCATCGCCGCCGCGTCAGGGGGAGTCGCGGCCATGGGCAACCCGGCCGCCGCGGCCGTCACGCACGTGCTCCACAACAAGCAGGAGTTCCCACTCGCCGCCACCGTCGACGACATCCTCGTCCTCTCCATCGGCGCGGGCGCCTCCGCCGCCGTCGCCTGCGGGTCGCGCACGCCGATGCCCACGCGCTCGCCGTCGCCGCGCGATCTGGCGCGCGTCACCGCCGAAGGCGTCGCCGGCATGGTGGACGAGTCGGTGGCCATGGCGTTCGGGCACGCGTGCGCAAGCAACTACGTGCGCATCCAGGCCGGGAAGGCGCCGACGCCCGTTCACGCGGACACGGCGACCGCAGCTGCCGGCGCAATGCTTGCTCAGAGGAACGTGGAGTCGGTCCTCTTCCGTGGGCGGAGGCTGTCGGAGCGGACGAACGCCGAGAAGGTCGACGCGCTCGCGGTCGAGCTTGTCAAGGAGCAGGAGAGGAGACGACGCAGCCCGCTCCGAATGTGGCTATCAAGCATGTCGCTGCGCCGTCGCCGCGGCTATCTTCGGCAACCACTGTCTCGTCCGTCACCACGACGCCAAGGACCGCGTCGACAATGCGGTCACCGGCGTCCTACGATTCTCGCCGGTAGTCCGGTAGTTAGTCAATTAGGATGCTGTGACATGCATGTCACCCACAAAGCGTACGAGTGACGTTTTTTTTTTGCTCTTTCGGAATCTACTAACGTGTGGCTTCTCAAGTTTGGAAATAGACTCAAACGTTCTGCTTGTTCTCTATCGACGTCCAACTACAGCCAAGTGTCAATTTCTCTAGCACGCTGTGGTACTCCCTTCGATTGAAATAAGAGGGAGTATCAGGATTACAATCGAAGCTCAAACGTTCTTGTACTGATAGAGGCTTCTCATTAAGCCACCCACTCCTAATCATAGTTTGTGCAAATTGCTATTTTTTTCTTTTTGAGACACATTTGTGCAAATCGGTGCAGTCCTAATAGTACAGAAAAATAAAAAGAAAGTGAAGGTCAAAAACTCTAACAAAATAAGGATCCGAAGGCCAGCCCAAAATGAACCAAACCACTCTTATTGACCAAACAAAACCAAATCATACAGCCTGCAAACGGAACCTGAACAAACCACACCGTATTTGTCAAATCAGCTCCGACCCATTTGAAAATTGTAGTGATGGAACGTCTAAAAAATAATCAGTAAAACATTTTCTGCTATCGGTATTGCCTCTATATTCAACATGATTTGATCGATACAATAAAGACCTTAAAAGTTAAGGAAAAAAGAAAGAAAATCCAAACACTTTTTATAATAAACTTGAAAATAGATAAATGAATAAACATTCCTGCCCACCTTCTCATCAGAGACACGATCTTCATACTTAATTTTGAAGAGCAAATTCCTTATTTGTCCCCGTTTTGAATTTGTATACCATATTTGTCCATGTTCAATCTCTGTTCCTTTCCATGTCCCAAATTTAAACTTCTATGCCTTATTTACTCTTTTCTGTTAGTCAATCAAGAAACACTAGCGTTGACTGTTCATTTTCCATCCACTCACCGTTAAAAAATTCATAATACCAGATTACCCTTCTTTAGTTGGGAACCTTCTTTGCGTAGCCCCAGCGTGAGACAAAGACCAAGAGAAACAAACCGTGAGACCGAGATGGAGAAACAAAAAAGAAACTCAGCCACCGCAGGCGATGCGGAGGACGCCGCCCACGCCATGCGCGTCGCCGCCGGCAGGGCCGACACCTCCGAGCGCGCCGCTTCCGTCGTAGTTCTTCGCGCGTTCCCTATTGCTCAGGCTGGCGCGCCCCCATCTGTTCCCCATCCTTCCAGCAACACAACATGTTGTGTTCAGCGCCCCGGTGGCGTCGATGGGGGATACACATGAATTGTTTGATGAACGACGTCTTGCAGATATTATTTGGGATGAAGATTCGCATGACTGTCATAACTAGCAGGGCATTTCATTGGAGTAGCTAGTTGAGTGTGGCCAATACTTGGTGATGACGTGAAGCTACTTGCTGTGCTGGTAAGTGAGAAGCAAACATAAGTAAGAAATACAACCAATCTCTTGCATCTTGATACAACAAATTTAGTAGTAGATGCTGCAGAGTTCATGTTCATGTTCAGATTTGAGGTAAATAAGGGTAATCATTTTATGTCATCTGATTATAGAGACAAATAAGGAATAGCTCATCGAGGGTAGACCTGTCCATATAGCAAAAGTTACCTGTTTTGGATGAAAAAGGGCGAATAAGGGATAGAAGTTTAGATTCAGGGTATAGAAGAGAAGAGAGATTGGACAGGGACAAATAAGGAATACGCATCTAAAACGGGGGCAAATAAGGGATTTGCTCATGAATAGTTATTGTTCAAATAGTTCTTTAAGCAATTCGAAATTAAAGTTCCATAAGCAATGTGACATTAAAGTTCCATTGATTTAATATATCAAGATAAATTATAAATTTCACATACACTCCTGAAAATTATAGATTGCAATTGAAATACTAAAAGTGTGATGAAAGAAAAGCAATATGTTTCAAAATTTTGATATCTCATTTTCTTGTTGCACACTCAATTCATGTTTTGGTTTTGAATCAATTTATTGCAGACTTTTATTGCATGCATGTAAATCTATATCTAAATCAATCTAATATGGTTTGTTACCTGAATTAATATGAACTATAAATGACCTTAAAAACAATAAAGGAATAATCAACAAGGAACCATGTTATCTGTTAGATCGTTCTCAATCCATTTTTACCATCTTGTAGAATCTGGAATAAGTACCATGTCAACAAGGATGCAATATATTAATTTTTGAGTAAATTTCAAAATTCTATGACAATTTGCATCGAAGTAACACAAAACTATAACTTTTGGGATCAATTTGAGAAAACTACGACTATTTGCACTCTTTGTAGCATAAAACAACAACTTTTAGATACAGACACACCTGTCAGTCATACACTTCATCAAAATTAAAATCCAGCGAAGTTTTGTGTTATAAAGGGTGCAAATAATTGTAGGTTTCTAAAATTTACTCTTGTTTTATTGATACCACATCTCTAATGCATGATACAACATTGGTGTATTCTAGACTTACTAACTTATTTAATTTTGACATATATATGTTTAGAGCAATTATGCACTCAATATGGCTTTCTAGCCTATTATGATGAATGTTTCATCGGAAAGAACATGATTCCTGAACTTGTACTGCTTTACTCTCCCTTCTTTTTAACTCATGCCATTTCATTAGAAAATAATATGGGTCACCTACTTTAATATACTTGATTTTCCTCCATTCTTCGTAAATTGTTTTCACCATTGATTTTTTGAGTTACGTTAGATCGTTTATCTTATTTAAAATATTAGCTCAAACGTACAAAATTATAAGTTATGGTAATTTTTAATATTTTTTGAATAAAACGAATAGTCAAACAAAATTTAAAAATTGAGAAAATACTTAGGAGTAATCTTAATGATTTCTTACCTATTTTTGTTTACAAGTAATTTGAACTAATTTAAATTGTACTATTGCTTTGTGGTGGGCCAATAGGCCGCCGTGTAAGCGCGAAACGTGTGAAGAAGTCCTGAGTCGAGATCGGCGTGAGCGGGATTCGGAGGCGGAGTGGCGGGGTTTAACCGGGAAGAGCTCGTTCTTTCTTCTTCCCCAATTCGGTCTCGTCCTCCTGCTTCCTATATCTCGAGCTCGATCTCTCTCAACAACAGTTCGAACCCTAAATCGCGCTTGTTGAACCCCTTTCGTCCTCGCCAGATTCCGGGGACACCACCACAATGTCGACTGCTGCCGTCGCCGCAACAGCCCCAACCCCTCCCGCGAACTTCTTGGTGGAGCCGCCGCCATCCTACCCGTCCTACGCTGCCTCCGCCGCCGGGGACGCCGGCGACGACCTCTATGGCCACTTAAAGTCGCAACAGCGCAAGTTAGAGTTCATCGAGATCCAGGAGGAGTACCTGAAGGACGAGCTCAGGACCCTAAACCGCGAGGTGCTTCGCGCCGGGGTGGACGTGACGCGGATCAGGTCGACGCCGCTCACCATCGGCCAGTTCTTGGAGATGGTCGACGCCAGGAGCGGCATCGTTTCCTCCACCTCCGGCGGCACCTACTACGTGCCGATCCTCAGCACCATCGACCGGGAGCTCCTCAAGCCGTCGGCGTCCGTCGCGCTGCACCGCCACTCCAACGCTCTCGTCGAAGTGCTGCCGCCCGAGGCCGACTCCAGCGTCTCGCTGCTCGGGTCGACGGAGAAGCCCAACATCACCTATAATGTGAGTTTTCTGCTGAAATTGTCTCATCTGCTTGATTATTTGCTGTTTTATGAGCATACCAAAACATTTCTAAAGTCCTGCCTCCAACATAGTGTTTTTCCCCTCTCTATACTAATCTACAACGGACAATAGCAGTTCAAACCTAGAAATTTGATAGTTATAAAAAAAATTGATGCAAAAGTGTAGGATGTATGGAAACAAACATTTGTTGTAAAAGTACGACACACTCACTATAGAAGTTTCATTGTGCTAGTTCATTAAAATTTCTGTGGGACAGAATCGTGTACTGAATTTTATGAAAACATGACACACTGGTGTTTACAGCGCTGTTGATTATTCTAGTAGTTTAGTACAGTGAATAAAACGAAATCTATAATGCTGCTTTCTGATTGAGTTCAGGATATTGGAGGATGCGACATCCAGAAGCAAGAAATACGGGAAGCTGTTGAGTTACCTTTGACACATCATGAGTTGTACAAGCAGATTGGTATTGATCCACCAAGAGGTGTCCTTCTGTATGGTCCTCCAGGAACTGGCAAGACCATGCTTGCCAAAGCTGTGGCAAATCACACAACTGCTGCATTTATCAGAGTAAATGGCTCAGAGTTCGTACAGAAGTACTTGGGTGAGGTAAGTTGTGGTAATATTATAATACAAAATGGTATTTGTTGCAACATAACAGATAATGAAATATTTCACCTTTACATATGCTTATGATGATCCTGTGCTATTAGTTTTTTGTGGTTGAAGCCATTTAAGATTGTAATAAATATTGTATACTGACACATGTCATTGTTATGTGTCTCTTGTACTAAGGTGATGAATAGTTGGTCAGAATATTTAGTGCCTAAGTCCACAATTTATCTCTGTTTGGATTACATGAACATGGTTCACTGGTAGCATCATGACTTAAATGAATTTTTAACTGGGATTTATACTATACAGCCTGTTCGGCTGCCTATTTTGCAGCCAGCTTCTTTGCAGCAGCTACAGTGTTCTAGTTATTTCTTCAGCAGCCGCTACAGTGTTCGCAGTTATTTCTTCAGTAGCCGCTACAGTGTTATCAGCCTGCCGAACAGGCTGATAATGAATAACTTGGGTAACTATATCCGTATTCTATGAATAGTAGTATAGCACAAACAACTAAGCTATCTGTCTTTACATGTTAGATTAAAATTGTCTTCTGTTACCATAGATGACTAGATCTATTAATTTAAATGATGTTATAATATTTCCGTGATAGGTATTTAAATAAAACCATGCATGTATTACTCAACTGGTCACGGATTCTCATATAGGAAGCCAGTATTTATTCTTTTGGGATGTTCCAGATTTATCATTTTTGTTCCTGATGCATTATACCCCGTGAACTTCTTTCTAGGGCCCTAGGATGGTTCGAGATGTATTCCGCTTGGCTAAGGAGAATGCCCCAGCTATCATATTCATTGATGAGGTCGATGCTATAGCCACTGCACGTTTTGATGCACAGACTGGTGCTGACAGAGAAGTTCAGCGTATTCTTATGGAGCTACTCAATCAGGTAAAGTTTGGGATTATGGAATCATTGTGATTGTGGGAATTTTAATAGATTTTCCATTTAATTTGGAACAATCCACCCAAGATCCTTGGAAAATCCATTTTACGAGAAAAGTTTGTTTCTAGTTAACTTGGTAAAGCTCTGTTATCTTCATTCCATTTTGCAAAGGTCTTGTGGGAAGGGTCTTTAAATGGAAGGGGAAATTCCGAAATTGCTAGAGTAAGATAAAACTTTGTTGTTGGTGCTCGAGCGGCAAGATTTTTTAATAGACTGTTATATTGCAGATGGATGGATTTGATCAAACTGTGAATGTGAAGGTTATAATGGCAACTAACAGGGCAGATACTCTAGATCCTGCTCTGTTGCGTCCTGGTAGACTTGACAGAAAAATTGAGTTCCCTCTTCCTGATCGACGACAGAAGAGGCTTGTCTTTCAAGTAAGTTCTGTTTTGTGAAAGCTTGTGTATATGAACTGACTGATGTATTTCCTTGGACTACTTGTGAAATACCATAGCTGGCATATTCATTCATTTTCCACATCTGACAGTTGATTCTTGTTACCTATTAAACTGCATTTATTTTATATTTATTTATCTTTAGAAGTATAGAAGTATGCCGTGCAAACTGCCAATTTGCTCTCACTGATATATTCTCATCTTTAGGCTGTCTTTGATCATTGCCGTTAACTGTTGTCAAAGTATGATATGGTCCTATCTAGGATTTGCAATAAGTTCTAAATTGTTTGTTTGTTGTAATTATCTTTCAAAATCCGTCTAATACAGAATTCCTTCATTCCTAGATTTCATTTATCAGAATGTATCTTTGTTTTCTCAATTGATATGGAGTGTTTTTCCACTTCAGGTCTGTACTACCAAAATGAACTTGAGTGACGAGGTTGATTTGGAAGATTATGTTTCCAGACCGGATAAGATCAGCGCTGCGGATGTGAGGCTCCTTCATTATCTTGTCAATTTAATCATTCATATAATTTTGTTCATTTACACTACTGAGACACTGTCAGTTCTCTAGTATGCAATCAGTTGCTTATGCTGTTTCTGTTGCTGGACTACACGTTAATAGTTCAACATGTTAAACACTGGGGGATCTTTAATGGGGAATGGACAATACATATATAATACCGACCCTTTCTCATTACCTTGACAATGAAGCATGAGTACAATGATTCAATCTGTTGCTTAAATGGCCCCAGTTGTGTTCCATGCCTTAATTTAGGATCTAGCTTTTAAAAAAAAAATTGAATGGGTTATGCTCAGAAAGTCGCCATATTGGTTGCCCTATTGACCACTAGCCAGTCAGAAAACATGGCTCATTCGACTAATTATATCTACTTCTCTCTGCATCTTTTGGCATTACCTAAAGACATTCTGCTGATGTGGCTTCTTATGCAAATCTCGGTTTTTTTTATTCTGGATATACTATAATATTTGTATAGACATCATCAACATACATTTCTCCTAACGTCGTACGTGCACGTAGAGTTTAAAATTCTGATGGCAATTCCAGTTCTAACAAATTCTGGCATTTCTTTTCTTGGACCCTTTTTAACACTTGTTGAGCCATGCATTTTCAGATCACTGCTATATGTCAAGAAGCTGGCATGCATGCTGTCCGGAAGAACCGTTACGTCATCCTCCCCAAGGACTTCGAGAAGGGTTACCGGACCAATGTGAAGAAGCCTGAGACAGACTTCGACTTCTATAAATGAAGCATGAGTCTTGAAAACAAAGGCACTCGCGCGCGATCGATTTGTTTCGAGCATGTTGCGGAAATCATGTCGGATTTGATATTGCTAATACCTAATATTATGCGATGATGACTTAATTAGTTCAAAACCGGGCATGATTCATTTATTCATTCTGCCGCGTACTAGTGTGGCAAATCCACCTTACCCTAACTGTACGTTACATTGTTTAATCGTGTCGATTTTGTGCTAACGATTTTCTGATAATTGATCAGCCTCTGATGACACTTGTCCTCCCTCGATGAATAAAGTCTGAAACGGGAACATATTCTATGTCAATGTTTTGCTGTCTGACATGAACTGTTGTCGTATACATACGTGCACTTCCCTGTGATTCTAAGTGAATGATTATTTAGATGCGTTGAATGAGTAATGATCAACTACATGTAGTGATTAGCACCATGTTTGAAGGTAAGGCAACAAACCAAATCGTTATTTTTTGCCGATTGGTTGTTGATGTCGCACAAATGGTCGACCATATATGTTAAATTAATAGGATTAAGCATCGTGGATAGGATAGTTTATTCTCTTGGCTTAATGTGCCGCAAAGCTGTCGTTAGTTGGGCATGACCTTAAGAAAACAAACTTTTTTTTTGGTCCAATTTTTCCTGTGGGTTTCAGACTTGAGGTTACTGTCTGGCACTTCAAGTACAAGAACGGACAGCAAGGCCAGTTGGTACGGGTCTATCTGGCATAAGCAACACGATACTATGTACAATATATAAATCTGTGCACGTGTGCGCCATTGGTTTATCATGTTGACGAAAGCCTGTGGAAAGTCCATACAAGAGCCATGGCGAAAACATGGCTTTTTTAGGAAAGGGAATAAAACTTTATTCCAGCCTCTACATCGGTAGATGCATGTAGCTATTCAAAATTACAACTAGAGAACAAGGTAAATGCTCCATCCCTAGCACAAAGGGCTAATGGAAAAAAGGAGCAAAAAGAATTAAAAAAACTAAATTACAACTAAGCAAAGATGAATCCCTTTCCTCCCGTCGGCGTCACAAAAAAGAGGTATGGCTACATCCAAAGCATGCGACAACCTATCTTCAACCGCTTTTTGGTACGTACCTAGCTCTTCATTCAACCACTAGCCAGCTGCAAGCCTGGAACCTGCTTCCAGCAGGCATAAATAACAGCGTATCCAAATAAGATTTTGAAGTGTGAGGAATGGCGATGGCCCAGTACACTAGTTCAGATAGAATGCTTGTCCTAGAATTGTCAATTGTAATCTAGAGATACCAGAGGTTTGTTTTTTTTTTCTTTTTTGAAGGGCAAATCGGCAGGTGTTCTGCCATTTCATTAAAGGAGGAGAAAAACAGAGGACAAAATTAAAAAAAGTCCCATGAACCACCAGGGGTTTCTTTTCATGGTACAAATCTACACGAAGTTTTCAGTGATTTCTAAGAACATTAACATAATGTGCCACAGGATCATATCCTGGAGAATCAACACTCATTGGATTTTTTTATTTGACCCATTTGAATAAAATTAATATGTTAATAAAACCACGTACAGATCAAAGTTTTCAGAATCTGGCTTGTTTGGTCACGCCAAATTGTTTGGGTGACAAAAACTGCGATCACGTCAGATTGATGTGACAAACTCCAGGTATGACTCATTTTCCACGCGGTCATTTGTTTGGCGAGATCATGTGGGACTTGCTTGGCTAATGGCTTGTGTTGTGGGTTCATTTTGAGAGTCTAGCCACGCTAAAGTGACTGGTCTGTGCTCCGTGAACAACAGCGGTTTCTACTGATGTGAATATGTGATGCATGGTGTGAAAGAATCATGTGTGCTTATTGACTTGTTATATGTGTGCACAACTCTCACACCGACGCCATCTTTGCTGCCAGGCGAAACACTGAAAATGCACAGGAGGCTCAGGAGCAGACGGGAACCCCACTAGCTCTAGAACCTTTGTATGCAACTAGCACACTTCATTGTAACTAGCCAAATGCCCGTGCGATGCCACGGAAAAAATCTAACTAACTACCATCAACTTGGTAGTGCAATTTTATAATAACTCCAAAGTGTAAGAAATGTTGTTGTTGGATAAAATAGTAAAAGATTGTCCATGATAATATAGTGTCATAAGTAGTAATCAAAAGAAATATTTCTAGCCATGATTCTTTGTCAAGAAATTATTTATATTCTTTTACAATAAATAAACCATGGTTAATCTGAATTCTGCATGTTCTTCTTGATCTCCGAACCAAAAGAGTAAGTGCACTCAAAACTCAAAAGATCGTGTTATTCTTTGTCCAAATTGCTACGCCAATATATATTCACTTTGAAATTTTATCAAACTAATTTTGTATGCTTTTTTAAAAAAAGAAATCTGTTATGTTACACATGTGGCAAATGGTAAATCCATATGTATCACAGGTTTGGTTTGAAGTAAATGAAATATAAAAAGATAAGTCAACATATCTATTTGAAGTAAACGGAAATATAAAAAAAGTCAATATATCTATTTGGGCCGTCATTTGCGGCCCAGTAGCCCAGCTATACCACGAACGCAGCTGCCAGTACTTGGCCGACATTAGTGCCTGATGCAGCAAATCTAGAAGCTCTCTCTCTCTCTCTCAAAAAAAAGCAAATCTAGAAGCTTCCAAGGGCATGCTTGTATTTTTCCTACTTTCTTACGGTGTTCTCAGCTACGAAGCCCGGATACGGAGATATAGATACGGATATGCGATACGGCGACACCGCGATACGTCAATTTCTCAAAAACACGGATACGGGGATACGTTGATATATATAAATATATGCATATATAAACAGAACTTAAATTAGTTTAGGATTAAAAGAATGCAAGAAATAATTTATAATTGGGTTCCACGATGCTATGGTCCGAATACCGAACGGCCAGTTAAATAAAATATTGTCTTTATCCAGTCCGTGACCTCCAGTGCAAGCGCTTGGGAAACTTCCTCTCTTCCATCCTCGATTTCTCATATTCTCCTACCTTGCAACCACTCCAATCCGGTGAAGGTGCCCACTAATCCTCCAATTCAACTCCTCCCCCGTTCGATTCTCTAGCACGCATTTCCATTTGCTGCAACTTTGGGCCCGTAGCAGCAACAGCAGGGGCGACTGACGAGCTTTGCCGCACCTGGATGAGCCGCTCGGCTTCTCGATCGTTGGCTCCGTCGTGGGCGAATTCCGCCGCAACTCAGCGAGTCACTCGGCTGCCAGCTCCGCCTAGTCCCGGCGAGCTGCTTCGCTGCGGAGCTCCGCCGTTCCTGGACGAGATGCTCGAGCAGCTCGACGGAGCTTCGTCTCACCTGGGCGAACTGCTATCAGCTGCCGAGCTCCGCCGCCCCACGCGCTGCGAGGCCCCACGCGCTGCGAGACATCCAGCCTGCTCCTCGGCGAGCCCCTGCCCGACGTATCAACGAGGTGTCCCGTTCGTATCGATGAAGTATCCGAATTATCACAATTAACAGGAAAATCGAAAAATAGAGGATACGTACAGGACATGTATCCGGACGTATCCCACGCGCACCCGTATACGGAGGCGTATCAGATACTGGTACGCCACTTTGGCGATCAGTTCTGCAAAGTGCAGGTGTGCGGGGGGAAAAACAACAATCTTACGGTGTTTTCCGTGGCTCCCCGCCTCTCCACCAGCCACAGCCCCCGCAACCCAAAATTCTTCCCTGCCGGCCATCGAATCTCGAGCAACACAAGCGAGGTCACCTCTCCGGCTCTCCCGTTGTTGTGCCTCCCTCCTCGTCATTCCCAATCTCTCTTCTCTAGTTTCTTCTTGCCTAAATCTTCAGTGTCCACCACCACGCCATGGTAGGCAAGGAGCTCGATCTCGATTGCGCAGAAGCTGGTCTGGTTACTCTGGTCGAGCAGGTCCATCTGCTTTTGGACGAGGAGGTCGCGACAGAGCTCCTTGAGCGCAGCCACCTCCTGCATTCTCCGCATATGCTGCGATGTGACGAGTGCGCCTGCATTTTGGACGCTGCCTGGCAGGCTCGCCGCGGCGCGCGCGGGGAGCAGAGAGGGCGTCGGGCGTGGGCGGGCAGGGTGGCCGTGGCGCTGTGGCGCATGCAGGGAGCTGGGCGGGCGGGCGCGCGGCGCAGGCAGATTACGCGCGCGACTGGCGGGGCGGTGTCTGCCCAAGGTAGCGCAAAGATGGACGCGGGCAGCAGGGCAGGTATGCGGACGCCGGCGCTGGAGCTGGGAGGTGGAGGTGGGCGTTGGGCTACGCCGGGGAGGCAGGCACAGGCGGCGGGTGGGGACTGGGTAGAGGATAGAGGAGGCCATCGAGAACGAGAAGGGAGGCGACTTTTCTTTTTTTCACGGGAAGTACATGCCGCAAGCGAAGTCGGTTCGATTATGATACTGCTGGCCCACCTGTCGGCGCTTTTGGGCAGGACCAGTGGAGGCGGCGGGCACGACGACGGACGACCATGACCACCACGAACTGGCTCTTTTATAGGAGTATATGGTAAAGATGTGATGGTTTCCTCACGTGTTTAAGCCACGTGAACGTACGTGAAGCCTCAGACCCAACGCCGACGGCCACCAGGGGCCAGGGGCAGCACGCGGCACGGCAGGAGCCCCGCATGCGATCGACAGCTCCAGCGCTGTCTCGCCATCCCTGCCTGATCCCACCGGGCACCGGTGATCGCAGCTCGCGGATTCGCTCACCGACGTGCGGTCCCATGACTGATGACTCCATGAGGATTTGTTGTCCCGCACGACAGCGGTGCATAGAGCCCACGCGTGCGCTTGGCGCTGTTCACGGGAAGCTTCAATTCGACTTCGGCTCCGTGCTGGCCGCGAAGGATGCTTCCTTCCACCTTCTCCTCTCCTCGCAACAACCGAGCTGTGGATCCCCAGTTCCCCACTCCCTGGTCGCCAGGACGCGTCCGTACTCTCGTTAGCTCTCAGGCGCAGCAAAACCAGAGCGCGGCTCACGGGAGAGTGCGCGGGGTCGTCTATAAAAGGCTGGAGTTGGAGTTGACTAGGACGCGTCGACCATTGCAGTCTTTCATTTCATCACCACGAGCTTCTTCTCGTGCTCGAGTTAATCCTCAACCAGTCTACCAGCTTGCAACACTAGTTCTGCTCTCAGCTGTACATCGATGCAAGGCGCGTACGCGGCAATGGACAAGCTCAGCTACGAGATCTTCTCCCTGCTCGAGAACAAGTTCCTCTTCGACGCCAGCGGCGACTGCCTGTCCGGCCCCGGGACGCCTGCAAAGGAGTTTCTCGGCGGCGGACGCGTGCGGGTGCTGTCCATCGACGGCTGCGGCGCGGCCGCTGAGGACGCACTCCTGGCCGCCGCGGCGCTCGCGCGGCTCGAGGCCGGGCTGCGGAAGCAAGCCGGGGACCCCGACTCGCGCGTGGCGGAGTTCTTCGACGTCGCGGCGGGCGCCGGCGCGGGAGGCGTGCTGGCGGCGATGCTGTTCCTGAGGGGCGCCGACGGGCGGCCACGGTACTCGGCCGAGGAGGCGCTCGCGTTCGTTACTGAAAACGTCGGGAGAAAAGAATGGGGCGGCCGGCGCGGGCGGTGGTCCAAGCTGTTCCGGGGCGGCGCCGGCGGGGACCGGTCGCTGCGCCGGGTGTTCGGCGACGCGACGCTGAGGGACACCGTGGCGCCGCTGCTCGTGCCGTGCTACGACCTCGCCACCGCCGCGCCATTCATGTTCTCCCGCGCCGACGCCGTCGAGAGCGACACCTTCGACTTCCGCCTCCGCGACGTCTGCGCCGCCACCTGCGCCGCGGGCGGCGCGCCCGCGGCGATCAGGTCCGTGGACGGGATCACGGCCATCGCTGCAGCGTCCGCGGGAGTGGCGGCCATGGGCAACCCGGCCGCCGCCGCCATCACGCACGTGCTCAACAACAAGCAAGAGTTCCCACTAGCCACCGGCGTGGAAGACCTCCTGGTCCTCTCCATCGGCGGCGGCGCCTCGTCCTCCTCCGCCACCGCCTCCGGCGGGTCGAACACGCCAGCGGCCACACGCTCGCCGTCCCCGCGCGACCTTGCGCGCGTCACAGCCGAGGGCGTCGCCAACACGGTCGACGAGTCAGTGGCCATGGCGTTCGGACACGCGTGCGCAAGCAACTACGTACGCATCCAAGCCGGGAAATCACGTACGCCCGTTCCCGCGGGCACGGCGTCCGCGGCCGCCGCAGCGATGCTTGCTCAGAGGAACGTTGAATCGGTGCTCTTCCGCGGCCGTAGGCTGTCGGAGCAGACGAACGCCGAGAAGGTGGACGCGATGGTCACGGAGCTGGTGAAGGAGCAGGAGCGGCGGAGGCGCAGTCCACTGCCGAACGTGGCCATCAAACAGGTCGGCACACCTTCGCCGCGGCTGTCGACGGCGACCACCGCATCGTCGTTCACCACTACGCCAAGGACGGTGTCCACCATGCCGTCCCCATTATCGTGCCATTCGCGTCGGTAGATGAGTTGCGTGGCCGTGACAAGGATTTTGGCTGACACGAATCAGTAATGTTACTGACAAGACTAAGAGAGTGACATGTGTTCTTTTGTTCTTTAATACAGCGAGCTGCTCACATGTGGGCGCAAGTATAGAAATGGAATTTTCATTCACTATATCTGTTTCTGAAACACTTTCGTTCCCCTAGTATGTCTCTTTCATTCTGATCACGAGCGAACATTTTGGATCGTCGTCCAATTCGATCCGTGAAAACGCGGTGGCGCTTGAATTGACTGAGAGCTTTCGATATGACACTATGCTCTACCTGTCTCCGTACATTTAATTCACTCGATTGTTATTTGCAAGGCATTACCCTAGCAAATTACGTATGTTGGTTGGTATAAGAAGAACTTACAGTCGGTTCGAGCAAGAGTGTGTTCACCGGCCGGCACCAATTAAGCGACAGAGGGGAGAAGGAGGTCAAAGTCGCCGCAACGTGAGAACAGAGGGCTGGAGGACGCGACGCGAGCTGCCGAGGGAACAGAGGGCGGTGGAGGTACGCGGCAGTTTCTGAGAACTGTGTGATCCATCAACAAACGAATCAAACGGCCAGTACAGTCCGGCAGGAGCAGAGGCATCGGCTATTTCTAATGCTCCGGCTCCGTTGGTCCGGCAGTATCACGTTCCCAGATTCCGCACAGCTGGAGCCGTCCGTCGCGTACTAGTACCACCCACGGCAGCAACGACTCTTTGGTTTGACTAAGAGCAACCTCGCCCGCGCGCACGAGTGGGTGCTTGTCCGTGTGTGGACGCCCGGCGGTCCCGCGCGCCCACTTCCACTGCTCAGCGGACGCGGGTACGTCCTGCCTCGGCTGCCGGCGCCACGCACAGCTCAGCGCGGCGGCGACCATCGCCAGGTTCGTCCGCACCCGCACGCGCCACATCATGGCACCGCCACCGTTCGCGCGCCAAGTGCATGCATCCTGCTCTAGTATGCTACTCCGGCTCAAGATATTGGTCGTGCACACACACCCGACCCGCCGGCACGCGCGCTGTCTGTCGCTTTGCATCCGCCGGATGCGTGCATGTTCCCCAACTCCGGCCCAATGATCGCCGTAATCTTCTTTCAAAAAAAAAAATGATCGCCGTAATCGGATACGTCGGAGCATCGTTGTCGCCGGCCCGGCAATGATACAGATTTTGAAGTGTGAGGAGTGGCGATGGTCCGAGTACTCTATTATAGTTCAGATAGAATGCTTGTGCTAGAATATTAGAGTACTAGGGGTTTGTTTTCATGGTACAAATCTACACGAAGTTTTCAGTGATTTGTAAGAACATTAATATAATGTGCCACTGGATCATATCCTAGAAAATGAAAACTCCTTGGAATTTTTTATTTGACCCGTTTAAATAAAATTAAACTGCGTACATATCTAAGTTTTCAAGGCTTGTTTAGTCACGCCAAGTTGTTTTTTCTTTTTTTTGCGATGGACCAAGTTGTTTAGGGTGACAGAAACTTCGATCACGTTAGATTGGTGAATGACAAACTCCAGGTATGATTCATTTGCCACGTTGACCGTGACCGATCGGTCACATCAACTGTTTGGCGCCTTTTTTTTTTTTTGCTGAAAGATCCGAAAACTTGTTTGGCGTGATCATTGTGATACTTGGCTTTGTGTGTGGGTTCATTTTGATCGAATCTAGTCATGCCAAAGTGGCTGGTCTGTGCTCCGTGAACAACAGCGATTTTTACTGAAGTGAATATGTGATGCATCATGCATGGCGTGAAAGAATCATGTGTGCTAGCTTATTGACTTGTTATATGCAGTGCGCACAACTCTGGCACCGACGCTATCTTTAGATCTACCTTATGCAACTACTTGTCCTGTGATGGTTTCCTCACGTGTCGAAGCCACGTGAACAGTGAAGCCTCAGATCGATCCCATGCCGACGGCCAGCAGCAGGCGCCAGGGGCAGCACACGGCACGTACGGCAGGAGCCCCTCGCGCGATCGCCGCAGCTCCGGCGCTGTCTCGCCATCCTGGATTCATGGGGCACGGGGCAGCACCCCTGACCCCACCGGTGATCGCATCTCGCTGATTCGCTCACCATGAGGATTGTTGTCCCGCGCGCCAGCGGCGCACCGTGCCACGCGTGCGCGCGCTTGACGCTGTTCACGGGAAGCTTCATCTTGGGGTCCGGGTATCCCCCGGGTAGGGCCGTTCCTGCCACCTTCGTGTCGCGACGCACCATCCGTCGTAATTGGTCGCCCGGCCCCACGGCCATGACGAGTCTGTACGTTAGCTGTCGTGAGCAGCGAACCTGCGCGCCTCACGGGACGGGACAGCGCGAGCCGCCTGCGCCACCCGCTATAAAGCCTCGACCTGGAGTGAACTCGTAGAACGCATCAGTCTCTCACAGTTCACGAGTCGTCTCCCGCTACCATAACAGCTCACTGCTCCTCCGACAAAGATGGAAGAGTGCACGGGAATGGCCGCCTCGCCACAGACGATGATATCCGCTGGCGTGGACAAGCTCAGCTACGAGATCTTCTCCATGCTCGAGAACAAATTCCTCTTCGGCGCCAGCGGCGACTGCCTGTCCGGCCCTGGGACGCCTCCAAAGGACTTTCTCGGCGGCGGACGCGTGCGGGTGCTGTCCATCGACGGCTGCGGCGCGGCCGCGGAGGACGCGCTCCTGGCCGCCGCGGCGCTGGCGCGGCTCGAGGCCGGGCTGCGTAAGCAAGCCGGGGACCCCGACGCTCGTCTCGCCGAGTTCTTCGACGTCGCCGCAGGCGCCGGCGCGGGAGGCGTGCTGGCGGCGATGCTGTTCCTGAGGGGCGCCGACGGGCGGCCGCGGTACTCGGCGGCGGAGGCGCTCGCGTTCGTCACCGAAAACGTCGGGAGGAAGGAGGACTTGGGCGGCGGCCGGCGCAGCCGGCGGTGGTCCAAGCTGTTCCGCGGCCCCCGGACGGGGGACCGGTCGCTGCGCCGGGTGCTGGGCGACGCGACGCTCAGGAACACCGTGGCGCCGCTGCTGGTGCCGTGCTACGACCTCGCCACCACAGCGCCATTCATGTTCTCCCGCGCCGACGCCGTCGAGAGCGACACCTTCGACTTCCGCCTCCGCGACGTCTGCGCCGCCACCTGCGCCGCGGGCGGCGCGCCTCCTGTGCGGTCCGTCGATGGCGTCACGGCCATCGCCGCGGCGTCCGCGGGCGTGGCGGGCATGGGCAACCCCACCGCCGCAGCCATCACGCACGTGCTCCACAACAAGCAGGAGTTTCCTCTCGCCAATGGCGTCGAAGACCTCCTGGTGCTCTCCAAAGGCGGTGGTGCATCCTCGTCCTCAGCTGCCACGGTCTTAGACGCGTCGAACACTCCAATGGCCACACCATCCCCATCGCCGCGCGACCTGGCGCGCATCACGGCCGAGGGCGTCGCGGACATGGTGGACGAGTCAGTGGCCATGGCGTTCGGACACGCGCGCGCAAGCAACTACGTACGCATCCAAGCCAGCAAGTCACTGTTAGGACTCCACCTGTGCCGGACCTGGAACAAGAGAAGGCCGCACTGGATGTGAAACAGGCAGAGCCCAGAAGGAGCGCTCGCGGGCCGAAGCCCAATCCAAAGTATGCTGGACCGTCGTGGGCTTAACTCATCCTAGCGCCTGCGTGCGCGGAACGCGCGGCATCGCCGCTGTAAGATAAATGGAGAGGAGTGGCTGGAGAGGCATCATTCATTCAAGTTGTAACAAACTATATACTCTTCTTCCTCAATGCAGTTCATCTTCCTTCCCAAGTCTGATTCTCCAATCCTACTTCCCAATTTCTTGCTATAGAGATCTCCCTATCCCCTGAGATCGCTAACATCTGGTATCAGAGACACCGATTCTCGGATCTGGAGGAACACGACCACTACACGCGCTTGGCGAAGATGGCGGGCGCCATCGATCCCAATCTGAAGCTGGCGCTCGACGCGCTGTCCAAGTCGCTGATGGCGGAGATCAAGCTGGAGTTCGAGGCGCAGGACGAGAAGTGGACTGCGAAGCTCGCCGCGGCCGGCAAGTAGCAAGAGGACCGCGTCGCGGCGCTGGAGTCCGCCGCCGCGGCGTTCGACAACAGCTTCGCCGAGTGGAAACCGGAGATCGAGTCGGCGGTCACCTCCGTCAAGCTGGAAGTCGCCAAGCTCAACAAGTTCTTCGATCGGGAGGCTCTCGATCCTACGGGTACCCAGCCCGGGATCATTCCGTTCGCGTCGGCCTCTGCTTCCGCGCCACCTCCGGCCGGCGGCAGCTCCGACAGCCCTAATGGGCCCCGCGTCGACACAATCAACCGGGAAATTGGTTTTGGGAAGAGCTTTCCCCAAATCCATTTCCCGGTCAAGGGTACGCACGCGTCGCCTTCTACTTTTCCATCTGCATCTGTTCCTTCTCATGAGCATACAAAATTTGGCACACACTTCGGTAGATCCGGCACTGGCAAGTTACCTAAGATCCACTTTCCCAAGTTTGAGGGCGAGAATCCTAAGCTATGGAAGTCCAGATGCCAAAATTATTTTGAGATGTATGCTGTTGAGCCTAGTTTGTGGGTCAAGGTGGCCACAATGCATTTTGAGGGTCCTGCGGCGCGTTGGTTGCAGTCGGTAGAGCAACGCGTTAACAATGCTAGTTGGGAGGAGCTGTGTCGCTGGATCCATGAGCGATTTGGCCGTGAGCAGCACGAAATCATGATTCGCCAGCTTTTTAACATCAAACAAACTAGCACTGTCCAAGAATATGTTGATAAGTTTTGTGAGTTAGTAGATCAACTGTCTGCGTATGAACACAAAAATGATCCTCTCTACTACACCGTACGATTTGTAGATGGCTTGCGTGATGATATCAAGTCTGTCATTACTGTTCAGCGTCCTAGAGATCTGGATACTGCTTGTTCTCTTGCGCTATTGCAGGAAGAGGCCGAGGCGTCTCGACGTCGAGAATTCAAGAAGGGAGATAATTCATTTCCTGGGAGATCTCCTGCTCGTACTGCTTTACCACTTCCAGCTCCACCTCACTGGAACAAGCCTCATCATGCTACATCAGCAGAAGATAGGAGGAATACAGAAGCTGCTCGTGCTCCAACTACTGATAGCAAATTGGCGTCTCTCCGGGCATATCGTCGAGCTCTTGGTCTCTGTCAGTTCTGTGCAGAAAAATATGTCAGAGGTCACAAGTGTGCTCCGACTGTGCAGCTTCACGCAGTGCAAGAACTGTGGAATATCCTTTCTCCTGAAGGAACACCTTCTGAAACTGACGAGCAAGATGAAAGGGTGACTACTGAAGAAGTGTTTCTCACCATCTCCAGAGAAGCCATCACTGGGAAGGAAACTCCTAAATCTCTCAAGTTCATGGGTTTAGTGCAAGGTAAAGAAGCTCTCATTCTGGTGGATTCTGGAAGTTCTAGCTCTTTTGTCAGTACCAAGTTTGCTTCCTCATTGTCTGGGTTGACTGTTATGGCTAAACCTATTAGAGTGCAAGTAGCTAATGGAGGAATTATCTCTTCTGCTGAGCATATTGAAAACTGTGAGTGGTATATCCAGGATTGTCTTTTCACTTCCACATTTAAGGTTCTTCCATTGCAAAGTTATGATATAATCATTGGTATGGACTGGTTAGAACTGTACAGCCCTATGCAGATTGATTGGCTCAACAAATGGATTTCTCTTCCATACTTGGGGTCCAATGTACAGTTGCAGGGGTTATCTTCTTCAGTACCTGAATGTACAATTGTGGAAGTCCTGTTGGTCTCTGATGAAGAAGTGGACCTATCATTGTGTACTGAAATTCCTTTGCCTCCACAGATATCTGAAATACTCAATGAGTTTGCTGATCTATTTGAAGCTCCCTCAGGACTGCCACCTGATAGGTCTTGTGCACATACTATTCCCTTGATAGAAGGAGCTCGACCTGTGAATATCAGGCCATATCGTTTTCCCCCTGCCCTGAAAGATGAAATAGAGAAACAGGTCAGGGAAATGCTCAAGCAAGGTATTATCAGACCCAGTTCCAGTGCTTTTTCATCCCCTGTTCTCTTAGTCAAAAAGAAAGACAGGACATGGAGGTTCTGTGTGGACTATAGACACTTGAATTCTCTGACAGAAAAGAGCAAGTATCCAGTTCCTATTATAGATGAACTATTGGATGAATTGGCTGGAGCATGTTGGTTTTCCAGTTTGGATCTCACAGCAGGGTTTCATCAGATTCCTATGCAACCAGGAGAGGAGCACAAAACTGCATTTCAAACCCACATTGGGCATTTTGAATTTCGTGTTATGGCATTTGGATTAACAGGAGCTCCTGCAACCTTCCAGAAAGCTATCAATACAACTCTATCACCCCTTATCAGGCAGTGTGTCCTTGTATTCTTCGATGACATACTTATCTACAGTAAGTCATTTGAAGAACACTTAGTTCATCTCAAACAAGTATTTCAACTCCTCCAAAAGGACCAGTGGAAGATCAAACTTTCTAAGTGTTCCTTTGCCCAGAATCAAGTATCCTATTTAGGCCATGTGATCAGCCAACAAGGAGTGGCTACAGACCCTGGTAAAATATCTGCTGTCAGCAATTGGCCTACTCCAACAAATGTAAAAGAACTTCGCAGTTTTCTAGGGTTAGCAGGCTACTACAGAAAATTTGTGAAACATTTTGGAGTCATCAGTCAACCTCTGACTAATCTCTTGAAAAAAGGGCAACTATTCATTTGGACCAAAGATCATGATGTGGCATTTCATACACTCAAGCAAGCTCTAGTGTCAGCTCCTGTCCTAGCTCTTCCAGATTTTTCTAAACAGTTTTCAATAGAGACTGATGCCAGTGCATATGGAGTAGGAGCTGTACTTATGCAGAATGGCCATCCTTTGGCATTCCTAAGCAAGGCCTTAGGCCCTAAATCCAGAGGCTTGTCTACATATGAAAAAGAATACATGGCCATCTTGATTGCTATTCAACAGTGGAGGGCATATTTACAACAAAATGAATTTATCATATTCACAGATCACAAGAGTCTATCTCAGCTCAATGAACAAAGACTGCATACAAGTTGGCAGCAGAAGGTATTTTCTAAACTGTTGGGCCTACAATACAAAGTGGTGTATAAGAAGGGATCTGATAACAGGGTAGCAGATGCCTTGTCAAGAAGATCTCATGAACAACACCAAGCTTGTGCATTGTCTGCCCCTGTCCCTGTCTGGGTACAGCAAGTTCAAGCCAGTTATGCAAATGATGATCTAGCTAAACAGTGGCTCTCTATGCTTGCAGTAGATTCTTCTGCAGTTCCTCACTTCACACTAAAAGAAGGTATTCTCAGGTATCAATCCAGAATATGGGTGGGTAATGATCCAGCTCTCCACAAGAAATTAATAGCAGCATTCCATGATTCTGCTATTGGAGGTCACTCTGGGATACCTGTTACTTATAGGAAGTTGAAGCAATTCTTTGCATGGAAGGGGATGAAATCCTCAGTACACCAATATATTACATCTTGTTCTATATGCCAGCAGGCCAAACCAGATAGAGCCAAATACCCAGGGCTTCTACAGCCCCTGATGGTTCCTACTATGGCCTGGCAAGTTGTATCAATGGACTTTGTGGAAGGGCTACCCAAATCTGGTAATGCTGACTGCATCATGGTAGTAGTGGACAAATTCTCCAAATACTCTCATTTTGTTCCATTATTGCATCCATATACAGCTAGTATGGTGGCTTTGGCCTTCTTGAACAATGTATACAAATTGCATGGAATGCCAGCTTCTATCATATCTGACAGAGATCCTATTTTTACTTCTTCATTCTGGAAGTGGCTGTTCAAGCTAACCAAGACAGAGTTGAACATGAGCTCTGCGTATCATCCTCAGAGCGATGGCCAAACAGAAAGAGTGAATCAATGCCTTGAGACATTCCTCAGATGCTTTGTTCATGCATGTCCTAAGAAATGGAAAGAATGGCTGCCTCTGGCTGAATTCTGGTACAACACCAGTTTCCACAGTGCTCTGAACAAGTCTCCTTTCGAGGTACTATATGGAAGGCAGCCTCGGCACTTCGGTATTGATTCAGCTCTGACTTGCCCCAATGTATCTCTGTCCTCATGGCTACAAGAGCGTGAATTGATGACCAAGTTGATTCAGCAACAGTTGAGCCGTGCTCAAGCCCGAATGAAGAAACAAGCTGATAAAAATCGATCTGATCGACAGTTTGCAGAAGGAGATTGGGTGTACATGAAGTTGCAGCCCTATGTCCAATCCTCTGTAGCTATTCGCTCCAACAAGAAATTAGCATTCAAGTTTTTCGGCCCCTTTCAGATTCTGCAGAAGATTGGCGTCGTTGCTTACAAATTGGATCTGCCTGCTGCCAGTACAATTCATCCTGTGGTGCACGTCTCTCAACTTAAAAAAGCAATTGGATGCACAAAGGTGATCTCTGCTTTACCTGACGCTAACTCTGAATTGCAAGTACCTATGGTGGTGTTGTGCAGGAGACTTATTCAAAAAGGTGGCTCTGCTGTCTCACAAGTGCTTATCAAGTGGTCTCACATGCCGGAAGACCTCTCCACCTGGGAGGATGAAGTCGCTCTCAAGCAACGCTTTCCAGCAGCACCTGCTTGGGGTCAAGCAGGCTTTCAAGGAAGGGAGAATGTTAGTACTCCACCTGTGCCGGACCTGGAACAAGAGAAGGCCGCACTGGATGTGAAACAGGCAGAGCCCAGAAGGAGCGCTCGCGGGCCGAAGCCCAATCCAAAGTATGCTGGACCGTCGTGGGCTTAACTCATCCTAGCGCCTGCGTGCGCGGAACGCGCGGCATCGCCGCTGTAAGATAAATGGAGAGGAGTGGCTGGAGAGGCATCATTCATTCAAGTTGTAACAAACTATATACTCTTCTTCCTCAATACAGTTCATCTTCCTTCCCAAGTCTGATTCTCCAATCCTACTTCCCAATTTCTTGCTATAGAGATCTCCCTATCCCCTGAGATCGCTAACAGTCACCAGCACCCGTTCACGCACACACGGCCGCTGGAGCGATGCTTGCTCAGAGGAACGTGGAGTCGGTGCTGTTCCGTGGGCGGAGGCTGTCGGAGCGGACGAACGCCGAGAAGGTCGACGCGCTCGTGGCGGAGCTGGTGAAGGAGCAGGAGCGGCGGAGGCGCAGGCCGCTGCCGGACGTGGCAATCAAACAGGTCGGCACGCCGTCGCCTCGGCTGTCCTCGGCGACCACGGCGTCGTCGGTGACCACGACGAGGACCGCGTCTACAATGCCGTCACCATTGTCGTGCCATTCGCGTCGGTAGATGAGTAGCGAGGCCGTGACAATCATCTTCTTGACACGGATCATTGATGTTACTGACAAGACTAAGAGAGTGACACGTGTTCTTTTGTTCTTTGATATAGTGAGATGCACACGTGCGGGCGCAAGTATAGAAATGGAATTTCGATCACGATAAATGCCTCTTTCATTTCTGATCACGAGCACACCTTTTGCGTCGTAAGTCCAAGTCAATGCACGGAAATGCAGTGGCCCTTGAATTGATTGGGACCTTTCTTTCTCTACCTGGTGCACAAATAATTGGTTCGATGGTGCACAAATAATTGGTTCGATTAGAATTTGCAAGGCATTGCCAGAGCAGAGTTTGTGAAACTTACTCCCTGCGACTCGAAATGATAATGTTCCGACAAGAACTCAGTGCAGTCTTCTTCTTTTTAACTAGCCCTCCGATCAGAGCATCACCATTTTTCATCCAGAGGGAGTACTATGGGTGACAGTGTCAACTGTCAAGATAAATTTTTACCCTGTATTTACTTTCGAGGGTATACTAAATCAGAGGCGGACGCAGCACACACCACTTATGCCACGCATCACACACCACTTATGCCAACAAAGGCACAAGAAACATATTACAGCATGTCAACTTCACTTGCGCAATTAATCCACGGTGGAGTTGAACGGAACGATAGGTGCCCTCAACCAAGGTCTCGTTGTCTTTTTAGTCCTTACCCGACAAGAGTTTAGCGTCCGTCCAGTCTAAGTCGTTCGGGCTAGAGAGTGAGTTCACTGGCGCCGGCAAGCTGTAGAGGGGAGGCGGCCGAAGAGTCAGCGTCGCCACAAAAGTGGAACAGAGGACTAGAGAACGCGAGCTGCAGTAGCTGCAGGGTTCAGAGGGAAGAGGCAAGGGACTGTTGGTGGAGGGGCCTGACGGTTTCGCAGAGTTTCAACCCACCTGTTAGAGATATGTCCGGGTGCTGCTTCCAGCCTGTTTGGCAGCCTGTTTTACAGCTGTTTTATTGTACCGGCTACTGAAGAAATAACTACGAACACTGTAACAGCTGCTGAAGAAATAACAACAAACACTGTAGCTGCTTATAAGCAGCAAGCTTCGCGAACGAGCTGGAATCGTTGCGCGCTGCTGTTCAGTTGCTCCGACAGAATTTCTTTCCCAGATTCCGCACAGCTGGAACCGTCCGTCGCGTAGTGAGTAGTACAACGACTCTCGGTTTGACTAGCAACAACCTGACCCCCGCGCACGGGTGGGTGCCGCGGGATAAAACGCTGGAGGAATCAGCTCGGCGGACGCGTGTCCTGCCCGCGCGGCCGCCGGCGCCACGCACCTGTTGGCGCAGCGCGGCGGCGGCGAGCACCAGATCACTACTGTCTCCTCGATCGATCACTACTGTATTCATAGCTGGCACCGGCAAGAGTTTTTGCATCCTCCGTCCAAACAGGTTCGAGCAAGAGTGTGTGTTCACCGGCCGGCGCGCGATAGAGTGCAGAATGCGGTCAAAGCCGCCGCACCGTGAGAAAAGAGAGCCGGAGCACGCCGAGGGAACCGGCAACAAAGGAAAGGATCGAAGCGCGAACGGGAGGGAATGGTTGTTGCGGCGGCGGTGGAGGTACGCGGCAGTTTCTCAGAACTGTGTGATCCATCAACAACGAATCAAACAAACGGCCATACCGTCCGGCAGGAGCAGAGGCACCGGCGAATTTCTAATGCTCCTCCAGCCTCCAGCTCCGTTGGTGCGGCAGGATCCCGTTCCCAGATTCCGCACCGCTGGAGCCGTCCGTCGCGTACTAGTACCACGGAAAGGCAACGATTCTTGGTTGGTTTGACTAGCAACAACCTCGCCCGCGCGCACGGGTGGGTGCTTGTCCGGGTGTGGACGCCAAAACGAATCTGCTCGGCGGACGCGTGTCCTGCCCGCGGCCGCCGGCGCCACGCACAGCTCAGCGCGGCGACGACTATAGCCAGGTTCGTCCGCGCTCGCGCGCGCCAGCCACCACATGGCACCGCGACCGTTCGCACCAAGTGCATGCATCTTGCTCTAGTATACACTATACTACTCCGACCTCGCTCAAGATATTGGTCGTACGCACGGACACACCCGACCCGCTGGCACGCGCGCTGTCTGTCGCTTTGCATCCGCCGGATGCTTGCATGTTCCCCAACTCCGGCCCAATGATCGCCGCAATCGGATATGTCGGAGCATCGTTGTCGCCGGGCCGGACAATGATATACATCTCAGCTGGTGCTGCCCATGATTTCCCACTCATGGCACCCATACGTGTCACAAAATGGTGTCACGGCTTCGTGATTGGTCAAACGACTATTCCATCCAACAACTGATCCCATCCTTATTGTATTACTTGCTGTCCTTGCAACTACTATAAACTATCTATAGCGTTCTCACCATGTGCTAATCTTATGTTTTGTTCCTTCAGCAACATAGTTCAGCTCTGTTTGAACCGCAAGTTCAGAACTGCCGGCCGGAGGCACGGCACACTTCAACCTGCTGCTCGTCACATGAGAACTCGGTCCTTGTGTTACACAAAAAAAAATTAGCAAATCTCATGAGCTGCCGTAGCTGCTTCAGTTGGGAGCGGACTTTTGGCGAGGCTAATTTGATCTCACTCTCACAGACAACACTGTTACAGGGGTAATCGTTATTCGTGAGGTTGATCCCGTCATTTGGGAGTGGATTCATGGATAATTCTGAATGGTCGTCAATGAGATAAGGCAGTCTTGGGCCTCTTGGCTCTCGGGAAGTAAATAACTATAAGCTAATGGAATCTCTCCTCTCTCACAACATTCTACCCTATATGACACGTTCGTATGGCGACAAGTGTCGTGCACATGCATCTATACTGCTTCTTCATGTTGCTCTGCTTTTTGCCATGTCTTGCTATTTATTTGTATGTTGCCCCTTCTCTTAGGGTATACATACTAGCACCAGTGGCTGAGCATCATTTAGAAAATCAATCAATCATTCATTCTTCTAAACACAAGAAATTAAAGCATATTGTTCTTACTTTATGATTAATTCTTCAAAAAAATCATTAATATATACCCACGTATCATGATGCTAAATGTGATGCCTCTTCGCATAAGGCCTACATTGCACCGGTGGCTGGGCATGATTTCATCAACCATTCATTCTCCTAAACACAATGTTAAAGCATGTTGTTCTTACTTTGTGATTAATTTTTTCAAACTTCTTGCATTAATATACCGACATATCATAAGGCTAAATGCTATGCCTCTTCTCCTAGAGCCAACATAGCACCAGTGGCTGGGCATGATTTTAAAAATCAACCATCCATTCTCTAAAATATAAAGAACCAAAGCATGCCGTTCTTGCTTTGTGATTAATTTTCTCAAATTTTTTTCGTTAACATCCGCCGCCCCCGCCCCTCCAGCACCTCCCTCCCACCACATCCTCCCGCCGGTAATGATTTTCCGTTCCCCTTCCCACCTCTTCCAACCCCACCGGTCGTGATGTTGATAAGATTCTGCGGTAGTATTTCGTTTTAGAGTTGAATCTAGATGGTTGGGATGACACTTAGGCATGTGAATGGATCATTGTTTGAGAAGGGGTTTGTTGGCTCCATTTTATCTGTTGCGCTCTCATATGGGAAGCAAGAAGGATGTATGATCGCTTTTGAGAGTAGGTTGGACCAAAAATTGTGCAAAATGGCTGTGTGAACACCATTCTGGGAGCATTTATATATTCTGGGAGCATTTGCAGGTACGCACTGCTCAGTTTGTTTATGTCTCTGCACAAAATGGTTGTTGTCCTTGGTGTTCCCGGCGTCTGCAACATTCAACTTGCAGGTTCCTTGTGTTTTTTAATGCTATATTTCAGAAATCTAATTAGGTCTTGGAGTTACTGTACAGATTGAGAACCTCGTGTTTATCTACCCATGCTTTACCTCTTCTCCTAGAGCCTACATAACACCAGTGGCTGGGCATGATTTTAAAAATAAACCATCCAGTCTCTTAAATATAAAGAACCAAAGCATGCTGTTCTTACTTTGTGATCAATTTTCTCAAACTTTTTTCATTATAATATACACATAACATGAGGCTAAATGAGTGTGGCGAAGCGCGCTAATCTATCTACACACTTTTTAATATTGATTGACTAGTGTAGTGAAGAGGTGCCGGAAAGAAAATCACGGATGGAGCGAGGTGAGCAAAACATGGTGAATGTAACGAGTATATGATCTTTGCATGTTTAACACCCGATTTCTTTGTAGTGTGTGTAGAATATGAGCAAAACATGGTAAATATAATTAGTTCATCTACTGTAATTTCTAGATGAAGTACATTCAATTGTAATTTCAATCGAGATAAATACCACATCCATTGCTAGTCCCTCCTAGAAGAAGAATCCTATCAAGTATTCTGATGAAAAATGGCTCTTGGTTGTACATGGAGCTTGGACGTAAGAAAAAGCGCATTAATGTTCCGATTGATTCTAGTATTTCTTTTCTTTTTCATTCTACATACCACACTTCAGTGGCTAATTTGCCCGGAAGAACGGAAAAACACATATCACTCGTAGTCGTAGCCTTAGCTTAGCTGTCAGTTACATTCATCTATATATGCAAATATAGAATCTAATAAACTGAACTACCGGCCATAGTTGCACGACGCCGGTGACGGCATCGTCGACACCGTCCTCGGCGTAGCGGTGAACGACGACGCGGTGGTCGCCGACGATAACCGCGGGGACGTCGTGGCGACCTGCTTGATGGCCACGTTCGGGAGCGGGCTTTGTCTTCTCCTCTCCTGCTCCTTCACGAGGTCCGCCACAAGCGCGTCGACCTTCTCGGCGTTGGTCCGCTCCGACAGCCGCCGCCCGCGGAAGAGCACCGACTCGACGTTCCGCTGCCCCAGCATTGCGCCGGCGGCCGCGGTCGCCGTGTCCGCGTGAATGGGCGTGTGTGATTTCCCGGCCTGGATGCGCACGTAGTTGCTCGCGCACGCGTGTCCGATCGCCATGGCCACCGACTCGTCGACCGTGTCGGCGACGCCCTCGGCTGTGAGGCGCGCCAGCTCCCGCGGCGACGGCAAGCGTGCGGGCATCGGCGTGTTCGAGCCGCCGGAGACGGTGGCGGCGGAGGACGAGGCGCCGCCGCCGATGGAGAGGACCAGGAGGTCTTCGACGCCGGTGGCGAGGGGGAACTCCCGCTTGTTGTTGAGCACGTGCGTGATGGCCGCGGCGGTCGGGTTGCCCATGGCCGCCACTCCCGCGGACGCCGCGGCGATGGCCGTGACGCCGTCGACGGACCTGACCGCCGCGGGCGCGCCGCCCGCGGCGCAGGTGGCGGCGCAGACGTCGCGGAGGCGGAAGTCGAAGGTGTCGCTCTCGACGGCGTCGGCGCGGGAGAACATGAAGGGCGCGGCCGTGGCGAGGTCGTAGCACGGCACCAGCAGCGGCGCCACGGTGTCCCTGAGCGTCGCGTCGCCCAACACCCGCCGCAGCGCCCGGTCCCCGGTCCGCGCGCCGCCTCCCCGGAACAGCTTGGCCCACCGCCCGCTGCGCCGGCCGCCGCCCCAGTCCTCCTTCCTCCCGACGTTTTCGGTGACGAACGCGAGCGCCTCCGCCGCCGAGTACCTCGGCCGCCCGTCCGCGCCCCTCGCGAACAGCATCGCCGCAAGCACACCCCCCGCGCCGGCGCCCGCCGCGACGTCGAAGAACTCCGCGACGCGCGCGTCGGGGTCCCCGGCTTGCTTCTGCAGGCCTGCCTCGAGGCGGGCCAGCGCCGCTGCGGCAAGGAGCGCGTCCTCAGCGGCCGCGCTGCAGCCATCGATGGACAGCACCCGCACGCGCCCGCCGCCAAGAAACTCCTTTGCGGGAGTCCCGAAGCCGGACAGGCAGTCGCCGCCGGCGCCGAAGAGGAACTTGTTCTCGAGCAGGGAGAAGATCTCGTAGCTGAGCTTGTCCATTGCCGCGTACGCGCCTTCCATCGATGTCCAGCTGAGAGCAGCAGAACTAGTGTTGCAAGCTGGTAGACTGGTTGAGGATTAATTGGAGCACGAGAAGAAGCTCGTGATGATGAAATGAAAGACTGCAATGGTCGACGCGTCCTAGCCCACTCCAACTCTCCAGCCTTTTATAGAAGCCGGAGCAGTGGCTGGCTACAGACGACCCCGCGCTCTCTCCCGTGAGCCGCAGCTGGTTTTGCTGCGCCTGACAGCTAGCGTACGGATGCGTCCTGGCGTCTGACGACTAGAGATCAACGGAAGGTGGAAGGAAGCGTCCTTTGCGGTGGAGATGACGGGTGTGACCGCCGCACGGACATGAACACGAATTGAAGCTTCCGTGAACAGACCCTCCCACACGCGCGTGTCTCGATGCGCAGCTGTCGCGTCGGCTTCAAATCCTTAAGGAGAGACCCAACTGCCGTGCATTTGGGGCCGGGTCACCGGCGGGATTGGTGATCGATGGTGCTCATCCAGGGTGGCGAGATAGCGGCGGACCTGCGGGCCGGGCCGCGGCGATCACTGTGTGATGGGGGGGACCCAGGAATGAGGCGTGGCTTCTACGTGCACGCAAAGGCTTCTGTTCGTGCGGCGCCGCTGTTAATGCCGTACGTACGTACGTCCTGTCTGATCAGTCAGATCAGTCCACGTCGCCGCAGTGTCCGTCCAGCGAAGCAGGCCGCCGTCGGCGTCGGATCACTGTTCATGTCGTTTCGACACGGTAGCTAGGATGTATCTACGACTGTCCCTACACTGGAACTGGACCTAGCTAGTATTTGATTATCTCGCGATGTGTGCTCGACTGCTCGTGTGGGATTCTGTATTCTGTTCTTCACTTGGCAGCAAAGACATATCTGCGTCGGCGGCGTGTGATTAATTCCTGGGCACATGCTCAACGAGTATGCAGCTTAGCCTAATGCGATAGTACTGTAAGAACGGTTTCCATGCGTGCCTTGTTCTGTACTTCTTTGTTTTTAACCATTAGATCCGACAAAACGAACCGTTACTATTATCTCCAAGCACCATAGCATTTCTCTAATTTATATGTTTCGAAATGCGATGTCGTCACTTTAGCACGCTGCGACTAGATTTCACTATGATAATTAACAAGCAACTGGTTCTCGAAATTTTTTTTAACAAGTACCAAATGTTACGGATGAGCAAAAATATTTGATTGTTCATACAGCTCAGAGTAACCAGCATTCAGCGTAACAACACTTGTACTGACAACCGTACAATATAGGCCGTTGTGAGATCATACCATACCATTAGTCGTTCATTACGTGCCTACGTGGTTGTTGTGCTATTATGCGGTTTCTACCATTAAAAGCGTTTGAAGCTAGGTGTCATGCTCTGGATGTAGCCATGTTTTATTTCTGCCTTGGACCCTTGGTTGGTGCCCTCTCTTTCCATGGTCTTTCGTCAACACAAAATACAAACGACGCACACGTGCGTGCACGCATGCACCGATCGAAGTCTGCCACGCAGTGAGCTTCCAGTTATATGCCAGCTAGCCTTTTCATCCAAGCCTGCCGGGTAGGCGGGTAGGCTGGTTTGATAACTCTTAAACCCGGCAATCAGTGGTCGTGCGGAATTGCACGTGGGGACGAGCTGATGATAGTACAGTGTATCTACCTCGCGATGGCCTCTGAATCTCCGAAGATGAGCAGTGCTTGCTCCCACTCGACTCTAACTCTAGTGATGTTCCAACGTGCTTTACGGTTACGTTTACACTTTCACGAAACTCCATCTCTATCTTGATCGGGAGTAGATGGCCGGCCTTCAACAGCACGAGATGTGTTTTGTCACTGCCAAAACGTTGCAAAATAGATGGAATGGCATTGCAGCTGCAAATGGCGACAGATTTGGAGAGGATCGTCCAATCGCGGAAGGACAGTGCGAGTCCGATGATTGGATTCCGCACAGTGCGAGTCGCGACGAGAGGTTTTTTTTTTTTTTTTGCCAGCACGCGCGCGCCGCCACCCGCGAGTCGCGCGGAGACGATCAGACGAGCAACGGAGATCTTCGGCTCTTGTGGCGCAGAAGCCGCGCGTGTCCTTCCCCTTGTCTGCCGGCGCGACGCAAGCTGCCGGGCGTTTGAACACGCCACATGACATCATCTTACGAGGAGGACCGCGATTGTGTTCCCCGCCCTCGTGAGACAAAAATAGCAAGCATACCGCTCAGATCCTCTATGGCTCCAACCATTTTTAGCTGATTTCCACACGACTTAAAATAGTGCGATCCTATAATCAGCCAATCTACACTACTTATTCAGGGCTTGTCTGGTCAAAGTTTGGCTGTTTGGCATGCTGGACCGATGGCAAGGCGAGGTAGTCCGGTTCAGTTGGGGTCGAGTCCGTCAATGGCCTAAGCACCGGCAGCAAACTGGGCCGCTTGCTTCAAGTGAGCCCTGGTAGTGGTGGACTCCTCCACCTATAGCTTGGTATAATAGGAGACCCATGGTACCTAGCCGGCCCAATGTTCAATTTTCTTAATTTGGGTTTTTGAATTCGTAGAAGAAAAGACATGAACTAAGAAAAAAAAAAACCAAGGACCTCGGAAGTAAGCTCACAGAAAAATTCATAGTATGCGGCTTACTCAAGTGGATGAACAAACCAAGGACCTTGAAAATCCATATGCAGCGACCTTAAAAAAAAAAATCCATATGCAGCTATCAGCTAGGCTTATTTATCTTTGCAGATTTAGCTTGGGTGCTGGAAACGTGAAGAATAATCTGTGTATAGAGATATTTTTTCCCTACTAGCTCTCCTTCCGTTCCACAATATATGTCGTTCTAGCCTAGTCAAAATTTCCCACAATATATGTCATTCTGGTTTTCAAGGTGGACAGGCACGGTGACTTTTCGATTTTACCCCTCATAACTCCATTCGTTTTATCTATAAATATTTATGTAAATAGCTAAGTGTATCAGTTAACTTTAAAATGATATTAATGATGAATCCAAAAAAGTATTTATTTAAATCGATATTGTTGGTCAAAATTCAATGAAAAAGTTAATGGTTCATATAATTAAAAACGGAGAAAGTATAATATGTCTCAACATATATTCTAAATAACCTGCACTTCTAGGTACTAATAATGCTAACATAAGAAAGCTCCACGGATCCAAGGAATATTTTTCCGCCTTCTTTTTCAATCACCTCGGTAGGCCTCACATTCTTGGGTCCCCTCATGTCCTGTAGCTTTTCACCCTTAGCACCAATCCTTATGGCAAGCAAGTGGCTATCCTTACCAAAAGGGAGTTCATTCTTCTCGCGATGGAGTGCGACCCAATAACCTCCTTTCTCATCCGGTCTTACATTATCCGGGTATCCTGGTAAGTCGGCGAACAACTCAGTCTTGCCAGCCTTGGGCCCCCTGATCCAATACTTAAGAAGCTTGCACGGTCCAGTCGATGCAACGATGAGGTGAGTCCTATCGGCACTGATGGCAATGCCGTTAGGGTATGTAACGTTGGATTGGAGCACGGTTACCTCGTTGGTATGAGGATCGTACTTCAAGATGCGACCTGTTGAGTCTCCCGTGGCAGTGACCATCTCATGTTGCGCTCGTGTATATGTTGTGCTACTTGAGGTGAAGTAGACATCTCCGGTGACTTGGTCTATGTCTACCCCATTCGTGAAGCTAAGTGGAATGCCGTCGGCTTTCGTCACGAGCACGGTTGCTTCCCCGCCATCAGGACCCACCCGCACGAGTCCCATATATGCATCGGCTATGTAGAGATTGCCGGACTCGCGGTGGAATCGCAGACCTAACGAACGGCCGCACAAACTCTCCTTGGCGACAATTGGGAGCTCGGTGTCGGTTGTCACCGAGCAATTATTCTTCACGTAGCTTGGGCTGTATGAGAACGTCTTCCAACCGCCGCTCTCGCCTTCATACTTGAGGATGCGTCCGTCGTTAACGCTCACGTAAGGCCCGGCTCCCTGTGGATCGAAGGCGACGCTTTCAGGCCCGATCACCAGATCCGGCAACTCCATGTGCTGCGTTTGCCTGGCGTCGATGGGTTTCGTTACGGCGGGGCCTACGCGAGACGCGTCGGCAGAGGGCAGGAGTAGTAGCACGAGAAGGGAGATCATCGCGAGCAGAGGGAGCTTTGGCGTCCTCATCTTGGTTCTTCAGCGTCGCGTGGACGAAGTACCTGAACTTGCTCTATGCTGTCTCCTGGCTGCTATTCGCTGATCGTTGCCTCTCTTTGCTTTGATGTGGAACGGCAGCGTACCTCGGTGTTCTTTTTATTGGTGCCTTCAGCTAGCTCAAGGTCCGAGTAGGTGTGGATAACTTGATAGCCGATACCGATCCCGCGTGTACGTTCTCGCCACATAAGGAACGGAAACGGAAGGGGGGTTACGTCTTCCGAACCTCTAACAGTTTCTGCTCCAGTCAAGTCTGGGTTGCAATCGAACCAGGCACCTGTAGCAGAAACTGTTACAGCCGGTTCTGTATGGAGAAAAGACTAGTAGAGATTGAACAAACACATGCACTCGTGTCTGTTCTTTTAGGTTTGTTTTTAAACGAGCTCCCGTTCCGCTAGGTCCTGGCCACACGGCGGTAAGCAAGATCGCAAGCAGTGTCAGCTTCCAACAGATGAAAAGCAAAGCTATCTTTAAACATACGTTGACAGCATCACTGAGAAGATAGGGGTACGTAGTCAACTCATCAAAAAAAACATTGCAACTTGTGATGTTTTATGATAGGCTTGCACAAAAATGTTAACATGAAGAAGAATGGAACTACCACTGTTCTTGTAAGATGGGATAGAACTGCATATCTGTTCTTTTCAAGACAGCAATTAGTGAAATAAATCGCGGGAGAGTTCATATCAAAATCAGATGGAGTAGCATATACTATGAGAATCAAGAATCCCACACTTGGTTGAAAAAGAAGAACACCACTTGCTGTCGAAATGTTTTTAGAGTTCAAAGAGGGGGGGAACTCCCCCCGCCCAGTCCATATTGCATTGCAAACAGGACCAAAATTCAGTTTTTACAGCACCAGTTAGTCGCTCAACGCTCACCAGCCTCAGATAACAGAACCAGGAACCAAAAGAAAATTACAACGCTTTGCGCGCACCTACATCAACTAAGCCCCTGTCCCCATTCGACTTCATGCAAACTTCCCTTGTTACATCTGAACATCATCAGCATATGGTTTGCCAGGGAAGGCCCAGCACTCCTCCATCACCATTTCAGTCTCTCTGGCTGGTTTGCCAGTATCTCCACCCTCGTCAGCCATGAGTTGTACATCTCCAGGTTCTTCACAGGGCATAGCAACGTCCAGCTTTTTAGCACACCGGCGATCTTCCTCCATACTACAGGTACACCTCTCCATAAGGTATTCTGAAAATAGCTACAGTTTCTCAGTTTCCACAAGGACCACAGCACATCAGAAGAGAACATGTTAAGGACTATGTTCTTCTTATTACTAATCCAGAATCTAGCAGTGTTCTCAAAGGAACTACCAACATGTTTTTGACACAAATCTGATAATTCAGCCCAAATCCTACCAGCCACCACACATTCAAAGAAAAGATGCACTATGGATTCCTGTTCCTCACAGAACAGGCAAGTCTTGTCCTCAACATGTCTCCTTTTAGCTAAATTGTCTCTACTAAGCAACTTGTTTTGAGTTAACAGCCACAGAAAGATCTGGACTCTAGGTGGAATTGCCAGGTTCCACACCGCCGGCGTGTGAATTTGCTTGATACCTCTAAAGTTAATTATCTTATATAGGGATTGTGAAGAATAAACACCAGAAGAGGTATACTGCCACACCATATTATCCTCCTCCTGGGTCAGATCTAAAGTAGAGGCTATCTGCATGATCTCATCCCATTGCCTCATCAACCTATCTGTGAAGCATCTTCTAAAAGTACATCTTAAAACTTCCCCATCCCACAGCTCAGCTATTGTTTTACTTTGCTCATTCACCAGCACATATAGCTCCCAGTATTGAATTGCTAAGCTCGAAGGTCCCAGCCAATTATCCTCCCAAAACTTCACTTGTTCCCCATTACCCACAACCCATCTATATGCCATTTTGGCCACTTTAGCAGCCCACATCACCCCCTTCCAAAACTGTGAACTACCATTATCATTACATCAGAGAACGTTAGGATTCCTAGTGTCATATTTATGATCTATAAGCTGTCTCCACAACTTGCCATCCCCCTCATTATATCTTCTAATCCAAGATCCCAGCAGACAAATATTAAAATCTCTCAAGTCAGGCACCCCCAAACCACCAAACTCTTTCTTCATACAAACACTAGGCTAGTTTGCTAAGTGGTATTTCCTATTTCCATTAAAATCGTTCCATAAACAGTGAGCCATGTGAGAATTTATCAACTGGATCGCCCACTTCGGAAATTTTATAAAAGAGAGAAGATAAACAGGAATACTAGCCAGGCATGTCTTAATCAACACTAATCTACCTCCATATGACAACAACCTGCCCCTCCATCCTACTATCTTCTTGATAACTTTGTCCACTAAAGGTTGGAGGTCCTCCCTCCTAAGCTTATCAAAATGTAGTGGGACACCTAAGTAAATTAATTGTTGTATTGCAGAACGGGAATTAATTGTTGTATTGCAGAACAGGAATACTGCCCCTCCATTCAGCTTGCTGTCGAAATGTAAATTAATTGTTGCATTGCAGAACGGGAACGAAGTTAGTGGAGTAAAATAGTGTAATTCAGTAGCCATACAACAGCTGAAAAAGGGACACTAAGTAAAGCCACTATAACAAATATGTGATATTTTCAAGTATTTCAAGGATCAAGACCATGCTAAAGTTCAGGAACATGAACTGCAAACTCTATCCTAATAAAGAGAAATAGAACTGTCGGGTACCCATTTTCTAGGTACCCAATACAGTATACATACGGAGTAGCAAAAGCATGGAAGTTGACCGAGACCCGGAGGCCTTGTATATAGCTAAATGACAAAAAGCCGCGCCCGTGTGGTGGCCCAGTCGGGCGGAGGGCGCAACAATAGCCTTTGGCCACAAAACTTCCGTTCCTCACGGCCTGCTAAAGGCCTGGGCACACATGGCCGCCTGGGCACGGCCCCCCACCCAGGATTGCGATTGGTCCAGCGGTGAAAGAGCTCGGCTCGGATGTGGCAACGAACCCGACTCCCCGCGGCGGGAGTCGGGCGCCACTGAGTCGAGCGGCACCTCCGACCAAACACCGGCCAGCCGCCGTTCGCCGTCCGTATGCCCCGGCAGTGGTCGGGATCGGCGGAGGGCCTAGACCCGAAGCAAACCCGACCACTCCGGCTGGGAAGCGAGCTCGGAAGCGGCATGGATGCATTGGTAAAACTCAGGAGTACGGCCGGCCAGATTCGGATAAGAAGACGCTCCATATCCACTCCTGGACGGTGCGAAAGTGCACTATGCCTGACGTACGGCGTAGTGGGGGCGTCGCATCCGGATCAGGCGTGGAACGGCGAATGCATGCATCAAGTACGCTACACAGTAGTAACTGTGCGCGGAATGACCGTCACCCAACTCCACAGGTACCTACAGCGCGCCAACAGTGAATAACAGTGCGGATCGGGGAATGGGCGCTCCACAGCGCCCAGACAAGACACGGATGACATCGTCACACTACCTGGCGCGAAGATCGCGGCGGAAGACACCGGAACCAGCGAAGACGGTCCGCCTCCATCTCCACCGCCTTTCCACTTATCCTTACTTTCTTTTCTTATTCTTTTTTCCTCCATCTGTACTGTTCTCCCTTGTCGTATAAAAGGGAGGATTGGGCCAAGAAGGAGGGAGAGAGTTCTTTTGGCTTGCAGAAAGCTCTTTTCTCACACACACGCACACACACAACGTAAAAAACAGAGACTTGGGAGCGAATCCCTCTCGCCACAGCTTGTAACCCCTACTACGAGCAACACGAGCAAAACCTCAAACTGGACGTAGGGCTTTCCTTGCCTAAACCAGTATAACCCACTGTGTCAAACACCAACATTCTGATCGCTGTCGAGTCGCGCACAAATCTACTCGTCGGCCGGTTACTGAACGCCGACAAGAACCAAAGCAAACCAGAAGGTTTAGTACTTCATTAATTTCTTGCGATATTTTCTTGGAGTATCCAGAACGTAGCTCTATGTGTAAAAGAGTACCTGCATAGATGAACGAACAGATTAAAACGTGAGGATCCATTCTTTTTGTTTCTAAAATGTTTCAGTAGACAACAATAGTACAGGGATCACTATGGTTGTTGCCTGTTATGGAGTAATGCATGTAGATGGGCAAACCGACGATCCTAGAACTGGAGATAAATAATCCACTATATAATTCAGATAACAACCTCCTTGTTTCAGATATTTAAAGCATTTATTGCTAAAACCTCTCTTGTCTGCTGATAAAAATATCGTGTACTGATGCCATTTTGCATGAAAAAGATGTCGGGTCGCCGCATCTGAGCAAACTGTTTCAACTAAACCCAATCCTTTTTGTTGTTTCCTTTGTCTTCTTCTTCAAGAGCAAGCTGCCAAATAATAAATATTTCTCTCACAGGACTGATCATCATTTATCAATTATCAAACACGAATTAATTAAGCAAAGCATTAACAGATGGCAAATGAAGTAACCGCCAAGATGTCGTGAAAAACTGGAAGTACCATATCTACAGATGCTTCATGCTGTATCTCTGCATAAACCAAGCCTCCAGCTGTTGTTCTGTCCAACTGACGACATCATTGCATTTTGAACATTCCTGTGCAAATCGAAGTGCCCGTACTGAAAAGTGATGTAAAATGGGAGCATGCAAATCAGGGGTTGAATACATCTTGCCCGTTACTGATAGGCATATATAGCTATGAAGAGAAGCTCACTTACCCTAGGTCTCAATCTTGCTCATATCATCCCTTTTGTGGGACAATGGCAGATTGCATCACTGCATGCAGAATCCCATGACATTATCAGGGTCATCAAATCGCTCATCACAAACTGCTTCTCTCAACTCGCCACTTTGTCAGTTGTGGTTACTGTAAGAATACAGAGGAAAGCAAAATAAAACAAAATCCCATTTTATCAGTTCGGTCTGTACTGAAGGAACTATTCTCAGTGGGCAATCTGGGGGGAAAGAAACCAATTGTTCAGAAACCGGTATCTATTCTTAGTTCCTGAAGATATATAGCAAACATTATATTCAGTTGTTTCCTATACCAAAGCTGAAGGGCGAAGACACTATGGTTGTTGTTTGCTATATATTTGGGAGATCTAAAAGTTGGATGCTTTTATTAAGCTGCCAAGTGTCATTTTCCCTAAAAATGGATCCTATATTTGGAATGTATACGGTTTATTCTAATTAAGTTTATTTAAAAAGATTATAATAACAATTGGTGAAATTATTAGCATGTTTTTTGTTTTTATAACCCCTTTTAGTATGTTTTTTTAACTGTTATTATAACCCTTTTAGCATGTTTTTGTTTGTTGCATATCGTTTTTAGCCTCTTTTTTAAAGGGATAATTGAGTTAATTCCTAAAACATCAAATTTGGAAATTCATTACTGAAAGTATCCCATCCCCCACATAAGAGGCCGGAAATCACCTTTTTTTTAGGGCAAATTGCGAGAGCTTTATTTCCTCACGACAGGATTACAATCTGTGGTGCGATCTCTTTAAAAGCCAGTCCAGAGCATCAGCAATGACCAACAGAGTTTAAGGCAGGAAATCACTTTTGGCGAGGGAAAAGAACGAGAAGAAAAGAAAAGAAAAGGAAAACGGAAACATGGAGTGGGCCGTTCGTCCAACCCCAAAGGCGCTCCTGCCGTTCCGAGCGGGATCCACGAACCTCACTTCTTGCCAGCCACTTCACTGACATTCCGGTCCCACTTTACTACGGACCCACAGTCCATGTATGGAGGTGGAGAGCGGCTGGTACCGTGCTTCGTTTTCCTGGCCTAAGGTTTGCAACGGCTACTAAAGCCCGGAGTGACCTAAAGAAAACGTGGGGTGGGTGTGTTGGGTCGGCGACACTTCCCGTTGGGCTCGCGCGGCGCCGTCTTCTTCCCCGGCCCTCACGAACTCAGCTCCGCATAAAAAAGGCAACGGCTTTCACACGCGCCGTACCCTCTTCCCGGTTCCAAATCTGCAACGCTGCTGGGAGTGGTGGTCCACTCTGGTCCCCGTCGCGGGCGAGCTCGTCTCCGGCAGCCTTCCTCTCCCTGTTCCAAATCCGGTTCAGCCATGAACATCTTCAAGAAGAAGGTCGACCCCAAAGGTGCGCGCACTTAGTCACTCCTCAATTCTTCGTTGCCGGCATTTGCGGGCTGGTGCGTCGAGAGATTCGATTCGGGGCTATCTGATGTGGGGCTCCGGTGATTTGGGCTGGAAGTGTCGTTCAAGCCGTTGAGGGTGAGATCTTCCTTGGATTTCTGCCTGACGGCCTCCGCAGACCGGGAGCTGGGAGGGGTTAGGGTTTAGGGCAACTTGCCTGTTTCGAGTGTTCCTTTTGGCGTTCTGGTCATTCCCCCTAAATTCGTGGGGGAAATTGCGGGTCATAACATTGGCGTGTTGGGCTTACAGTTTGGTGTTTGTTACCTGCAGAGGCTCTCAGGACGAGCAAGAGAGAAATGGCAGTCGCCACGCGGGGTGAGGACAAATTTCCTTTCCTCTGCTTGTTTATTTGCATTGTTCTTGAACACTATTTACAGCAGCAGGCAGCCCTTTAGTTTGTGACTTTGTGTTGCTCTCCAAGATGCTACATAATCTAGCTGTTGTTGCCACATTTCATTTTAGACCTGTATTATATTGCGTCAGACAAACACTAGTTCGTGTAATTGCATCAGAAGCCCTTTAATTTCTAATAGAATGGGGATTAGGTAGCAGAGTAGCAGCCCTTCGATGAAATGGAGTTGACAGTGTGCTGAAATTTCTGACATGAATGCTCCCTTTTCATAATTTTAGGAGTTGAACGCGAGATTGGCTCCCTGCAAATGGAGGTATGATATTCTTAAAACATTTAAATTATCAAAGTACAATAAATTAAAGGCAAAACAGGTGTCATATTTTGTTTGCATATTTGCATTTCTGTTAATATGCCTTTCCCAGTGAGGAAGGTTCTTGGCTGTCTCAGTTCAAGATATAATTTTACTTCTATATACTGTGCTCTTGGAATGAATTGCCATTGTCTCTCGTCGCACACTGTACAGTAGTCGCTAAGATCTAGCCACAGGCAAGTCCAAATTGATACCATTAGGTCTCCACTGTGCGTTAGAGATGAGAGAAATCTATCATCGTTTTGGCGCGTGATGCAGTGCCCTGTATTTTGTCATTTAGAGGTGCACTAAGTTAAAAATATGCTTTGATCCTTGGGTAGGAGGCCAGATTTGTGATGTCCCAACAGAAAGTGGAACAATGTTTCGATTTGTGTTGACACATACAAGGTAATTCAAACCATTTTTTTTACCTCAAGTCCTTCAGATTTTTGGTTCCCTGACGATTCTTTTCTTTCTATTGTGAATCTGAAGAAAAAAAAATGCTCAAAAACAGCCATAACTGAATTGTTTGTTAGTTGTTACATCTAATTGGCTACAATTCAAGAAGTGAGAGTTGATTGCCTATTAGAGGATGAACAAAAATAACATGATGTGATTTTTCCATATGTTGGATGGTTGTAGCGAATCTACCATTTGATCTTGAAAAATGAACTAAAATTTGAGTCATAAAACTCTATGTTTGAAAGTTGAGAAATAAGAACTCACCATTGAAAACTGAAATTTGAAATTTGTAGTACAGATGAAAGTGGAACAATGTTTCGATTTGTGTTGACACATACAAAGTAGTTCAAACCATTTTTTTACCTCAAGTCCTTCAGATTTTTGGTTCCCTGATGATTCTTTTCTTTCTATTGTGAATCTGAAGAAAAAAATGCTCAAAAACAGCCATAACTGAATTGTTTGTTAGTTGTTACATCTAATTGGCTACAATTCAAGAATTGAGAGTTGATTGCCTATTAGAGGATGAACAAAAATAACATGATGTGATTTTTCCATATGTTGGATGGTTGTAGCGAATCTACCATTTGATCTTCAAAAATGAACTAAAATTTGAGTCATAAAACTCTATGTTTGAAAGTTGAGAAATCGGAACTCACCATTGAAAACTGAAATTTGAAATTTGTAGTACAGATGAAAACTCTTCTTCCTTTGCAAGATTGCTATCCTGTCTTTGAAGCTGCTTCAAATCATTAGCTAGACTTCGATAACGAATAGCAACTTGCGAGAACCATTGCTTATCTTTGTCATCCGTTTTTCTTTTTAATCAATGCCATCCTTAGTTCACCTGCATAATCACTTCACTTCCCACGGAATCTCAAAATATCTGGATTCAAAAAAAAAATGCACAGTTGATGTCAAAATATCCTTAGTCCTATTGCTGGCAGCCATTTGCGCAACATTGTCTTTCCTTATGTCTGCACTTTATTCTCAAATAAACCAGACATAACATTATCACATCATGAGTCATGTGAGATGTATCAACTGATTCCAAGAAGAAATTCTCTGGACTATTGACAAGAAAATTGATTGAGTGCATATGACATTAAGTGTGCAACCATCCCGTGCCTTTTTGAGACTTTTACTACAAGTCCCCTCTTTTCTGCCTGCAATGACGATTCATATCTCATGAAAACTAACTGGCTTCGACTGTGCAAATTGTATTGTCTGATTTGGTCATATCACAATTGCAATATTGCAGGAGAAGAAGCTGGTTGCAGAGATAAAAAAGACGGCCAAGACTGGAAATGAGGTGAGTCTCTTAGGATGTTGGGAAATCCACAATATCCTACTTTTTAATCCTAATTTCTGATATAGATGACTTGAATTTCTTTAGGCAGCAACAAAAATATTAGCTCGGCAACTTGTTAGACTGAGGCAACAAATCCTCAATTTGCAAGGCACACGAGCACAAATCCGTGGAGTGGCCACTCACACACAGGCAAGAGCACCCTCCTATTTGATATTTGGGTTCTATATTCTGAACAAGATGATGTTAATGTATCCATTGATACAGGCAATGTATGCGGGCACTTCAATCTCTGCTGGAATGAAAGGTGCAAGCAAAGCTATGGCAGCAATGAATAAGGTATGATGAAAGACAGCCATGTTAGACAGCAATTTCCTTGTGAACTTTCTTGGACTATCTTCTAAGTGCGCTTCTGTATTTTTCTGCACATTTCAGCAAATGGAACCTGCAAAGCAGATCAAGGTCATGCGAGAGTTCCAGAAGCAATCAACTCAGTTGGACATGACGGTAATAGCATTAAGTATTTATGCTTGTTTACTCGATTTTAAAGTTTAAAGCTGGAATGCTTAACTTTATCAGTTTCAGTTCATGCATACTATACTTGATCAGTTGCTACACATATTGATGAATTAGATTGGTGTGGCATTGAGTATTTATGCTTGTTCATACCATACTTGATCAGTTGCTACACATATTGATGAATTAGATTGGAGTGGCATGTGACGTGGGTGTAGCGCTGCGTTATTATTCAATCTAGCACTGGGAATTATTACAAATTATATCCGACTAGATTTATGGTTTTCAATCCTGAGTTCTAGGATAATTCACGAGTTCCAACTTTTGAAGCTCGTGATCCCGACTTATAACAGTTTGCCCATTCACAAGCATCCGAACTTCTTAGAATCCTTAGCGACAAGTGTTACTTTTAATGTCAATTACATAGCTGCAACTTGTTAAGAGTGCTAATTCTACACAACTGGTTAATTATTTTGAATTATTTTCTGGAGAGATAGCATGAGTTCATAGTGCCTTTTGACATGCAGCTTGAAATGATGTCCGATGCCATTGATGAAACACTTGACAAAGACGAGGCTGAAGAGGAAACAGAAGAGCTTACGAACCAGGTAACCTACCGCCACAGTTCTCAGCCACCATCTTCTTATGAATCTGGCAATGCTTTCTTCTGCGTTTTACCATGGTAGGTCACATCCCTCTGTCTGTTATGCAGGTCCTTGATGAGATTGGTGTTGATGTGGCTTCACAAGTATGCTTGCAACACATACCAGTTGTCTTTGTAGATTCTGATGAATCTTAGTTCTGACCTGCTGATTCTGACGCTTTTTCTAAAATGCAGCTGTCTTCGGCTCCTAAAGGTCGTGTTGGAGCAAGCAACAGAAAAGTCGAAAATAGCCAAGCACGGTATGCTAATGATTTGAAGTCCTAACATGACGCAGTCTATAGCCGACCATACATGTGTGTGTTAGCACATTTCTGATTCAATCGCTGTTTATGCAGGAGTTCCGCGGCTCCGGCAAGGAATGTGGCGCCGCCTGAATCGTCGTCTGAAGTTGACGATCTGGAGAAGCGGCTGGCATCTCTTCGCCGCATTTGAGTCTGAGCTACTGAAAGAAAGATTCGTTATATTAGTACATCAATATATGTAAATTTGTTTAGTGTACGGGGTTTGTCCACAAATCTATATACGCAAGTTGTAGGAAACTGCACATGATATGACTGAAACTAGCCATTCGTCTTCTTTTGGAGAGTTGTTGTCGGTGTGCGCCAGTTTCGGCACCCTGAATTGAAACGGTGCAGATTGTTTGCAAAGCACACGGAGTCCGTGTGACCCGGCTTCCTTGCCGATTCTGCCAAATGGCGCTTCCAAAATCATTTATGTTAATCTAGATGCGTTTCGTATGATTTATATGAATTTCGTTCTGAAAATTCAAACAAAACACATCTAGATTGAGGAAAATTGCAGGAACAAACTGAAACTTAATTGCAATTGAAGACAATTTATTAATATACTCTCACCTCATAGACATCATGAACATGCAGCTGGTACATTCGGTGCAGACCCTGCAATCCGAGCAGCAGAAAGGGAACTTGCAGTATCGTGCACTGGTAGGGTGCAAACTTCTTATTAGTATCGGTTGCTTACAAGGTTTACAAAATCATTCGGACTACGCATACCGCGGCTTGGCGGTTTGCCAGTTTTCACGAAAACCGGTGGAAAAACCAGACAAATGTAAAATTTTGAATTTGAACGAGTTGAAAACATTAAGCCGAAAGGTTTCACCGGTAAACCACTCGGTTTGAGCGGTTTTCGTAGTTCCAAAGTTTAAAAAAGGTAAGCCAAGCGGTTCCCTCGGTAACTGCTTGGTTTGAACGGTTTCCAAAGTTTCAATTTTCAAACAAAAATTCAAAAAATTTAAAATTATTTTGTCGAAAACTGGCCTTCCGCTAGAACTGGACTGTTTGTCTGGTTTTGATAACCATGGTTGCTGATTTCAGTCTTGTAAAACTCATGGCGAAGAGAACATTTTTGTGCAGTCATGCTAGAGATGTTGCAGGTTGTCATGCAGGAAATGGTGATAATGCTTTTCCTTCAGAGTTGCTTGCCCTGTTGTGGTTCAACATAGCCGCTATGGTGATGTGTAGTACAGATTAACACGATTCATTTGCATTTGCAACTATTGCGAACAGCTAAATGCATATAGCCGTTCATTATTTCAACTAAACCTAACCACAATTGGTCCAAAAATCCAAAGACATAAAAACACACACACTCCATCGTTCTTCAGGCCATGTCGTCACCTGATAGGACCAAGGTAACAAACAAGTCAGTTTCCAGCCTTTGAAATACACGAATGATATGCAGAAGAGATTCTCGGAGTCCCGGTGGTGGAGCGCTGCCGTCGACCGGCTGTACCGCTCCAAAGCAGAGGCCGTCGCCGGCAGCGGTGCCAAGAACGCGCGGGTGTTCCTGGCCGGTGCTCGCTGATGGGGAAGCGCCTGGAGCTGTCCCAGCTCCCCCCCCTGGCGCGGCGGCCGGCGAAGGAGGGCGGCGTCGCGCTGGTGCTCACGGCGGATGACGTGGCGGTGGAGGGCTTCTGCTCACCCGGTGCGGCGCGCACGGGTAGTGGTACGACGCGCGGACCGGCGCGGCGGCGTACGCGTGGGTGGGCAACCCGGGCACCCAGTGCCCCGGCCGGTGCGCGTGGCTGTCCCGCCTGGTGCCGTCGTCGCCCAACGGCGACGTGGGCATGGACGGCGTCGTGACCAACGTGGCCGGCGCGCTCGCCGCCGCGGTCACCAACCCGTTCTTCGACCAGGGTGACCGCGCGGCGACGCTCGAGGCCGCGAGGACTGCGTGCCCCGGAGCGTACGCCGGTGAGCTGCTGCTCGTGGACCAAGCCACCGGAGCCAGGTACAACGCGAACGGCGCGCGTGGGCGGAAGTACCTGCTCCCGTCAGCGCTGTTCGACCCGGACACGTCCACCTGCAACACCTTGGTGTGAATCAAGAAACGCTCGCGCGGCGTCTCTTGGCATCCGTGTTCTTGAATATACTCATGGTGATGTCGTTCTGCCAATTTGTGTCAGGTGGTGTGTGTATGGCTCTTGTGAAAATGTGGGGATGTAAACTGTTTAGACGTTTCAATACTCTGTTTCTGTATCTTCTGGTCCATCGTGCTTTGAGTTGAGTTCTGGCTCCGAGTGGGAGCCCGTCAGCGTGCTACTAGCTAGCTAGGACTGGAATCGAAATGAGCACGTTCTGGACAGATGAACAGATCTTCAGTTCTGACAGAAAATACCATGGTCTCACTCTACTGCACCGAAAATACCATGGTCCGCACTCTACTGCTAGAGAAGCCGTGTGCATTCTGTATTCACACATTCTATCTGAATACTGGTGCACCCTTGCCCCGTTGACTCTTGTGTGGTCCAGCATCACCGTATAGGAAGCGCCACCGCACTCGTACAGAGTCAGTCAAGCCAGTGATACGTGTGTGGTGCTGCCGTTTTCTGACAGGAGCTGTAGGGAGGGGCAAGGGGTCGATGCAGGACCACCCACAGGTCACTCTAGAGTCCATCCAGTTTGCCATGGCGCAGAGAACTGACGGGGAGCACCGGGTCCAGATACAGGGCCGCGGCGCCGCCGGGACGACGGCCGAGGAAGAAGCCACCACGCCGGAGAGGCAGCTCAACGGCTTCGTGCGCTCCGTCGCGCTGGTGGAAAGGGTGGGCAACGCCCTCGGCACGCTGGCCTTCACGTGGGCGACCGTCGTCCTGCTCGGCGGCTACCCCACGGTGCTCCGCCCGACGGACGACTTCTGGTTCGCCACCGCCATCGTTTTCCTCGAAGCTGCAAGGTATGCAGCAGAATTGCAGAGATGCAGCAAGAAACATGCACCTTTGCTGGTGTTCATGATACGACATGCACGTCGTCTTTTTTTTTTTTTTTTTTTTGCGAGGATGCACGTCGTTTATTTGGATGAAGGTTTTATTTTCATGCGCTGATGTTGAACTATTTTGACGTTTTGTTGCTGGAAACCATAGTTTTTTTTTTAAAAAAAAAAGATAGAAACAACAACTTCTTGTGGACATTACACAAACCTACAAATTATTTAACCCCGCCACTATGGCAACATATATAGACTTTGCTGTATTTCAGCCAAAGCAGCCCAATTTCCCAAGAATATAACAAGGGCCTCCAATATTTGTCACCGTAGGTCCGCTGCCCAAGTATTATTCGTTTATTCATGATCAAAAGTTATAGTTTTATGCAGCAAGTGTCAGAATAATATTTATTAACGCGTCTTCCTACTGTCCTACATGGCCGTAATCATTTTAATCTGCCACTGCCAGGTTATATGGATTACGGCAAAAATGCATGACTGGTTGAAAAAAATAGTGGAGCGTATCCTATAGTAGAAAATTACAATATGAGATTTCTCAATGAATTGACATTGGTTATCCACAGGGTCAAAGAGAAGCATGTTAATCAAGGGATGGGTAGGAGTGTACTCTTAGCCTAGCCGTATATTTCTCATTCTTTCTCCTCTGTTTTTTTTATTTGTCTTCCTTCGCTTTGTACTTGGTACTTTTTATTTACATTATGATGTACATTAATATTTAGGAGCTGTCCCCTCCAATTTCATAAAAAAGTATCAAAATAATTGTAGGGTTTATAATTTTATTCAATCGAGAAAAAAAAAGAAAGGCTTGTATGTTGTTCGCTTATTAATCACACTATATCATGCAGGATGTTCAGCCGCAACAACAGATTGGATTACCAGGTGTTCTTCCACACGCGAGGTGCTGTTAGACCTCTTGGATGGAACGGGCTGCTCGTCGTAGTATGCCTCTCCGATGTTCTGGTAAACCTTATCGTTATGAGCCGGAAGAAAGGTAAATACCCCTCCGTAGTGGTGGAAGACGTTAGACCGGTGATGATTACCATGCTAATGCTAGCTGCCGCAATTCGCCAGATTCTGTCTCTCGAATTCCTGAAATTACTACCCGAGCCGCTACGGCGTGCCACATCGCTATGGAGCCCCTTAGCTGCAGTCCTATTGCTGGTTCCAGTGATGCCATATCGCAAAGATGACGACTCAATAGAGAAATGGATATGGATGGTATTCCTATTACTGTTGCTGGCTGTGCTTCTAGCTACAGTCAGCAGACTACGTTACCCAAGCATTATCAAACTATTTGAATGTGGTTTTGTCAGGAAACTAGTACCTTGGCGTAGACACATTCTGAACTTGTGCATGTTTGCCGCGCTACTGATGGCGGTATTCGCGCAAGATGACCCAATCTGCGCAGGTTTGATGATGGGATACGAATTATATGCTTTAGTGATTGTTTCGTTTGGCAACTTGCAAATTCCTATGGCTATTGGGCGTGTTGTGCTTGCGCTGCTGCGCCTTGTACCACAAAACTACTATGGTGATGACGACGCCAACGATCCCGCCAAGACGAATCTGGGACCATCTCTAAGCATCTTCTACGGGATGGTGCTCGGCCAAGGGATACTCTACATTGTAGCCTGCATGCTTGAGATCTTCTCGTTCATTCCTCGGAAATCCCTTGCCCGTCGTGTAGGATTCAGAGGTCAGTGGGGAGTGGAATGTGTCAATCTTTACTACGCATATGCGTTCGACAGGTACATACGAGGGGATGTGCTTGCTCCAAACAAGATCAGCCTCATCAGCTTTTCCATGGATTCCCTTAACTCAGACTCACACCAGATGCAGCTCCATGGGGTACGGATAATGCATGGTCTTTTGCAGAGGGAGCCGGCTAGGACACGCATCTTTTCCAAGCTTGTAATTTCCACGGAAACGATGGCCAGGTTAATCAAAATGTTGGACTGGACGAGTCAAGAGCATTCAACTGTCAGAATTTTTGCCGCGATGGTCACTGCTGAGCTTTCAAAGAGTCTACGAGTCGTGACTATCCCTGGGACAGTTCAGATTGTGTCTGCACTTCTGAACTACGGTAACCAACATAAAAGAGGAAATCCACTTCTGGACACCGATGGCGAACAAGAGGACGTACATGACTCGATTCTGAATGCTGCTGACAAGGAGGAAGGACGAAATGCAGTTCCAGGCAGCGGTAATAGCCAGCTTCAAAAACAAGACTTAACCGATCAAATTGAATCTTGGATAGAGAGATGTTGGCAACGGACTTCCAAACTCTGGGCAACTCCACAGGAGGAACCATTGACAGAGCAGGATCTTCTACTACCCGCACTGGGCATGACAATTATTCACAACCTTGTTAGTTATGATCACGACAATTGTCTGGAATTCAGCAGAGCAAGTGGCCTTATTCGAAAGATTATAGGATTCACAAGCTACTGCAGATGTACCGAAGCCCGACCGAAGATCCTACTGAGTTCATCGCTGAAGCTGTTGCACAGGCTCACAAGCATCGATGGAGAGATCGGCATAACATTGAGACACATAATATCAATGCACCACTTTCTTTTCAGGAACATCGCCGAGATCCTGGGGGACAGCACGAGCAGCCAAGAGCTGAGGAGATTGGTGGCAGGAATCCTCAGAAACCTTGCTGTCGATATGAAGACAAGGCAGGCGATTGGGCGCATCCAAGTGATCGTTTCCGGATTGATGCAGACATTTCTCATGCCAGACAGACCCTCAACTACAAACGCCGATCCGCTGCTGCGGAAGGTCGCCGGGCAAGCACTCGCCATGCTGGCAACGGACAGTATGGACAACTATCTGGCCATGTTAAGGGAAACAGCGTATGAGTTCATCAAGGAACTCACAGGTATGATCCACGTTGATAGGTACAGATGCGTGTCAGCAAGTCTGTTGCGAAGTATTTGCCTGCACGCTCGACATGAGCTCCAAGGGTCAGAGCTCAAGGAACTATCTCAAGCTGTGCGAGAGGTGAGCTCTACTAATCCATGCTACCAGTTTCAAATTATGGCCAACGGTTTAGTTCACAAAATGCTTTTGTGGGTAATTTGCTTGGACGGTGAATTTTTGTGGGTAATTTGATCTCATTCTCTGGAACTGTCCAAATTTGATTAGAATACACTCAACCACTTGAACAAATTACATATGCTCTCGAGTTTACCATTGGGATACATATGCTCTCGAGTTCTTCATTTTCACGTAGCTAGCTATTCGAGTGGTCATGATTTACACAAGAATTTGATGTTTTGCTTGCAGGTGTTGGAAAGAATATTTGTTGCAGACGGTGCAGAACTAGAGATCCTCATTGGCCTTAGTTCACAGATATGTAAAGCCATTCCTGATGATTTTGCCCGAGAACTTGAGGATGGTCATATCAAGGAAACATTTGTGAAGTGGCTCGTCGACGCGCTGGATGTGAACGTGAGAATCTGCTATGGTTTACCTGGGATCATTTCGTCGATACTCGAGCAAGCCATAAACATGATGGAATATGACTCTAGCTACGCCAGTTGTTTCAACTATCACAACATGTCGAATGCTCTGTCAATGGTGGACGAGACGGCCTCTGGGTCTTTTATCATGGAGGCCGGCGAACCTCTGTCCTCTCTTGTAGCGAGGGCCAAACAACTGCTGGCCTTCCAACAAACTTGACAGACATAAAGTACTGTGATCCAAGGTGGTGGTCTTGGCTAGGCTTAGTGCATTCAGCTAATTTTTGTGAATATATGTTAATGTATAGATATAAACTACTATATATTGTACACAAGCGAGCCGGTCATGATATTTTGGATGAATATATGCTAATTTTGATGATAGAAAGCCGAACAATAATTACTACTCCCTCCGTTTGGAAATATTCGAAGCCGGCTGAACTGCAAACAAGTCAGCTAGCATCAAATATTCCCGAACAGAGGAGTAAACAGCAAGAGGTTGACAAAATGACAAACCTATATTATTATAACTTTACAAGAAATATCACCACTGTTCTATGTATAGATAAGTCGACACAGGTAAATCCCACTGTTGAAAAAGAATGGAAGTAATGGGCAGAGGGACAGACAACGATCAGATAGTAACTGGTTCATTCCAGTCAGGCTGATTCAAGTCATCATGAAATTCAGGTGAAGATTTCAGCATTTCGACTATCTGGCCAATGGTCCTGTTTGCATATGAAGCCGGCTCAAGCTACACATGGGTCAGATTGAGAGGGTACCTGAAATCAGAACACTGTTTGCATATACATCCAGAAGTCAGATAAATGATTCTGTTTCACCAATTTGGATCAAACCAAAGCCATTCTGCCACAATGACAAGGTTATTCGATTTCTAAACTGGTTCACACTTCAGAACAATTAGATCAAGGAAACAAAATGCAGCCATAGACAATAAAGAGAACACCAGATGTTCTAAAACTTCTACAAATAAAATATAATGGCATTGCTCTATGTACAGAATATAACAACTCAAACATCTAGATTATTCAAAGGATGATCATTGACTCTCTTACATTTCAGTTTTTCACAACACTAAAAAGGATGTTGTTAAAGAGCATTGCGCCTAAGCCGGCAGGCTGACGAGAAGTACAGTACCACAAATATCATTCAGATCTATAGACTATAAAAAATTATCCCAGGTACAAAAATCACGAGCCATTTGTAGATAATGCAAACCAAGTATACTCCATTTTACCGTTCTAGTTTATGGTGTGATATACATTTTTCTTTTCAATGTATCAAGCTTATCGCCAAATCCTTCCACACCAAACCATAAGTTATAAACCAGTCCGGTACATGCGCCACTTCCACACACCATCATTTTAGATGGTTATGCACTCACGCCTTTCAGCAAATAAGCATCATTAAAATACCATCCGAAAAAATTTGTAGGATATCAACATTCACTAAAATAGCATAGCCTACATCAAGCTAGATTACAAGATAGCCATATAAGCTAGATCACTGAAATAACTTCAATAAGGCAGCTGAGGTGTAAGAGAGGCGAACATGGGCCAACTCGACATGAGTCTGTTTCAGGCCCATTCAGTGAAGTAGATCCGCTGAGGCCGAGGATTCCCATATGAATCAAGGAACCGTTTTCAATTTTATTTTATTTCTGGTCAAGGTACCGTCTTCAAGTATGCTTTTCCAGCGAAGTCTACCAATCTGAGCTTTTGTAGCTTTCGTTCTTTTTAACTATGCTGCGTCGGCGAAAATGGATTTATATTATATATACTTTGGAGGGACCAGTAGCTACAGATCACTGCCAGATTTGTGGATGTTCTTTTGCCGGGAAGTTCACAGCTCGCTTCTGATGTTAGATGGTTGACAGTTTTGTCATGTGTATAAGCAAACATTAGCTTCATTAATTAAGAAATAAATGTCAGTGCCTTTGTCGTTACACCCAGTGGCCCCCGGGCCCCCACAGGTGAGATAGCCCACAGTGGTGATACGGTCAGCAACATGGTTGCCCATCAGCAAGAACACCATTGCAGGCTGGTTGATCGCCTTCTTCTGTCAAATTAGAGGGGCAGAAGCTCAGAATTGTGGCGTTTGACAGCCTCGTGGTTGTTCATCTCTAAGACTCCTGCACCATCTATTCCTCGTCATATGCTTGTTCCTCTTCTGTTGATGATGCTTGCCCAAAAGCCAGCAGGCTCATATGTCGGGATCCTTCTGGTATCATCGCTCGAACCGCCTGCGGGGGTATCAGGCACGTCTAAGTAAAGAAAGATTGGACAAAGACACTGGCGTACAGTTCTCCACTACTACTAGTAAGAAAACTAACTTCCATTTAATTATTTAATTCTTAATGTACTACTTTCTCATTACCTTACTATATATCAGATACCATGGAAACAGTACAAATTTACATCCAGTTTTGAAGACAATAAGCTCTTAAAAATGGGACATAAATGAAGTAGTCAATCTATAGAGTAGTCATGATATGGAGCCAATAATGCCATATACTCTACATTGAAATACACATTTTAAGTACTGAATATATAAAAACGATATAAATTTTAATTCTGAAACTCTTGTTTGGAAACTTAAATAGGTGAATGAGTGGTTAGTTTTAGTTTATCGGTTGTAGCAGACTTGTATACGCATTGAGTAAACACAGGATGATCATCCCAGGTATAATTAAGCAAACCTTTTCTATCTCGTCACTAATAGTTGGGCTCTCTCGAAGATACTGCAGTGCCTTTTCTCTGCCTTGGCCCAATCTGTGTCAAATTTATAGGCAAAACATATAAATATTCAAGCAACAGCTATCTACGTAGATAACATCACCGGAGAGATCAATCCCCTACCAAACTGACCAAGGAAATACAAAGGTTGAATAGAATCAATGTCACCCATTTGTTCAAATGAAGTCATTAAGTACAAAAATGTTGGAATTAAGCATGGCATCAATATCCATTTACACAGGTCCATAGCATAAATTCTGACAATCAATCTCTACAAGTAGTAAAACTTTCACTGACTAATTACCTGAACAGATGTGCAACAAGAGTTAACAGTTTTTTTTTTCATGTCCAAAAGGCAAAAAGAAAAAAGTCTCACATCTACATCTATACGATCAATATATCCTTGGTCAAATATAGCAAATTAATTTAAGATGCAGGAAAGCTAAAACATTGCTCAAAAGACCATCCATATCTCATACTAGCTAGCCCGAATATGTGAAGTTCACATGGAAATGGGACTCAGGAGGATCACTTGTATCTGGTTTCAAGAAACAAATGACACAAAAAAATATAGCTCCTAGAAGAATAATTTTCCAAATTATTGGCATCCCCATGTAAGATCCTCTAAAGCTCCAGGCATACCTTATATCTTTGTAGCTATACCACGAGCCTTTCTTTGCAACCACTTCCATCAGCTCAGCGCAGTCAAGAACGCACCCCTGCGCAAATATTTGTTTAGAATACGATAGACGACAAAAGCTCAAGAATCTGCATACTCACCAATTTACTAACACCCTCCCCAAAGATAATTTCAAATTCAGCTTGCTTGTAGGGTCTAGAGACCTGGCCACGATGGAAGGAGAAAAGGATATCATGCCTATGGTACAAAATGTCTAGCATAATACAGATCAAGAACTTGACATTTATTTGACATACCTTGCTCTTCTGCACTCTGACACGAACCTTCACACCAACATCTTCATCTCCCTTGGCCTTGGAAAAGAACAACGAAGAATCTCAGGTAACAACTTCTGCGAAGATTGAATTTATTTCATAGACCTTACAGATTTTATCTTTCCAATGGGCCGTATCTCTAGGCGAACTGACGCAAAGAATTTCAACGCTATCCCTCCACTAGTGACTTCAGGATTCCCATAGAATACTCCAATCTAAGGACATATCAAGTACATCAAATGACAGAACAAAATGGAGGAAACAAACAATCAGATGGAAGTTAACGTATCACACCTTGTATCTTATTTGATTCAAGAACATAAGAGTACAACCAGCCTTTGAGGCATTTCCGGACATCTTTCTCAATGCTTGACTCATCAGACGAGCTTGTAGGCCCATCTGTTGCATCCCAATCTCACCCTGAAAAATAGATCAATCAAAATCTATTTCACAGTTGCAACAGTTTGAATAAAACCGGAGCAAAGGAGAGGAGAATGGGGAGGTTAGGATACTTCAATTTCCGCACGTGGGGTAAGGGCTGACACTGAATCAATACAGATGAGATCAATTGCTCCAGATCTGCACATACGGTCCGCAACTGATATAAAGTAAGAAGATATCAGCCAACTATCATATGCAAACAAGATTCAGAACCATAGAACCTATTATAGCATGTAGTTAAGAAAATTGTAGTACAAGACTAATTGCTGACGAAATTGCAGAAATATTGTTCAAGCTTCTAAAGTGAAAAATACAGAAATTATCCATGAATATACTGATGATGTCTAGCGTAACCCCTTTCGGCCTGGCAAGTGCTAGAAACACTGAAAAAGCTCCAAGAACAAATAAAGGTATATGCCAACGTATAATATCAGGATCTCTAGTTGACAAATCTAAGTAACAGCTCTGACACTACCAAAAGTTGAGTTCAATTCTGAATGAAGAAATCAAATTCTGAAATATGCTAAAAAGATTCCAGACAAATCCCATTTGAAACAGGGAAACTATGTCCTTTCTCAAACTTTAAAACTATTTCACAGATAAACCATCCCTGAAGAGTGTATTAGTAACAGATTATCATAAGAACAGATGGAGGAAATATATTAGGTAAAAGAAAGTACTGAAACCCCTCATAAGTGAAAAATGTATTACTCTCTAGTGCCATCTCTCCATTATCAGGTTGACAGACGATCAAATTTTCGATATCTACCCCAAGAGCTTTTGAATAAGCTGGATCAAAAGCATGCTCTGCATCAACAAGCATGGCGTTTCCTCCTAGCTTCTGCACAGTGGATGTTGAAATTAGTTTCTAACTATAATTTCATAATAGATTTCATACTGTAGTATCAGAAAACACAACCTGTACTTCAGCAATTGCATGCAGAGCAAGGGTAGTCTTTCCACTGCTTTCTGGACCATATACCTGCAGTTTTTTACAAGTCAAATCATTAAGTACCGGAGCTAAAAATCATGAATACAGAAATGGAGCTAATATAATCGAGAATGAACTATAAAGCTAAATGAAGCTAGAAAACATAAGATAATAAATTACCTCCACTACTCTTCCTTTTGGAAGACCGCCACCCAGAGCAAAATCTAGTGTTAGACAACCACTTGGAAATGTTTCACTGGAATGAGACAACAGCTATCGGTATAGAGCATGGATGTAATTGTCAAGGACTTCTGATCAAACGAATAGAGAAAGTAGAAACATACACAAAAGCACCACCAGCGCTGCCTAATCTCGTAACACTTCCTTTCCCAAAGGAGTTGTTAATGTCATTCATGGCTGCATCAAGAGCTTTTTGCTGCAGAAAGATTTTGAAATCAGTAATTCTTAGTGAGAAGAAAAGTGACAGCTTAATGCATCACTTTTCAAAAGTCTGCATGCTATTTCACACAAATAAGCCATCAAAGGGAATTGTTGCATGAGATGCATAAATGCTTTCAAGTCAAGCATGGTAAAGTAGAAAATGATGCTATCTATTTTAACATCTGTAATCAAGACAAGAGTGTACTGAACACTCAAACAAAAGGTAATCAAATGATGACAGTGCATCATAGCTGACTGCAGTATGGCCGCACAAGATTTTCATGTCAAGTCGATAATAGACAATCGACGAATCACTGTTTCAAAAGACAGCCTTGTGGCCCACCCTAGACGCCCGTCTTAGTCCACCAAATCAGCGCTTAGGCACCAGGTACCACCATGCCCTCCTAACGCCAAGCACATGTTGCACTGTATATGGCAAAACATGACTCGAATGATTCTCTACTGACTTGAAATACTGCAGCAACTGATGTCATCTATTTTGCTGGCAATATTTTGACACATTAGAACTGCCACAGTTAGAATTAGAGACTTTAGTAGTTCAGACCGCAAATAAGTGTAAGTTCAATAGGTCAAGTTTATTAGCATCACAGCACCAAAGAATCATATAGACTGCTCGAAAGCAATCTAATGCTGCAAACAACGTGCTATCATGGTCATGCTCGTGTGCCCGCAGAAGCATCCACACACTTAGTATGGCACAACTTAGATACATTTTTATCAATGCCAACTACGCCCAGTGCTAAATGGCATTGTGTACAAGAAGTAGCGACAGAAGAACACTCCAGTGCGCTTTGACAATTCGCACGCAACCTGTTCGACCCAATGCCAAGCCAGGGACAAGAACGCAGGCTAATACACCGCCGCAGAAAAACCGAAGGCCTAACACTGATTTGTCCCAAAGTACACAGAAGCTCAGCACCACGGTTTGTCAACGCTATGCGTCACCGGGGACACGATACAGAGCCGTTCTCGCGAACCGCTCATCACTTGTTCGACCAAATGGCAACAAGAGGAACCGAAAGAGAAAGAAAGGACCGAGGGGAGCAAGAGCAGGTAAGCAGGGTTCTCCTTACGCGGTCCACGAAGCGAGGGTCATCCTCCCCGGTGAGCGTGCCGTTCCCGCCGCCGGCGAAGAACTCGCAGCGCAGCCGCGGGGAGCGCCTCGTGAAGCCACCACCAGCCGACGCGCGAGGCGCGGGCGGTCTCCGGCGACTACGCGTTGGAATACTTGGATAAATGCGGGATATAGTGGCGGCGGCCATTGGTCGCGCCCGAGGCTCCGCTCCGAGCTCGAAGGCGGCGGCGAGCGCTCGGTTTGGCTGCGGGAGGGCCAGAATGGAAGGGGAGAACCGAACGACTCCCAAAGCAAACAAAGGGAAAGAACCGAACAAACAATGTCAGAAGAAGAGAAGGGTCCCCGGCTCGAGATTCGTGCACCGGATAGGATTACGTTGTTGTGATGCACTGATGCTTCGTGGTTTTCGTTATGTTGTTGTTGATCTGCTGTCAGCCAGTCACTATTGTTGAGTGTTCCGCGTCATTCTTTCTTTTTTTTTTTTGCGAGGGTCACATTTTACATCTGGCGTCCATGTCGACTCCACTTGCAGGGTGATTAGTGCTCTGTAAGAACAGTGTTTTACGCCCTATTTTCCCTTGAATAAGTCTAAATTAGTCTAACATAAGTTTTGCTCGTAAATTCTTTCGAGCATGTAACTTTGTTTGGCATAGCAGCGAATCCAAAATCTTGTGGAGCTACTCATTTCAGCTCTAGAAATTTTTGAAGCTGAAGCCGTACACATTTTTAGTTATCTTTTTCCATATTTTGGAGGAAACTCAAGTACTCAACAGTTTAAATCGCTTAATTCAAACCAGAACCTCCAATTTCAACATGAACCTTGGAGCTAGGTCTCTGCCCAGGAGTAAACAAAAAGTAGTATTCCCGAACATGGCTAGTATTCACGACCGTTTGTTTACTTCTTGGTGTTCGTATAAAGGAGAGACAGTTGGCATCTCCCCTGACAGGGACGGGAACAGTCTTCGAACTTTCCTTTAGCACATTGCGGCTAAGGCTACCCGCTTCGGCGGATCTTACCCAAAAAAAAAAAGTTTGTTTACTTCTTGGACAGCGATCACCAGGGCCCTGCGATCACCCTTTTTGTTGTGCCAGTGTTGGGTTCTTAAGTGTTGTGGCCGTTGGTTCACTGGTAATTTTCCTGGTTATCTTTGGTTCAATCCTTCAACAGTCAACACTGACTTGATGACGCACGAGTGAGGTACCTTTTTCAGATAAACAGTTGGTGATGTTTCGATATTGTTCTCCGAAGCAATGTTGAGACATGCGCAAAGGATTGTTACATTGATCAGATTTGTTAAAAGTCCACAAAAATTTAGTTCAAATATTCAAGCTACTTTCTCAAACTTCAATTAACCAATCCTCTCATCCAAAGTGCTTGATTTGTGAAACCACAAACATTTTTCACATGTGCAGACATGCTGCGTAAACAAACGTAGCGTAAATAGGAGGACATTTGAGTTGGCTATTTCGGGGTGACGTTCTTGGGAGCAGAAAGAAATAGCAAAGGACCTGGCATATTCGGCCGACCGGCAGCAACGGTTAGGAATCTTTGGCTCACTACAGTTCGAACCGAGCATTTTCCACAACTTTTTTTTTCCACGCTTACATCTTTCCATTTTCTGGATGAAGAAAATGCCCGTATCTTTTTCTTTGCCTCTAAGTATCGACTGCATGCATTGTCAATCCCGTTTTGTTTACGCTTTAGAAGCAACCAGAGAAGAGGTCTTTGAAGTTTTGTCCATCTTGTTCTAGAACCACACGTCAGAGATCACGTAAAACTAGGTTCCGTGTCCTTTTCAGCCTAATAAATATAAAATTCTTGTTCGTTCAGATTTGAAATTATGCCCTCTTCGAGCACATAATTTCCTGTTAATTCATCTCGTAATTGAGTTTGCACTGCCTACACAGTAACACAGACCAGCACGGAAACAGGAAGGAGCGTATAAAATAGCGGAAGCATCGACTAGGCGCGTGATTTATTGCTAAAATCTGACCACCGAAACAGTCGCCCGCCCCTACTACGGGGCCCCCGCGCCCGCGTGTACTAGATCCCCGCGTTGGCTCTCCAATATAAAAACCAGCAAAAGGAATTTTTCTTATTTTTCTTTCCGCCCTGAAAAGTCTGAAACGCGCGGCGCCACCGCGTCTCCCAAACGAAATCCAATCCCAAATCAACTCCCTCTCGCTTCGCCGGAGACGAGACAGACGGACAGGCAGAGAAATCGTAGCCGCGCTCGCTTTGTGCCGTCCGCCGCGTTCGCTCGTCGCCTCCGCCTTCCTCACCGCGTCGACCTCTTCACCTCGCAGCCACCGGAGGCTGAGACGGGCGGACGGACGGTCTCGCCCGACGCGCACGCCGGTGAGTGGACTCCTTCCTTGCCTGGTCGGGTCTCGATCGAGCGCGGATCCGCGCGGGCTGGCCAACACGTGTCTCGCTCCATTAGTACAGAGGGGCGGGTGCCTTGGGTGGTTGGGTGACCGTGCGACCGGTCGATCTCGCGGTCGTCCCAATCGGATTCCGCGCGGGGGGTGGACGGGCAATCGTCGTCTCACGATACTGGGATTGCGTTGTCTGCTACGCTTGCTGCTGGAATCGGAAGCTCATTCCCCTTCGTCTTCGATTGCAGCTATGCAGAGCCAGATCGTGTGCCGTGGCTGCCGGACCGTCCTGCTCTACCCGCAAGGGGCGCCCAGCGTCTGCTGCGCGGTGTGCCAGGCCATCACCACCGTCCCGCCACCAGGTACGTACTGGACTGGACGCGCGCTTTCCTTTCCTCTTTTGCTGTTTCCCTGTCGGCAGTTGTTGCCTCTGAACTAAATGTGTACATTGCTCGGGGGAAAAACTGAACGTGTTCAACCAATCATGGTATGCGATGGTGAAATGTTGCTGCAAGAGTAGTTGGAGGCTTACTAGAAGAGTAAACCAGTTCTCCTGTTTAAATGTTAGCACTGACAGATACTGGTATCTGTCGATTGTGTAACACATATGCAGTACTGCATACATGCCCTGTGCTTCTAGTAACAAAAACAATCATGCTGACTCGGTTGTTGCGCCAGCCTTGATTGCTTTCGATCAGCACTTATTTTATCAATTTTATCCTTAACTCTTACCCTGCATTTGGTAGAATGTGGTAATTTAGGAAACTACATCATCAGCACTTAGAACCTTAGTAGCTAATCTCCTCGAGCCTCTTCATTGTCACAAGTTATAATTTACACATTGTGTTTCTTCCCATTCTGTCTCCTTGGCGATTTGTTTCCATTTTAGTCTTATATCAACATGCAGCGGGGCTGTTGGTTCTTGAAATGAGGAAAATCCTACAATATCACTTAGTATGTTAAGATTTGTCTATTAACCCTTGTTAGGATTTTAATCGATCCCACAGGATTTATTCGATTCATAATGCTTTGCACGTCATTTTTGTGTACTTATAGAGGTTCCTAAAATTTCTAATGCAGGAATGGAAATGGCTCAGCTTATATGTGGTGGTTGTCGAACACTGCTGATGTATACTCGCAATGCAGACACTGTAAGATGTTCATGCTGTCATACAGTCAATCTTGTTAGGCCAGGTACTACTGATTCTGTTTCTATCCTTTTTCTTGGTTTAAGCATTCACTAACTTGGGCCTTCACAAGGCAATTTGGGACACTTGTTTTTGCCCCTTCTGGAACTTGTTTTTAGCATGGACATAAGCAAAGGCCTAGTTGCTGCCAAGTTAGTTAGGCATGGTTGCATGTCCATTTGTGTTGGTACTTCTTCTTACTGATGATTAATTTCACTTCAATGCAGTGAATAGCGTAGCTCATGTGAACTGCGGTCAATGTCACACCACCTTGATGTATCCTTATGGGGCGCCTTCAGTAAAATGTGCCATATGCAATTACATCACAACTACTGGAGTACGTCAAGACTCGTTCTGAGCCAACTTATGTGCAAGTGTAATCAATGTTGTGTGTCTGACCTTACTGGTTTTGAACTAACATTTTCTTCTGAATTTCAGATAAATACGGTGGCAACCACGCCATCTGCAACTCCAGCATCAAATGGATCTTCATATAGTGCCTCATCTACTTCTGCTGTATGTGCACAACAATGAAGTTTATGTTAACAGATTGCTTTTGTAGTGTAGAATGTCTGATCTCTCTTTTATTCTTGTCTTGCAGCCTAAATCTCAACCCCCGAATGTAACTGTTGTTGTTGAAAACCCAATGACAGTGGATGATAAGGGAAAACTGGTAAGCTTTTATTAGTCGAAGCAAATCTAGTGAAAGCTTTATATCTCTGAATGCTGATCTAGCCTTGTCATGGTTAACTAAATTATTCACTTTTACAGGTGAGCAACGTCGTAGTTGGTGTCACAACTGGGAGAAACTGACATGTTATTGCAACTTACTACATCTTTCATGTGTCTGTATGAGAAGTTGAAAAACTAAACTGTGTGGTACAGTGCTATCTAGTGATTGGTTTCTTGTTGTGGAAATGTGGAAGAACAAAGTTAGAAGTTGCACCAAGTGTTATGGAATCTTGCGTAGAAAACCATGAACGTTGAAAGCTTTGAATCTCTCGATTTTTTTTTTGTATGTTTTGTTAAACTTCGCTATGTGATCAGATAGTTGAGTGGAATGATAGTGTAGTTTCGTGTTGATACATGTATTTGTACAGGATCTGTTAGTTTGTGCAGTTTGTGCATTTTGAAAGGAATTTACTACACTAAAGTTAGCTGCAAGACATGCCCTCTGTGCATTTGAAAAGGAATTTACCGCACTGAAGTTAGCTGCAAGACAACGGCAAGTTGATCTTGTTGCGTTCGGTTTTGTTCACTGCATGTTTCCTTGGCATGTGGTTTTAGCGAACTGTTATTAATTTGGGACAATTGCGGTCTTACCCTAATTAACTAAGTATTGTAATAACCCTGAATTTATAATTTTGTACTTTGCCATTACTTGTTCAAACTAAAGATAATGTTTGGCTTGATTCCGTTGTAAGACAACTTAATATTTATGTAAATTCGGTTATCAACCCTATGGGGGACAGGGCCACTAGAGAAGACGGAGTAATTGAGGGCAAAAGGTCATGTCACCTTTTCTATGCTATTTTTCTCTGTTAAAATTTGTTTTATGCAGTTCATGGTACTAAATATTGATGTTAAACCGACTTGGAACACTTTAATTCACGATACTAAATATTGATGTTAAATTTATAAAATTTGCAGTTATCGAAGTCACATAAGGCTACTTTGAATGGGGTTGTTTCATTTTGTTCTTTTCAAAGATTTCCCATGACCACAAGACATATATGTATCAATACTCGTCATCAGAACGATGTTGTGATTGAAGGGGACATATTTGCTAGCAATCCCGAGGGAGGAGTGAACAGTACAACCACAAGGATCACCCCCGGTTCAAGGCGAGCATTATAGCAACATGACCGAGGCTCAATGGTCACGGCCAACATAAAGATGAAGCATGTCGTCAATCACAGGAGAACTTGCATGCATCTTGTAGATCCTACTAGTGTACTTCAAACCAATTTTTGACAAACAATTTGGATCACATGGTCTGAATAAAAGGATTTAAATTTGGTTGGTGGATAACGTTACCATATCTATGTTGGTGCATAAGGTACATACACCAACATATTCTTATTTGTTTGGTTTGCAATGGTTAGGCTCTCCGCACTGGCATTCCTCTATTTCCTTCCTCTAAAAGGAATATTCCGTCCTGGTCATCAAGATTCTTTCCTCTATATCAATTTCTCCCGCACTCATGGTTCCTTTATATTTTTCCTCTATATCAACTACCTCCAGTGGGACCCACGCGTCAGCCACCCATTCTTTTTTAACTCTCCTCTCTCCACCCCGCGACGCCGCCGCCGGGCTCTCCTCCCCCGCGTGGGACGGCGCGCCCCTCCTCCGCCTCCCACACGCGCCGCCGCCGCCGGCCTCCCCCGCGCGCGCAGCAGTTGGGGAGCGCGAGCGCGCAGAAGCCCGGGACGGCGCAGGAGATGCGGAGCTCCTCGATCTCCACCGAGTCCTCGAAGCGGAGCTCCCCGGTGGCGGTCCCCTCCCGTCCTCCTCCTTCTCCGCCGCCGCCTCGGGGTCACGAAGCTCGAGCGTGAGTGTCGGGGAGCTCGAGCGCTTGAGGGCCGCCAGGCGCGGCTGCTGCCGGTGGTGTCGGGCCTCGCGCAGGGGAGCAGGGAGGTGGCCCACGGCGGAGCTGGCCGAGGTGCTCCCGGCGACGGCGGAAGGGCCTCGGAGCTCCCTCCTCTCTTCGCGCGCGGCGGGGCGATTTGTTGTTTTTGCTTCCAATCGATTTTTGCTTCCAATCTTCGCGCGCGGCGGAGCGATTTGTTGTTCGACTGGGGCGCCTACGCCCGCCCGTGGGTCGCCGAGCTCGCCGCGCCGCTCGAGTGCCTCAAGGCGCTGCAACTCCGCCGCATGGTTGTCACCACGGACGGACTTCGCCTCGTCGCGTTCCACCACCTTCCCCGCCGGATGTAGACGCCCCGCGTCTACTCCGGCCCGCCGGTCGCCGGATCCGGCCGCCCCGTGCAGCAGGCGGGCGGCGGCGAGCTTGTGCGCGCGTCGCGCGGGGCAGCATGCGGTGGGGGCCCGAGCGGGGCAGCAAGGCTCGTCCCCTCGCCGGCGGTGTGCACGCCTCCACTGCTCCCTTCTCTCCCCTCTGCTCATCGACCTCGTCCCTGTCTCCGGGCGCAGCTCCGGGCACGGGCGGGAGGCGCCGACGGTTGCTGCGAGTGGGGCCGCGGGCGTGTAGCGGAGGAACGGGGAAGCGCTAGATTTGGCGGAAGCCGCGCTCGTCCTGGAGGATAGCGTACCGTTTAGAGTACCCGGTGCAGCTCGCTTTCTGCTAAACGTTCCTGGAGGAACGCGGTAGAGGACGCCAGTGCGGGCAGCCTTAGGCCTTGTTTGAATCCAAAGAACTAATTGTTAATTGACTAATTTTTAGTCTTTGGGACTAATAGGTGGAACTAATTGTTAGTCCTACAAGAGACTAATAGTAATCCTATTAATTAGTCAGTCCAACCCAACTAATAGGGACTAATGGTTTCAACAAAACATGAAAGACGACGCTGCCCCTTATCTCTTCCAAATATACACGAACTAACAATTAGTCAAGGGGACAATAGACATTTTCTTGTAGCTTGGACTAACAATTAGTCAAGGCTCCAAACATACAGCTCACTAATTGCTAACAACTCTCCGGGGTTTGCTATCATGTAGTATGAGTATATTCTGTTCACAATATTCCCTCATACTGTCAATAATTATTTGTTGGGTTCATAGTGATACTCCAAAAATAGCATGCGGGTACAAATTCAGCAGAGCAACCACCTGCTGTGGCTCGTCGGCGTGGTTGCTCCAACGATTCCGCCGTGCACATGGATGGAGTCAGAACGGATGTGCATGCGCAAACTCGTGCACAGGCAGGCAGCGAGAGCTCGATCGAGCGCCTGCAGGATGAGCAGGCCAGGTCATGCGTGGAGATCAGCTGCAGGGTGCGCTGCGCGGTTGATGTGCATGCCGCAATGGGCTGGACAGGTAGCGCGCTCGGAAGGGAAGAGTCGCAGGGCGCGCGAGACCAATTCACTGCCGTGGACAGCACAGGCACTCCAAAGCGTGGTGCGGTGCGCGGTCGGTCACCGCGTGGCTGACTGGCATGGAACGCGTACACCTCGGCGTCCGTGGGCGTCGAAAAATCTCTGCATGCCACCACCTGCTCCTTCCTCGCACAGCTTGGATAGTAGGAAAGCAAAAGGAGAAAAAGAAAAAGAAAAATGTTGTTGTTTGCATGGGAGACGCATGGAGCAAGTAGCAGCAGTGCTTATGACCGCGCGTGGTAAGAGAACGTCAAGCCAACCTTCAACCTTGAGAGATGATGACTTTTAACAGCGCGCGCAAATCTTCATCGTGAAGTATGCTTGTTCGTTTTAGCACTGTTTTCGAAACGGATTTCTTAAAAAACGTACGGCACCAAAGTCTTCTATTTGTTGGTTAGTTACTTTATCGGTCGCTATATCCTTGTGCGCTCGAGGCTGGAATTCAGAGGCTCTTTAGGTACAAAAACAGCAAAGCAGTTTGCTGTGGCTCCTAACGGGAGGAGTCGTCCGTCCGGTCTGGCTCTTCCTATGCTTTCCTAAACGGGTGCGAGCTGATTCTGTTTCTTGCATAAACTTCATTATACTCACAATGCAGATACTGTAAGATGTTCATGTTGTCATACAGTTGATCTTGTTAGGCCAGGTACTACTGATTCTGTTTCTGTCCTTTTTCTTGGTTTAAGCATTCACTAACTTGGGGCCTTCACAAGGCAATTTGGGACACCTGTTTTTTTTTCTCTTCTGGAACTTGTTTTTAGCATGCATAAGCAAGGCCTAGTTGCTGCCAAGTTACTGGGCAGGGTTGCATGTCCATTTGTGTTGGTACTTCTTCTTACTGATGATGAATTTCATGTCAATGCAGTGAATAACGTAGCTCATGTGAACTGTGGTCAATGCCGCACAACTTTGACCTTGATGTATCCTTATGGGGCACCTTCAGTAAAATGTGCCATATGCAATTACATCACAACTACTGGAGTACGTTAAGACTCGTTCTGAGCCAACTATGTGCAAGTGTAATCAATGTTGTGTGTCTGACCTTACTGGTTTTGAACTAACATTTTCTTCTGAATTTCAGATAAATACGGTGGCAACCGCGCCATCTGCAACTCCAGCATCAAATGGATCTTCATATAGTGCCTCATCTACTTCTGCTGTATGTGCACAACAATGAAGTTTATGTTAACAGATTGCTCTTGTAGTGTAGAATGTTTGATCGCCTTTTTAGTCTTGTCTTGCAGCCTAAATCTCAACCCCCGAATTTGACTGTTGTTGTTGAAAACCCAATGACAGTGGATGAAAAGGGAAAACTTGTAAGCTTTTATTACTCGAAGCAAATCTAGTGAACCTTTGTATCTCTGAATGCTGATTTAACCTTGTTATGGATAACTAAATTATTCACTTTTTAACACAGGTGAGCAACGTCGTAGTTGGTGTCACAACTGGGAGAAACTGACATGTTATTGCAACTTACTACATCTTTCATGTGTCTGTATGAGAAGTTGAAAAAACTAAACTGTGTGGTACAGTGCTATCTAGTGATTGGTTTCTTGTTGTGGAAGAACAAAGCTAGAAGTTGCACCAAGTTTGTATGGAATCTTGCATGGAAAACCATGAAGGTTGAAAGCTTTGAATCGTTCGATTTCTTTTGTATGTATTGTTAAACTTGGCTCAGTGATCAGATAGGTGAGTGTAGTTTCATGTTGATGCATGTATTTGTACAGGATCTGCTAGTTTGTGTTCCCTTGGCGACTTCACTGTTATTAGTGTGTATTGCTGGTTATACGTGCAGTCTGTGCATTTTGAAAGGAATTTACTACACTGAAGTTAGCGGCAAGGCATGCCTTCTGTGCATTGGAAAAGGAATTTACGGCACTGTAGTTAGCTGCAAGAGACAAATTGATCTTGTTGCGTTCGGCACTGTAGTAACCTGGATTTGGAATTTTGTACGTTTGCCATTACTTTCAAACTTAAAGAAAATGTTTTGCTTGATTCCGTTAAGAGAACTTGAGATTTATGTAAGTTCAGTTATAAACCCTTTGGGGGCAGGGCGACTATAGAAGGAGCAAGTGAGGGCAAAATGTCATGTCACCTTTTATATGCTGCATTTATCTGCATACACGCCCTGTGTTTCACAGCTCTCTTGCGTTTTTGCTATCATGTATAATCTTTTGGGGTCACAATACATTAGTAGTTTTATCAATACTAGTTATTTGGCTGGTTCATTCATGGTGATACTCCAAAAATAGCATGCGAGTGCGTACAAAGATGAGGAGAGCAACCTGCTGCGGCTTGGACGAGTCACGAGTCCGTCCAGCGCCGAACCCAAACGGGCTCCGCTGTGCACATGGTGGAGTCAGACTCAGGGCGGGCGGCCCATGCACCGCTGTCTTCATCGTTATACAAACTCGTGCACACGCAACATGATGCGTGGAGAGCTCGAGTACGAAGATGTGCATGCGGCAGGGGACTACCGGATAGCGTGGTCGGAGGGCGAGACTCCAAACGGTCAAACGGGGGGTGCTGGTTGACCGGCATGGATCTCGTGGGCATCGGCTGCGTGGGCTGTGGGAGTCGAAAATCGTTGCATGCCACCACCAGCTAGGCACAGCTTGGATACACGGAAAGCAATACTCATAGCCGTTGTAAAGAGAGCTAAAACTCACCAAATTATCGATCGCTACACAAGCCCGACGCAGAAGAGAAAGCCCTCGTGAGGGTCAGCGTCAGCCCGTTTACGCAATCATGCGAACACACCCACAGGAACCTGCACTGCAGGTCGATTCGCGGGGTGCCGGGCCAAGAAATGCCTATATTAGCAGTGCTGCCAGTGTAGCGCCTCAGCTAGGAAACACGTACCGCGCGCAATCACGATTCGCGCCTTTCCCAAATCCCAGCTCCTCCCGCTACTGATCCGTTCCCGGCTTGGGACCACCTTCCGATGACCATGGCTTCCTTTCCCTCCTCTCCCGACGCGTCCTCGCCGTCTCGCTCGCGCTCCCTTTCCTGGTGGCCTCCCTCATCGTCGTCACACTCGCGTTCGCCATCCGCCTGGATGGGTCCCTGTCGCCGGCGGTGGTCGGGTGGCTCGTTTGTGTGGTCTTCAAATGCGCCGGTTTTCTTGCTTCTTTTCCCCATGGCACTGCCTCGCTTCAGCTCGGTGAATTCTGATGACAGAGCATGTAGCTAGGAGTAGACTGGTGAACTCGCATGCCATCAATTATAAACAACACACTCTCGGGACATAACCATATGTGCGGCAGAGCTAAATAAAGTAAGGATCATAGCCGACGGTTGCATAAAGAGGGGATAAAAAGAGACATGGTAATAATCGGTATGAAATGCATTTGTCTGGCTTGTCCGACGTGTGGAACAAATAGCATACATGGAGGATTATGAAACGAGAAACCTTATCGCAAGGGAAGGTAGCACCAACGCTGGACAAGAATTATTTTCAACTTTTTTTTATCTCAATTCATAAAATATATTAGAATTCGAAACTTGGCACCAATGTACATTGTTTCATTATATATCATTAAAAAATGAAGTCAGATTTTTTTTAATTGTTTGCATGATTTGCTTGACCAATTAAATATTAAAACAATGAAAAATGATGCAAACAATAAAAAAATCCATCTTTATTGTTAAATGATAAATAATGCAACAATATATATTGGTGCCAAAATTCTAATGTATTTTATGAATTGAGATAAAAAAATTTAAAATAATTGTTAAATGATCATAGTGTGTCACAGAAGAGAGTTCCTGAAATCGTAGTGCGTTGCACACAAATTCGACTTTGTTGGTGTGTTGTGAACAAATTTCATGGTTTCTCAGTGTGTCTCATACAATTTCGCCTTGTTGTAACAAGAGTAATTTTTCATCTCCTAGCTTCTTTCTCCTGCTCAAATTGCCCATAGTTACAAGCATGTTTTTAGTCAATAAACTATTGTGGATGATGAAAAACTATTACTTGCTAGTACATCATACATATGGGAGATTTGGATCTCACTAGATTTTTACTGTTGCTCTGTATGTGCAGGAGTACGCAATGCATACAAAGGGTAAGCACGTACAACCCAAAATAAAGCTTTCCCATCGTGATGAACAAACAAGGTTCCTTCACAGTGCACAATATGGGAAACATGCATATATTTCTACCACTTTTGAAATTTCTAAGGAACTAGCAGTTAAGCAAACAAAAACATAGTTAGCTGACATGCACAGACATGAACATTTTCAGCAATGTGTACTAGTATGCGTCATTGTATTTGAAGTTTTTTAAAAAAATCCCACTTACACTGTTCTAACCGATTGATCAATGACGCTTGCTCGCCTCAAGCATCTCAACCATCTATCGAGAGGCATGTGCCCCCCCCCCCCCCCTAAAAAAAAAGTCGTTCGGGATGTAGGTTTTGATCAATTTTGTGGCAAAAACAACTGCGTGTGATGCTTTCCCTTGCAGCTCCAATTGTAGGGATAAAAATGGCATCCCTCGTTAAGCAACTAAGCCTGTGGTACCTTGAATTTATTGTATTTTGAAATCCTAACGTGGGATTGGTTGCATCCTAATATGGAGAATCGGCTACTGCACCGTGAATGTGTTCAATGTAGATGATCAGGAAAACACATTTGTTATTTCAAATGGTACATATTAGTGGCATGTGAGGCATGAAAATTGGATCCGATGACATGGATGCTGCATTTACAGCTAATTATTAAGTGGGAGGCGACGTCTCCATTGACAACAATGCACCTATATTGATTTCATGAATCTCAAGATCAAACCGGCTCAATCTTTCGAAGATACTCATAGGAGTAGGTTGTGTGCGTGTGTTCATAGAGATGAGTACTCGTATTTGTTTGTGAGTATCTGCGTCTATATTGTATTGCTTCGCAAAGAAAAAAAACACAATATGTTTTCTCTAAACATCTTATCGTTGCAACTCTTGGTGTTTTGCTATCATATATATATATTCTGTTCGCAATACATTAGTTGTTTTATCAATAATTATTTGGTGGGTTGTTGGCGCTTTCTATGTACCCATTTTATATGACAAATATGGTGTTTTTAACGCCTTATTATGTCATTATCGCTAACAATTAACCCTATTATTATATATATGCGTAGTTCCTGTGTATTTGGAAGGATTTGCAGAAAACAGGTGAAAATGGAGAGACTACGGATAAAGAGCTACTGGAGGCCCGAAGAACGAAGAATTTGGAGGCCGTGCCGGTCGGCACAGTCCTCGTGCCGACCGGCACCACCAGGGTTAAGCCCAAACATAAAACCCACTCGGAGAAGATGAAGCCCAGAAGAAATACCAGAGTCGGAGTCGGTGAAACCCAGCCCACAATCAAAAAGAACTATAAAGATAGGATCTTGGTCGCGAAACAGAGGGAGGGGAGCGAACATATAGAAGTTTTGACCTAGGTTGAAGGTTGTGGCGGCGAAGACGGCGATCACCGATCATCATCACCAAAAAGGAAGATCGTGCCGACCGGCACCCCGCCGTGCCGATCGGCACCTGTGCATCCACGCCAAAATCCCGTGTTCTATTGTAGCCATGTTCATGTGTTGCAGTATGATGCGTGAGTAGATCTCATATTCTCTCCGTGGCGAGGGAAATATGGTTATTTAACTCTCACACTTACGATACTCTTTTGATGCGTTCAGTCTATGTGATGGTTTATTCCGTATCTGATCAATATATGAATTCATTAGTGTAGCTGTTACAACGGTTATGCTATCGATTATCACATAGTGCAAGAAACCAGTGGGGAGCTATTAACCCTTGTCGTGACAGGATCGGGGCGAACGAAACCACCATGTCTTGTAGAATACTAAACCTATCAATTGAACAATAACCCGAGTTGCATGCCAGCATCCCAAACCATAGGAGAGAATCCTTTTTATAACCTTGTTACAATCGAGGCTCTTTCACCTCTAGTTGTTAATCATCCTTTTCACACACACTTCTGCTATATTAATTTAGTAGTTTGAATAATAGTTTAAGTCCCGCATGTTCTCTGTGGATTCGATATTAAACCTTGGAATACTCTAAAGGAAAGTGCCGCAACTGTACACTGTCCACTTGCGGTATATAAGTTAGGTGCGTACAAACGACCAACAAGCTCTTTCTGGCGCCGTTGCCGGGGAGCAAGCCAGTTCTTTCACTATTTATTTATTCTACTAACCTCTAATCCTCTCTTTTTTAGTTTGTTTTTGTGTTTTCTTTCTGTGTTTTCAGGATGGGTACTCCTGAACAGACTCGTACGGTTAAGGAGCACTCACTACCGTCTCCAGGATTGCTGATTCCACAAACTTCTGATGAGAAAGTCACTGCTTCGTCATACGTTCTCAACCCGACCATCATCAGTATGGTCGAGAACAGCAAATTCTCTAGGACGAAGGACGAGAACCCATACACGCATCTACAAGATCTAGAAGTTCTCTGTCAGACCTTTAGAAGGAGTGCCTCAGAATTGGTACAGATGGTTGCTATTTCCATTTTCTCTAGACGGAAGAGCCAAGAATTGGTATAAATCTGCAGCCCGTGAAGCTAAAGGAAACTGGGATAAGCTTGTAGGAAATTTCTGTTTGCACTTCTTCCCGCTTTCCAAGGTGCAGAGATTGAGAAGAGAAGTGGTTAACTTTGAGCAAATGAAAGAAGAAACCCTCACGCAAGCATGGTTGCGCTTCCAATATTTATTGAAGCAAGGGCCCGATTTGGGCATCGATGATAACTTGACTCGCAGACATTCTACATGTCTCTCGAAGGAACCTCCAGATATCAAATACTGAAGCTATGCATAACATTAGGAAGAATTTCAAGAAGATCCAATTTCCCTTGAAAGATCGACGCCAGTTAACGATTCTTTGGGATTCAAAACTGAAGCGGAAAGCAGCACAGTGTCTGAAATTGAATTAACAGTAAGGACAGAAGAACCAGTACGAGGTGATCTGAAAAGACCGAGATTTGAGGAGGTGCCGACCGGCACTACGGTTGTGCCGATCGGCACACGTGAGCCGATGGTGCCGACCGGCACAAACCTTGTGCCGATCAGCACGAAGCCTTCTGTTAAGGGGATTTCCAAAACTGAAGATGCAATATTAGAAGAGCATGAAAACAGTTTTGTGGATAAATTTCCAAAACCAATAGGAGATCCAACCTTGAGCAATGCTAAACCATTGGACAAGTTTGAACCGTTGGATTGGATTCCTATCGATTTCAGCTCAAATCTGCTAAATATGAGGAGAACGTATGCCCAAGGTATGCCTCTACTACAGAAGTTCAGTATAACTTCCCTAAATACACTAAAACTTCAGAAATCCTAGACAATGTTATCATTGGTGAAGTATTGGGGAAATTGTATAAGGATGATATGGAAATTGATCAGATGGAGGTTGAACAAGCAAAGAAGCTATTTGATAGTTGTTTTGTCCCGTCGCCGTATGAAGGATTATGCGGAGTATATGCAGTTGGCCTTACAGAAGGAACATAAATTGATCCTTACATACCGTACGAAATCGGGCATAGAAACTTTTCCAAAGCACTATGTGATTTTGGCTCCCGCGTCAGTTTGATGACATATGAAGCATTCATGGATATGCCTTATGACATAAAAGGAAGATTGCTAGGAACCGAGCTTGAGCTAATCATGGCGGATGGAAGGAGAACTAAGCCACTGGGAGTTATCAAGGATATGAACATAGACGTAAAAAAGAATGCTATACCAGTGGATATTTTTGTTCTTGATGAAGGTGAAGTTGGAGTTGAAGATATTATCTTGGGAAGACCCTTCTTGAAGCTTGTACAAGCTGTCATTGATGCTGGAAAAGGTCATTTCGAATTGACTCTGGGCGGAGAGGAAGTGCTCTTTGCATTCAAAGACCCACCCGTCATTCAAGAAAGTGAAGACCCACCCTCTCTTCAAGAATTCTTTTCAGAAAAAGATGAAGAAATCAATACAGGATATTCTGATCCGTTGAATAAACTGTTTGAGGAATCAGACAGGGAAGAAACGGAAATCCAAACCAGTGCCGACCGGCACACAGGTTGTGCCGATCGGCACAGTGGAGGTGCCGACTGGCACAGCAGCGAAAAGCCTCAATTCGAGCCTTTAGGTAATCTGGATCCTGGTGCAGCACCAGAAGTAGAACTGAAGCTACTTCCTGACGGTCTAAGGTACGAATACTTAGGCAAAGATAAAACTTATCTCGTCATCGTCAACAGTGCTTTGAATAAAGAAGAGACAAAACGATTGCTTGCTGTTCTGAGGAAATACAAGAAAGCAATCAGATATAGTATTGATGATATCAAAGGAATAAGCCCGGCTTTTTGCACACATAAGATCAATCTTGAAGAATCAGCCAAGCCAGTTGTTGAAGGCATGCGACGATTGAAGGAAGGCATGAAGGAAGTTGTAAAGAAAGAAGTGCTGAGAATTCTTAATGCAGGAATGATTTATCCTGTTGCTGATAGTGAATGGTGCGTCCAGTGCATTGCGTACCAAAAAAAGGAGGACTGACAGTTGTGCCTAATGAGAATAATGAATTGATCCCTCAGCGAACAGTTACAGGATGGCGAATGTGCATTGATTACTGGAAACTGAATACCTGTACAAAGAAAGACCATTATCCATTACCATTCATTGATGAGATGCTTAAAAGGTTAGCAAAGAACTCTTATTTTTGCTACCTCGACGGTTATAGTGGTTTCTTTCAAATTCCTGTTCGACCTGAAGATCAGCATAAGGCCACTTTCACTTGTCCGTATGGAACTTATGCTTATCGACGAATGCCATTCGGTCTTTGCAACGCACCAGCTACATTTCAGAGATGCATGAATGCTATATTTGCTGAATTCATTGAAGACATTATGGAGGTATTTATGGATGATTTCTCTGTTCATGGTACTGATTTTGATCATTGCTTGGCAAATTTAGAGAAAGTACTTAAGAGGTGCGTCGAAGTTGATTTAGTTCTTAATTGGGAGAAATGTCACTTCATGGTAACCGAAGGGATTGTCTTAGGGCATGTTATTTCTAACCGAGGTATTGAAGTAGACAAAGCTAAAATATCCACAGTTGAAAGGTTGCCACCACCCACTGATCTTAAGACTCTGCGAAGTTTTCTTGGACATGCAAATTTTTATCGCAGATTTGTTAAGGATTATTCAAGGATTGCTAAGCCATTGACGGAATTGTTGCAAAAGGATGTTGAATTTGAGATGAATGACGAAAGACTTACCGCGTTCCGGAAGTTGAAAGAAGCCTTATGCTCTGTGCCTATTATGCAACCTCCGGATTGGAATTAACCTTTTGAGATTATGTGCGATGCCAGTGATTATGCAGTAGGAGCGGTTCTTGGACAGCGAAAAGAAGGTAAAGGGCATGCTATCTACTATGCTAGTAAACTCTTAATGAAGCCCAGATTAACTATACAACAACAGAGAATGAGATGCTAGCTGTCATATTTACATTTGAGAAATTTAGATCCTACATCCTCAACTCTAAGATCATTGTTTATACGGATCATGCTGCTATTAGATATCTTGTCTCTAAAAAGGGGTCGAAACCTAGATTGCTTCGTTGGGTTTTGATGTTGCAAGAATTTGATTTGGAGATTAAAGACAAGAAAGGGATTGAGAATTTAGTAGCTGATCATCTATCCCGTTTAATGATTGAGGATAAGGAAGGATGCATTGGTGATGCCATAGCACAAAAGCAGCTATTTCGAGTTAAGGATTACCGAGAATCATGGATGCAAGATATCATAAATGGATTCACAGGGAAGTTGAATGATTGTAGCAAGAATTCAAGAAAGAAGATTGTCAGTGAAATGAGGAAGTTCATTTGGGATGATCCTTATTTATACTGCTATTGTGAAGATGGAGCTGTTAGAAGGTGCGTACCTCGCGAGAAACGCGAAAACATATTGAAAAAGTGCGATTCATCTGAGTATGGTGGACATTATGGGCACTTTCGAACACAGGCAAAGGTATAGGCTAGTGGATTTTATTGGCCTTCGATGCATGAAGACGCGAAAAGGTATGTTGCTAGATGCCTCCAATGCCAAAGAATTGGAAATGTTAACTCTCGTAATGCTATGCCTTTGAAGTATAATCTGCAAGTTGATATATTTGATGTTTGGGGCATGGATTTCATGGGACCGTTTGTTAATTCTAATGGCTATGAATATATTTTGGTTGCTGTGGACTATGTGTCAAAGTGGGTAGAAGCAATGCCATGCCAGTACAACTAATGAATCCAAACTGATGTTGACTGAGTGCATATTTCCAAGATATGGTGCTCCTAGAGTTGTTATAACAGATGGTGGAACTCATTTTACTGGACTTGAGTTTGCTAAAACCTTGAAAAAGTTGAGTATTGAGCATCGAATTGGAACAGCTTATCATCCAAAGTTGAGTATTGAGCATCGAATTGGAACAGCCTATCATCCACAAACTAATGGTCAAGCAGAAATTTCTAATAAGCAGTTGAAAGGAATTCTCCAGAAAATTACTACAAGAGAAGGAAATGATTGGTCAAACAAGTTCAATGGCGCACTTTGGGCTTATCGCACGACATTCAAAACACCAATAGGTATGGCACCCTATCAATTCTTCTATGGAAAGACTTGTCATTTGCCTATGGAGTTAGAACATAGGGCATATTGGGCGATCAAAGAGATGAATTTGGATTTAGATGCTGCCGCAGTGAAAAGAAAGATTCAAATTAGTGAACTCGAGGAAATGCGCTTAAAAGCTTACGAGAATGCAGCTAGCTATAAAGAGAAACAAAGAAGTGGTGTGATAAGAAGCTATTGAAAAAGGAATTTCACGAAGGTGATAGAGTACTACTATTCAATTCAAGATTTCGGTTGTTCGGTAAAGGCAAGTTGAAAAGCAAATGGGATGGACCGTATCTTGTTCATAAAGTTCTTCCTTCCGAGCTGTTGTCATCATGGATGGAAAGCAAAACAAATACACGGTGAATGGCCAGCGACTAAAGGTATATCTTGAACCCGACACTTTTGAGTTAAAGTCATTTGATATATATTATGTGAATAAAGTGATTGGGCGGTCGAGCTTAACGACGTAAAACAAAAGCGCTATTGCCTTTGCTGTTTTTCTGTGTGTTTTCTGTTTCCTTGGTTTTATTGAGTCGTGCGTGGCAAATTTGCCTTTGTGCCGACCGGCACAACTCCGTGCCGATCGGCACGGAAGAGTCCGTGTCGTTTTCGATTCACGTTTTTACCCTTCCTCCAAGACATGCTTTGATGACTTCCAAACTTAAGAGATAGAGTCCGTTTGGATCAAGAGAATTAAGGATATATATATGAAGGAGTCGTCTCGAATCTCAGCATCAAAAACCGAGCGCCGCCAGAATTCCAACCAAACCCTAGAACAGAGAGCAATGCAAGGCGGCGGATTCGGCAGCGGAGAAGATGGTGCTGATCGGCACGTGGGTGGTGCCGACCGGCACGGAAGTGCCGACCGGCGCGGCAAGAGTGCCGATCGGCGCGACGGCGGACTTTCGCCAATGAGCCCGACTCTGCCATGGGAGCGCGAAAGGAACCTTACTCCCACTTAGGAAGATCCAATTATCTGGTCGCACCTAAAGCAACGATGGATGTACAAGAGTGAAGCAGATGCGTTCAACAGAGAGAAGAAGGAGATGAATGAAGCCACCGGAAGAAGGTCAGAGAGATGCTAGTACGTAAAGGTAAATCCAAGGTTATTGATGAAGGAAAACCAGTCTCTGATAGGTACACAATAGATCGACTTCTCGCTATAGAACGTCCTTTGACATATGATGATCTTATCGCCTTTAAATCAATACTTACTGATAGCGAGAAGGACGAGTTAGACAGAGATTGCTTTCTGACCATCCATAGGTCTCGGCTTTTCGATGGAAGGCCTTCTGATGCAGCTGCTGTTGAACCGGATGGTGGTGCCGACCGGCACACAACTGGTGCCGATCGGCACGGTGTGCTCCCTCGCGTCCTCACTGTCTGGGAAGATTTCCAAGAGAAAATAATACACAAGAACACCAGAGGTTATGGATGTAAGTGTTTTTACTGTCAGAAAGACCATCAGAGGCAGATTGGAGAATTACCTGGCTGATCCTGAATGCATCCCTGCGACTTTCGTCTTTGATGATGGATTCCCCGTTGCTAAAGGGTGCAAGACCCCTAAAGAGATCAATGATGAAATTCAGAGGCGTATTGACAGGGACAATGCTGCACGGAGAAGAGCACATAATCTTACAGATTTAGAAGCGTATTTTACAACAAGAGGAAGCCGTGCCGACCGGCACGGTGCTTGTGCCGATCGGCACGACCTCAAGGTTGTGGATTTCATTGAAATAAATGATGAGTCCTCTGATGATGAGCCAGAACCGAAGAGATCAAAGGAAATAGAGGGAGTTTGGCGTTCCGCTCGTCTTTCTTCAAAGCCAAGAATGAGATATACTTCGAAATCGGTGTGCTATTTAGAGACATCTCCTGAGCATGAACACCCATTAGCTAATCTTGTTGCGAAGGATGAAGTTGAAACAAAGGAGGATCCGGAAGAAGATCCCGAGGAGGAACCAATGGAAGATCCAGAAGAAGATGAAGGAGATGAGCCAGAACCTATTTATGCTGAAGCAACTAGTGCGGGAGGAGCTACAGGAAGCCTTGCAGGAGCTCAAAGAAGTGCAGGGCAGCGTTATCAAGCAAATAGTGTCCCGTGCCGACCGGCACAAATGCCGTGCCGACCGGCATAGCGTGGATAACAGAAATTCGCCCCTGCAAGATGAGCGTCATGATCGTCTTACCAGTTGTTGCTCGATCTGCAGAAGGAACATCGAACGTCTCCAGTATGACATGGAGAGACGCCATAGGTATCAACGGGACATTGATATAAGAGTTGAAGACATGATGAACATGGCCGAGGCGGATTACTCCTTTCTCTTGCAGAACATTCGAAGCATTTTTAGCATGTTGAGGAGGCATGGCATTTACGATTAGGTTGGTCTAGTTGTCTTTCTTTTACAATGGGGACATTGCAACGTTTGAGTGTGGGGGATTCGCCCTTACACTTCTTAAGGTTGTTTGCTTCGATTTAGTATGGCTTGAGTTAGTGTGTGAAAGTGTGAGAGTTTCCTTAGAGAGTTTTGAGTTGGTGTGCTTAGTTAAGCTTCGAGGTCAAGAGTGATTGCAATGTCTTGAATAAAGTTGGTGTTAGTTGTCAAATCGATGCGTTGCCCCATATTCTTGATTTTATTTTTGACGATCGTTTTGCCAATCTACTTGAGTTTATTGAATAATCGCTTGGCTTTATATACCAACTTTTCGAAAACCCCTTCTATCATCTTAGTTGAAGCATTTAGCTAAAGATTTGATTTTGTGCCTATTACACTAAGCCAAATGAGATGAGAAAAGCCTACATATAAGCCTTTTGATAAGAAAACATCTTTGTCAACTCTTTGCTCTTGATTACGACTAAGCTAGAAGGGAGAAGTTTCATTTGTTTATCTCAGTTTGCTAGCCATCTGTCATCAAATTCTTTCTATCCAAAAACCAATATTTATCGTTTCTCCCTTCTCCTTAATACAACCTACAAGCAATGTGAAGTTCAGACAAATTTCGGTTCAAAACGTGCTCTGATAGCAGTCTGCAAGAAAAAGAAGGAAAATGAAGAAAATGAATAAGGTACCGACTGGCACGAGTTTGTGCTGATCGGCACAGAAGAAAAATAAAAAAATACGTCAAAAAGAAAGAGGAAAACGAATATCAGAGGAAGCAGACTGCAAGAGAGTTACATTTTTTAAAAAGATCTGTATATACTTCAAACTTGATCCCATCTTAATTCTATTTCGTTCATTCTCGTTTATTTCCTATTCCCATTGATCCTTGTGCTTATATTCTGTATTCTCATGATGAAAACTCCCTTTTAGAAGGCATGATTGAGCAAATTGTTGACTTAGTTGTTCTTTCGATTCAATTTGGTTATACTACTTTCCGAGATCCACAAATAAGTCTTATACTATAGAATAGGAGAGGGAAGGAAACACATTTGAGCGATTGAGTGAAGTCTGAAGTTTTTTTTGCATTCATCTTACGTGATATGAAGTGAGACAAAAATATTTGTTTGAGATAAGCCTTATGACTGATTTGGTCGACTCAAGTTTTGAGGTGAAATTGTTTTTAAAATTGAGAGAAAATTTTGTGGAGGAATAATAATTCGTGAGATGATTAACAATAGCTAAGTTGAAGACTTGTGAGAGTTTTTGCTTCTTAGCATGATGAAAGCATGATGATGATTTTCTTGGTCTGTATTGCTCGATGACTAGCAATGATTTGAGTGTGAGGGAGCTGTTGGCGTTTTCTATGTACCCATTTTATAGACAAATATGGTATTTTTAACGCCTTATTATGTCATTATTGCTAACAATTTACCCTATTATTATATATATGCGTAGTTTCTGTGTATTTGGATGGATTTGCAGAAAACAGGTGAAAATGGAGAGACTACGGATAAAAAGCTACCGGAGGCCCGAAGAACGAAGATTTGGAGGCCGTGCCGGTCGGCACAGTCCTCGTGCTGACCGGCACCACCAGAGTTAAGCTCAAACATAAAACCCACTCAGAGAAGATGAAGCCCAGAAGAAATACCAGAGTCGGAGTCGGTGAAACCCAGCCCACAATCAAAAGGAACTATAAAGATAGGATCTTGGTCGCGAAACAGAGGGAGGGGAGCGAACAGATAGAAGTTTTGACCTAAGTTGAAGGTTGTGGCGGCGAAGACGGCGATCACCGATCATCATCACCAAAAAAAAAAGATCGTGCCGACCGGCACACCACCGTGCCGATCGGCACCTGTGCATCCACGCCAAAATTCCGTGTTCTATTATAGCCATGTTCATGTGTTGCAATATGATGCGTGAGTAGATCTCATATTCTCTCCGTGGCGAGGGAAATCTGGTTATATAACTCTCACACTTACGATACTTTTTTGATGCGTTCAGGCTATGTGATGCGTTTATTCCGTATCTGATCAATACATGAATTTATTAGTGTAGCTGTTGCAACGGTTATGCTATCGATTATCACATAGTGTAAGAAACCAGTGGGGAGCTATTAACCCTTGTCGTGACAGAATCGGGGCGAACGAAACCACCATGTCTTGTAGAATACTAAACCTATCAATTGAACAATAACCCGAGTTGTATGCCAGCGTCCCAAACTATAGGAGAGAATCCTTTTTATAACCTTGTTACAACCGCAGGCTCTTTCACCTCTAGTTGTTAATCATCCTTTTCACACACACTTCTGCTATATTAATTTAGTAGTTTAAATAATAGTTGAAGTCCCGCTTGTTCTCTGTGGATTCGATATTAAACTTTGGAATACTCTAAGGGAAAGTGCTACAACTGCACACTGTCCACTTGTGATATATAAGTTAGTTGCGTACAAACGACCAACATAGGTTCATAGTAATACTTAAAAAAAAAAAACATTGGCGAGGAGAGCAACCTGATGTGGCTCTTGTTAAAAAAAAACACTGCTGTGGCTCGTTGGCATGGACGAGTCCGTCCGGCGCCAAACCCAAACGGGCTTCGCCGTGCACATGGTGTCAGATTCAGGGTGGACCGGTCATGCAACGCTGCATCGTCGTACAATTAACTCGTGCACACGCAGCTTGGAGCTCGAATATCTGCAGACGAGCAGGTCATGCGTGAAGAGCCCAAGTAGATGCATGGTGCACAATGGATTTGATGCACGCGGGCAGGGATATAGATGGGTACTCGTGGGTAGTAGCCTGGAAATGAAAGACGTTGCGAGGCGCTCGCCTAGGCGCGCCAAAGCGCTAGGTAGAGGCCTTGCACCTCACCTTAGGGGGCATGCGCTCCTTAGGCGATAGGAGCCCTGCTTCTGCGAGGAAAAGACAGCGCTAGACGGTCGCCTCGGCGCGGCGGGACCTCGACGGTGCGGGAGAAAGGCACCGGAGCGCGATTTGGAGAGGAGCTGACCTATCGTCGCCGCAGTCGAACTCCTGTCGTCGCGCCGCCGGATGTGAGCTGGAGAGAGGAGAAAGAAAATAATAGAGGGAGGCGGCGTCGTGCGTGTGTGAGGGATTGAGGAGTGCGTGCGTGTGTGAGGCCTGAGTGGGCTAATGGGCCTGGTGGTGCGTTAGTGAACTGGGCGTGGTGGTGAGTAGTCGGCCTTTTCTCCTTTTTTCCTTTAATTTTTTCTTTTTTCAACATCAGAATTATGCATAATCGCTACAGTAGATAACGCTTAGGAAACGCCTATGCGCGCCTAGGCACGTTTAGGCGCTAGGCGGAGGGTCAACGCCTGCCTAGCGCCTAATGCCCTCTTAAACCAGGGGTAGTAGTGGGATCACCTTCTTAGTACATTTGCATGATGAATTTGTGAAGTATTTGCATGATGAATTTGTGAATATGGGATGAATTTCTAGTTTATTTGAGAAAAGTTTTGAATCGACACCCAAAATCTGGAAAACTTGCATCCCCACTTGCGGCAGTGAACTGTGGATGGCGCGATCGAAAGAGTCGCAGGGACCGTGAACCGCGGGGGCTCCAAAGCGTCGCCGTCAGTGCGGTGCGCGGGCCGCGGGGGCGGTCACCTCGTGGCAGATCGACTGGCATGGATCGCTCGAAAATCCTTGCGTGTGCCACAACCTGCTCCTACGCACAGCTTGGAAAGAAGGAAAGCGATGTAGCAGCATATACTCATGTCAACCGAGAGATCGATGATGACCTTTTTTTACCGCGCGCGCAAATCCTCATTGTTCGTTTTACTGTTTTCGAAACGCAGCCGAACGGGCAAGAGCACCACAGAAACAGAAGCAGCGTAGCTGTCCTGACGTCGAAGTGTGGAGGAGTCGTCAAAGGTCTTGCTCGTTGCCTGTTTCAGAAATGGAGCCGCGCGAGGCCGATCCTGTGCAGAAGAGCAAGCTGGACTCTGCTGCAATCATGCTGCGACTAGGACAACAACCACCCGCGCCGCGCTCGCTCGCTGCCAAAAAGATCAGTGTGCGATTCGCGGGGTCGAGAAACTGATGCCTATTTAGCAGTGCACCCCCTCATCAGCGAACACTGCAATCACGCGTCGCCTTTCCCAAATCCCACCCAGCTCCTCCTGCTACTGATCCGTTCCCAGACTCCTTCGGATGACCGACCAGACCATGGCTTCTTTCTCCCCCCTGACCGTTGCCGGCGGTGGTCCCGTGGTTGGCTTGTGCGGTCTTCAAAACGCGCTGGTTTTTTTGCTTCGTGTCTCCACTGCCCTGCTTCGCTTCAGTTCGGTGCCGTGCTCTGCTCGCCGGTGCGAAGTGAATTCTGTTTCACAGCATGTAGATCGGTGAACTCGCTGCATTATTAGTTCTGTACCGATGAGAAATAATGTTACTGTAGTTACACTAGTTCTATATACGAAAACAACCCTTCTGAAACCGAAATAATGTCGTGGCGCTCAATATTGAATTTTCGATGGTTGAGATCAAAACAGACAACTACAAATGTGCGGGTTTCATGATTCATTGCTACAAATGTTAGCGCCCTCTGTTTTTTGCCCTTCGCTGACCTGCGCTGCCTGCTTCAGGCACGCAGAGGACAGCCTTTTGTTGCTCGAGTTTTCCAAAACCGAAACCCTGCAAACCTCGCCCGCAGCCCGGTTGCAGGTGTTGGCTCGTGTGTGTCGAGCAGCTCGCCCAAATCGCGCTTCAACGACAGAATTTCTTGCGCGAGGCCTCGTGCGCTCGCTGACATTTTTCCACTGCAGTTCGCGCTGGTCCAACGGATCCGATGGGTGAGCTGAGTTGGTTGGGGTTCCCGTGCCAGGACAAGCCATCATTTATCCTCCTTGAGCGCTCGAGAACAGAAAGGAAAGTGTTCTAATCATCATGTTTTAGTGGCCTACGAACAAGTAAATGCAACGTCAAGATTCCGATGGATCGTTCAGTATTTATTCGTGCTACACACACAAAAAAGGATCACTTTACTAATATAAGCACTTCCTTGCTAGAATCGTGATCAAAGATTAAAATGAAATACTATATCAGACTTATCAGTTGAGATGTGGTCCTCAAGATAATTACAATGGATAGGAGAACATAATTTTTCATATTTTATTATACAAATATGAGGTGAAAAAATGTGCAAGACGTACTAAAAAGATAAGTCAAAATATGAGTAGTAATGGAATACTAAATTTAATAATTGCAGCTATTCAAATTTTCATTGCGTATCGTGCAAGTTTTTTTCTTTAATCTTAAATTTTTGGACAACAGTAGATGACAATTGATTAGGTGTTCCTGGTGGTGTAACCAATCCACAAGAGTTCAAATTTTAGACTTGACATGGGTGTTCTATTTATGACTAATTATTCTTTCTATTTATGACTAATTATTCTTTCAGCGGTAGGGGACGTCCTTGTCGATAGTGATACACGGATACACCTATGGTGATGGCTTCGTGTGAGTCTCAAGATCAGCCGTCCGAGTCTCTCGTTGATGTTCATAGGGGTAATGTTTGTGTGCGTTTACATCTGTTCAATGTTTTGCCAAAAAAAAAAAAGATCATCCAAACCCTTTGGAAGCACTGGACCCTCGATATGAAGAAAGGAGAAAAAAAAGTCAAATGAGAGAATGGAGTGAGGGACGTCTAATTGTCATTTTACCTTTGCTACTTCATTTGGGTGAAATTGATTCCTTGACATCAAAGGTTGCATGCTCTAGGAAATTACCATCAAACTGGCTTGTGGTATACTTTAATATCAGGATGTCTTTCGATATGAACTTATAAAACAAGTGAATGCATGCACCAGCGACCCTATTGTGTAGGGGTGAGTATCGAGAGTTGAGGTTTGAAAGTCTCAAATTGTAGTTTATATATTTTCGGTATTTTAGACCTAGATGTCACTTTTACGGACTCGAATATTCAATATGAGAGTTTAGGAACTAGAATACAACGCATTGACAAGTTTAGGGACTGTGTCCATGTATTTTACTCCCTCGAAAGCATGGGGTCTTTCAGAATCACGTAATCAAGTTTGCCTTTCTACATAATTCTTCCATTGCTGCAAAATAGCGGCAGAAAACGTCGCTGTCATTCTCAAAAAAAAAAAAAAAACGTCTCTGTGATCGACTCACATGCATGCCTTGCCGCGAGCGAGCAGGCTCGGCAGTGAAGTATTCCCGAACAAGGGCGCAAGTTTAAATCGGGAAAGCTCAACCGCTCAAGCTAGCGTGGCTGGCCCGTGGCTGGTGAACACACCGGCAGAAGGAAGACGATGAAGATGAAGCAGCTTCTGCTGCTGATGGCGTTAGTCATGCTGCTGGCCGTGGTCGTCGTCAACGACGAGCCTGCTGCTGCTGCGGAGCCACTGCTGGCTGGGCCCGGGGTAAGCTAGCTCATCGAGCCACTACTTTCCCAACTCGAGTTCCTCTCTGCGTCCATGTCTGAGCTGAGGTAGCCGGCTGTGCAAGTTGGTTGTGCCGTTGGCCCGCCATGGCATTGATGGCAGTCACTGCAGCTCCTCAGCTTGTCAACACAATAGCGATGGAGCTGAGCCGAAAAGGGGTAGCTAGAGACGGACAGGAGCGGCGTCCGGTGACGAGTGGAGTACTGGAGCCGTGCCGTGGGGGATGGGGGCGGCGGCCGCCGGCCGGCAACCGTGGGTCAGGGGGAAGGGTTTTCCCCTCCTCCTCAGTCGACTGACATTTCTAGCTAGGGTGTAGGAGTTTCATCTTTGACTCCTCCACAGTCCACTGAATGTTCCATGATTTCAGCCGATTCTCACCGGAGGTTTTATTGGGGAGAGAGTTTTCACCGGCGGGGTTCTGGGGTCCGGTGTCCGGTGTGCTCCCTGTTAAGTTTCGTAGGGAGGAGGAAGGGACAGAGGTTGAAGTGGCATGGCGGTCCGGCGAGCCGCCGGCGACAAGAACAAGGAGGAGGTGGGCGGAAATGGCGGCGGGGGAGAGAAAAAGTGGACTAGTTAGCACGGCGGGGGCAGTGGGAGTGGTGGATCCGGCAACCGTGGGTCAGGGGAGAGGGTTTTCCCCTCCTCTCCTCAGTCGACTGACATTTCTAGATAGGACATGTGAGTTTCATCTTTCACTCCTCCACAATCCACAAAAATTTCCCATAATTTCAGCCGATTCTCACCGGCCGGAGGTTTAATTGGGGAAAGAGTTTTTAATTTCGCCGGCGGGGTTTCTGGGGTCCGGAGTCCGGTGTGATCCCTGGTCTTATAAATTTTCCTGGGGAGGAGGAAGGTCCAGAGGTTTACGTGGCACGGCGGTGCGGTGAGGCGAGGCGCCAGCGGCGGTGCCGGAGCTGCCAGCGGCAAGAACAAGGAGGAGGTGGGCGGAGATGGCGGCGGGGGAGCGCAGAAGTAGACTAATTAGAAAATTGGGGGCAGTGGGAGTGGATCCGGCGGCGAGGACGCCGTGGAGCTGCCGGGGACTGCGGTAGGCTCGTTTTAGAGCGGCTCGTCGATTGTCTGAAGTCGTCCAGGAGAGACATGACAAGGGAATGTCTGAAGGTTGAAGACAATGATTAGACCGCTGGATTGTGATCCAACGACTAGGAGGCAAGTCAGCCGGTCAGCACAGCCGGTTGACAAAGAGTCGGGCCTTTTTTTTTTATTTCTGTCTCTTTTTGGCTCAGGAATTTGGGCCTCGGCGGCCTGCTGGGCTTGTCACTTGGGCCTGCTCGTTCAGATTTGACCGGGACTATTCATGATTTGACCGTTTGATAGCTTCTAAAGTACTCCTACTTGATTACATAAGATAAATATATTGATAGATTCAAGTTAAATATTACATTAGTATTAATTTACTTTTATGAAAGTTATAATACACATTAACTAGAAAATAATGGTCAGTTAAACGAAACTTGAGGCAAGTATATACATCCTAATGATTAAAAATTTTCTGCTAATATCTTGGTTATTATAGTGCTAAAATTGTCACAAAAAATTCATTCTACCTTAGTGGTCAAAAAATCAGTTTTGGTGATGGTTTTTGTATATAGCAGTAACCGAGTCTTTGGGGGCAGTCATTTAAATTCCATCTTTGTAGTAGAGCTAAACGGGAGGATGTCTTACAAGGATTTTTTTTCCAAACTTTATGCAGTCATTTTTGATGTGGTTTACAGTTGTCACAAGTTTGTTTTTCACTGCATACTTTCCCTGCATAATAATAATATGCATGGTTGCAAAAGCAACTAACCATGACGAAATTTTTGTGGCCCAGCAGGAGCTGCGGACTTCTGCTTCAGTGGCGCCATCGTGGGCTGAGAAGATACTCCAGCAGCAGGCCTCGGCGGGCCGCGCCGACGCGGTGGTGGCCCAGGACGGCACCGGGAACTTCCCCACGATCACCGGGGCAATTGCAGCAGCCCCGCAGCGAAGCGCTAAGAGGTACACCATCCACATCAAGGGTGGCGTGTACGACGAAATCCTGCGCATCTCCAAGGACACCTGGAACCTGGCGTTGGTCGGCGATGGGATGGACGTCACCATTATTACTGGGAACCGGTCCATCGAACACTACAAGATGCCAGAGACTGCGACCGTCGGTGAGATCTTAATGCTTAGCTCTTCCGTTCAGCAATTTTCTTGATTGGAGGCTCACTGTCCATTTGTGTTGAAAAACATCGTTCTGTAGAGATCGTTATTTATCCGACGTCGATCTCCAGTACTTATGCTCATTTGTCACTGCTCACTGGATAGAAACATCATGTACACTGAAAATATTAGCTGGCTTAGGTTACAGTAACTAGTTGGTACACAGCGCGTTGCCATGGATTGCATACATCTCACAGATGGATTCAGATTACAATGTTGAAATGCATTTCTTTCAAAAATGGATTGAGCATATCATCAACACTCTGCACACAAACAGATAAGGGTAAACATAGTTCAGCGAAGATCGTTATTTATCTGACATCAACCTCTAGTATTTATCCTCATTAGTCACAGCTACAGGATAGAAAGATCATGTACATTGAATATATTAGCTGGATTAGGCTACATACAGTTATTAGTTTTGCCTATGGTGGCAGGATGCATGGCGAATATGTAAACAAACTGAATACGGTGATCCAGTGCGAGAAATGCGGTGACAATCTTGCGTTCAGAATGTTTATGCTTGCTGTAGAAGTAGACAACCTTCAACCACCTGTTATTTCAAATTAAAAAAAAAGGAACAATAGTCAACTGAGATCAAAAGGTCAAGAGGGAATTGGCCCGATAAACACTAAAGAAATTGTTAGGGCAAGGCCAGATGTCATTCATAACATCCTTGCTTCAGAGAGCAACCCATAGCTTACAACAATATATAACTAAGTAACAAGTGCGCTAACTTTGGCAAGTAAATGCAATACACCTTCAGGTTTCATCAATCATGGAGGGAAACCTCTTACTAACGAAAATGTCAGCTTGCCGGAAAGATGTACTAGCTTACTTTATATGAAGGCAAAAGGTTGATAAGCATATCTACGTGCATAATAAGCATGCACCATAGACCAGCAATAAACGTTTCTGCCTCAGATTTTGTACGCTTTAGTTTAACTGTTCAGATATAGTTACTAGGTTGCCCATTAAGTATTTTCCTAGTAGCACCATCAATTAGTATTCATTTCTCCATTGCTGCTTCATTAGAAATAGGGTCTAAGTTCAGACTGTGCAGAGCAGCTAACACATATTGCGCTGAGTAAAAGGAAAAAAAGGGGGTAAATTCTGTGAACCAAACCGATGTCTAGCCAAGAATATAATTACCTTATGCAACCTCAATTTACTGATTTAGGCATAGCACCTTCGCTCCTGTTTGTTGGCAATGAAAGAAATCTGACAAGTAACAGCAACTCAGCAACATACAGAGCATAAGACATGTACCAAACTAAGTAAACCTTACATGCTTCAATCCTTGAGAAATACTACTAGCATAGTCCAGATGCTAGCATTGTCCCTTTGACCGATCTCTTTGTTCATGTGATATTGTGGCAAAAGGACCGCAACATTGCCAGTTCAATTCTGTATCTGTTTCATTTTCTCCCTCCATAATCGTCCAGTCGAACGAAGGATGAAAATCCTTATTTCAGAAAACTACCGATAGAGCATATTAGGGGTACAACATACACCAAATCTAAAAGCAGTATGGCATGCTAACATAAAACACTAATGAAATAATCAGGCATGTACCCATTGTTTCATATTGTAAGACTTCAGGATTGAATCTATTTCTGTAGTATGATGACGAATGAATTATATATGAGACAATATCTTTAGAAATATAGCGGACCACGGAAGTTTGCTTCATGGTACTCTCTGTTTGTAGAAATATATTCATCTGAATTCTCTATGTCAGAGTACCATGGTACTATGCAACCGGAATATCTTTAGATTTGGAGTAAAAGGCTATTTTTATACGCATCATACTTAATGTTATCATCATTGTGGAGTGTTCCACCTTAAATGAAGAGAATTAATCACATGCCACAAGTCTTAAAATGTATAGAAGCCTTTTCATATGCAATACATGCTTCCTGCATTCCACGTTAATGTTTATGCGTCATATATTCTCATTTTGGTTCGTTGTTGGTTCTCAAAATGTTTTCCTACACCACACGATAAGCTTTCGCCACTGTATTTAAATTACAATGCCTAGCATGATTACAAAGAAACAAAATAACCAAAAGGGGTCAAACAATAAGTAGCAAGAACAAAGAGAAGTGTGGCAATATAGTATAATGTTTCTTGTGTTGCTAGTAGTTTTGTGCATGGACACTACACGTTGACTGTCATGCTTTATCTGGGACTATCTATGCTTGATTCTATTTTGCTTCCTAATGCACTTGAATACAGATATCTCTTCCTCACACTTTCAGTATGTAAATGTGAGTTTATTATGATATTAGGAGTAAATATTGCTTATAACATTTTTGATGTTCCGAGAGCTAGGCCCTTTTACTTGGATTTTCATATGCTAATTAAAGTTTTTCTGGTGCAGGTGTGGACGGACCTGGTTTTTTGGCGCAGGACCTGACAATCCGAAACACAGCAGGTCCTGAGAAGAACCAGTCGATCGCACTTCGATCTACCTCCAGACATTCTGTCGTGTACCAGTGTGCTTTGGACGGATACCAGGACACGCTTTACGCACAGCATGACATTCAGTTCTACCGCGACTGCAGAATTTCCGGCACCGTGGACTTCATCTATGGTGATGCAGCAGCTGTGTTCCAGAGGTGCCTCCTCCTGGCACGTCTTCCTCGTCCCGGGCAGCAAAACACAGTGACAGCACAGGGAAGGTACAATGCAAGCAGCGCTACTGGATTTGTTTTCCAGTTTTACAACGTGACTGGAGACCCTGTTTTACGCGAGAAAAGCGTGGAGACGTACCTTGGACGGCCGTGGAAGTCGTACTCACGTACAATCTTCATGGAGTGCTCCATTGGTGATGCTGTGCATCCCAAGGGCTACCTCTCGTGGATTGGAAATGCAGTTCCCGACACATTGTACTATGCCGAGTACAACAACAGTGGTCCTGGCTCTGACACAAGTCACCGCGTGACGTGGCCAGGTTTCCACGTCATCAGTGCCGCTGAAGCTGCCAAGTTCACAGTAGCGAGGTTCATAGACGGAGGGAGTTGGCTGGCTGGCACAGGAGTTGAGTTCACGCCTGGCCTGTGATCATGGCCAGGAGGCACAACCTCACTCTTGATTATCTAGGTGCACATGTTGGAGTTATGTTCTTGTATGAAATTACCTAGTGGTATTAAGATATTCATGTGCAGGGAGCTAGTTGAATCATTTGTGAGTACTGATTATTATGGATGAATGTTTGTATCCAGCAAAATGTGCTCTCTTAACTGAGCAACAAGGTGTTAAGCACAACAGGAAATAAGCGGCCATATTAACTTCTCTGAATATAAAAATAAAAATATGACACGATGATGCATTCTCTGAACCAGAAGTTATGCATCCTAGCTAGTACATCTTGCTTACTGGTGAGACATAAGGAGAATCCCATGGTAATATATGCTGAAATTTTGTAAATCCATTGGTCAACAAAGTTTTAATGAAGTTGGAAATTAAAGACTAGGGGACACTGCAAGAAAAATGAACATTAGTTACCAAGATGTTTGGTAGCTATAAATCCGAACTTCGTGACTACTGGGCTTCAGCAACTAACGAACCTTAGTCACAGTCTGGTGGTTGTAGCCTTGTCAGTTGTCACTATAGCTATTTAGCTACCAACATTTGTCAACTTGTCGCCTAAGTTGGGACTTAGGCGCATTTTTTATTTTCACAATTATATAAATCAAATTAAACATGCTAACCAGTTCCCTCACGTAATCCAACAAAATTTGGTCTCCTAGTCGTGTGTGCGCAGTCGAATTGCAGAACACACAAATCACAAATATGAAATTTCAAAGGGAATACAAAGAGAGGATGGAGATCGTACTTAAAAACTAGCTGAACAATGAGATTAATAGGATTTGGGGTCTCGATGGAAGAGAAAGTGATCGAGGCATCTGTGTTGAAACGATTTGTAGCAGGAAGAAAATAGTTGCTCCACACAACCTCTAACTTGTGGTTAGGTAAAATCGAGGTTGTACTTGAGCTATGGTAGAAGGTTTATGTAAAAAAATAGCTCATGATTGCACGGTACTCTTTTGAGGCAATAACATTTTGTGTACATCTTGGGAAGCATCCATCTGATCAGTATAGTTACCAGTTACCACAGCTGACTTACTATACACACAATACAAAAAAGCATGCATCTAAATTTCAATAAAATAAGCATACATAATTCATAGTACTATTGCAGTCAATCAAACAGCACGCCTTTCTAGTGTGTTGTAGCAAATTTTGCTTAGCCAAAAGGATGCGGAAGTTGAGGATATGTAAATAGCACTAGAGATGCACTTTCAGTGAAACAGCAGTTATAGTATCCGCTGATTTTTGCAAAGTGCTCAGTAAAGATGATGCAGAAGAGTTCACAAACTGACATATGCCCATGTCAAAACGTATATTCACAAAATCAGCAAGCTAATTTGTCTATACGATCTAGCAATTGCTCACGGATTTTGGAATTTAAGTCTGAACCCTACAACAGAATACCAACTTTTCATGGATTTCAAAGATTTTTCTCATCGTCCTTATCAAATTTGTCCCTAATCACACTACTAATGCAAAAAAAAAGGCACAAGTCGGGTGTACATGGATCAAAAACAGAAGAGTTCCACCTTAATCGAAGCTGATGCAGCGAATTTATTCTGCGTCCTTTACCGCCGCCCCCACACGCGGTGCGCTTCGTCCTCCTCCTTCACTGCCACCGCGCGCGTGGAGCTAGGTCCCTCCGTTGCCGCCGCCGCAGCGCATCAGAGCTCGCCCCCTCCGTCGCCGCGCGCGCCGTCCGTGCCGTGCGCCACGCGCGCCGTCCTTGCTTGCCGCCGCGTTGTCCGCGCCGCGCGGCACGCCGTCCGCGCCGTCGCGCCCCGTGCCACCCGCGTCCGAGCCCGCAAGCCGTCGGGTGGGGCCGCGGCGTGGGGAGGCCGCCGAGGAAGGCGGGGAAGCCCTCGTCGCGGGGCGGGGTGGCAGGAGAGCTTCGGCGGGAGGAGGGAGGCGGCGAGCCTCGGCTGGCCGGTGGGGAGCCCGCGGCCATGAAGGACCTCGAGGAGGGCGGGCGGCGGCGCGGGGCTTGTTGAAGCTTCGAATACAGGAGGCGGGCCTCGATCCGGCCATGGCGGACCTCGAGGAAGGCGGGCGGGCACTAGGCAGCGGGATAGGAAAAAAAAGTTTCGCGGCAAGGTATTCGAAATATTAGAATTGGAGCAGGGATGGGTGATCCTGCTTGTTCCGTTAGACTATCTCCAACGGGCATGACCCAATTTGGAGACCCAAAAGACTAAATGGGTGTCCAACTACTCTGAAATACAACACTCAAAATCATCAATCTCCACGGATGTCCATTATTGGGTCGTCGCCTCGCACCACGCCACCCGGCCTCGCTCCTGCTCCGCCGTCGCCACCACCGCTCTCCGCTCCCGCTCCCGCCCGCCGTCGCGGTGCCCCGCCTCCGCAAGCCGCCGTTGCCACGTCCCGTCGCCACTGCAAGCCGCCGTTGCCACGTCCCGTCGCCACCGCGCCGCGCCGGGCCGTCGCCGTCACCGCGCCCCGCCCGCTTCTGCTCCCGCCCGCCGTCACGGTGCCCCGCCTCCGCAAGACGCTGCCACATCCCGCCTCCGCAAGCCGCCGTCACCGCGTCCTGCCTCCTCTCCATCCGCCTCGCACCTCCTCTCGCCGTGCACCTGATGTCCTCTCGCCGTGCCAGAGGAAGGGGAGGGGCCGCGTCGAGGCACGCGGAGGAGGGGATCCGAGGGAGCGAGCAGGCGGCGCTCGCGCTGGAGGTGGACCCGGCTGGAGGAAGGGAGGGGCCACGCCAGGGCGTCGGATGCGAGGAAGAGGAGGAGGGGGAGACGCGGGCCGTCGAGGAAGAAGGGACTCTTGGTTCGCGTAGAACCAATGGAGAGCCTTCCCCAACAGAGAGAACGAGAAGAGCTGTAGTCGGATGGCATCCTGAGGTGCATCCTTCATGGCGAAGGTGTTGCACGTCATCAGGAACTTCTAGAGGTGAGCATTTGCATCCTCCGACGGCTTCCCACAGAAAGGACTGGCCAAGATCATGTTGATCAAGGCCGGCTTGAGCTCGTAGTCCTTGTTGGTAATGCGCTGATTGGGTCCCACGCGGATGTTCTCCGTGGTTGGCGCGGAGAAGACATTGATCGTCTTCTCGACAACCGGGTCGGCCATGTTGTTCGATGAGGAGGCTCTGACAACCGGTGGAGGAGACCCTTCAAGAGTCAGAGCGTTCTTGTGGATCTGTTTGGTGAGTCTTGCTCGAACTTTCCTTAAGAACTGTTCCGGGTCTGAGTGGAAGTTTTCTGGTAGGTCGAAACTAGTCATGCACCGACCTGTTTTAAATTTCCACAAGAAGAAAAAGAACAGGACAACGGTAAGCCCGTAAAAGTAAGTGATAATTATTTTCTCACAAACACAATGCATTTATTCAGAATCCTAGCTGCTACGATCCCCGGCAACGGCGCCAGAAATGCTTGTTGGCGGTTCTTATGCGTGTAAATTAAATTCATTAATTCCGCAAAGCGCCAGAAATGCTTGTTGGCGGTTCTTATGCGTGTAAATTAAATTCATTAATTCCGCAAGCGCACGGATCACCATTGTAGCACTTCACCTTGGAGTATTCCAGAGTTATCGTATTTATATTTCCGCAGGGAAGTAGAGCGAAAGGAAGATGAATAGTAGTAATGCATTATATAATTTGGAGAAAAACAATATATCAACTATACTTGAGATGGGGGTCAGGTTTGCATGATAAATAGGTTGGCACACACTGTTGTGGTTACAAGCCCACAATAGTAGAAGGGGGATCCTCCAAGGGTCTACCACAAGTGAGGGACCCCTGGGAAGGACCTAGGAAGGGACCAAACAAGAACCAAGAGAGGTATGTAATTAAGAGCTAGTATTCAATGCCTTGTCTTGAGGGTGGTAGGGGGGTATTTATAGGCTGATACACCCCTACAACCTAGAATTACAAGTACCATATTGCCCTTCCTCCAGGGCACTATGGTCATTTCCTTATTACAAGGTGGGATTCCCTAACCCTAGTGGGCCAGAGGCCAATGTACATGGGCCTACCCTATACTATATATCATCTTGGGCCTTGATGGGCTTCATGGCAGGCCAGGCCTTTGGGCCAGGGGGAGGGGACACAGTGGGCCTCCCCCAACAGCTAGCCCCACACAGTCAAGATCCACCTTCAGTAGGGCCGAAACTGTGTCCATCCGGAGGTCCGCCCGTCGTCCCCTCTTTCGGCGCTCCGAAGGTCTGGTCTGCGTCGGTTGCGAAAGGGATACCTTCTCCATGTTCCCGGAGGTCGGTGCTCCGAAGGGGCGCGGTCGCCGAAGGGACGGTGGCCGTCGAAGATTGTCGGTGATGGCGCCGCGGTCGCCGAAGGGGCGCGATCGCCGAAGGTTGTCGGTGATGGCCCGAAAGTTGCTTCCAGCTGCGGCGCCGTGTTCGCCGAAGGGGCGCGATCGCCGAAAGTTGCCATTGATGGCGCGAAGGTAGCCGTTGGCGACGGTTCGGTGCTTGCCGACGGGGCATGGTCGCCGACACTTGTCGCTGATGGCTCGAAGGTAGCTGCCGGCTACGGTTCGGTGCTCGCCGAAGGGGCACGGTCGCCGAAAGCTGTCGCTGGTGGCGCGAAGGTAGTGCCGGCTACGGCGCCGTGATGGCCGAAGGGGCGCGGTCGCCGAAAGTTGTCGCTGATGGCGCGGAGGTAGCTGCCGGCTACGTGTTGAAGGTGTCTTTAATGCTCGGTGCGAGTTGCGGAGCGACTCCGTCTCGTTTACTAGGACTGAATCGGCGCGAATTGCGATGCGACGCCGTTTCGCTTGACGTGACGCGTCTGCTTGCGTGGCGTGATCTGCGGCCGTTGATCCTTCAACGGACGGCCACGTCGATTCACCGGGGGCTATAAATTTACCGCCCGGCGTCTAGGATTTTCACCCCGCTCTCATTCCACTTTCACTTACGCCGCGCCGCAGCCGCTCGGCTAGCTTGCTTCGGCGTTCTCGTTGCTTTAGCTCGTTGCTTCCAAGTAGTCGCCCTGGCTTCTGAGATGGCTCGGAAAGGGAAGAGCAGCGCTTCGCAGCGCGTTCGCATCGACGATCGCTACCCGGCGTCGCCGTTCGTTGACCGGAGCACGATCGACGCGAAGGTGCTGGACGAGATGGCCGCCGATAGGCTCCTGGAACGGAGCCGGGCCGAAGCGCCAAGGAAGGGGGAGACGACCCCTGGTCCGAAGGACGGCTACATCGTTCTGTACCGGCGGTTCATCGAGGCCGGGTTTCGGATGCCTTGCTCCCCCTTCGTGGCCGAGGTGTTGGATCTCTTCGGCCTCGAGATTCAGCAGCTCACTGTCAACGCACTTGTGCGGCTGAGCGTCTTCGAATGGGCGTTCTGGCTCGAAGGGTCTCGGGAAGGGTTCCTCTTCCAAGAAAGGATTTCGGGAAGGGTCGTCGTCTCGTCTCTCTTCCAGAAGAATGTTCCGGAAGTTTCTTTTTCTTCACTTCCCCCTCCGAAAGAAACTTTCGGAAGGTTCTTCAAGTTTTCTTCCTCCTCCGGGAGAATTTTTCGGAAGTTTCTTCAACTTCGCTTCCTCTTCCAAGAAAGGATTTCGGGAAGGGTCGTCGTCTCGTCTCTCTTCCAGAAGAATGTTCCGGAAGTTTCTTTTTCTTCACTTCCCCCTCCGAAAGAGACTTTCGGAAGGTTCTTCATGTTTTTCATCCTTCTCCGGGTCTTGACTTCTTCCTTCGGGGAGCTTCGGTCCACCGAAGACCTCTTCCACCTCCGGGAAGGACTTGACCATCCGGAGGGCTTCTCCCGCCGGGACATTCGTTTCTTCCGGAGTTCTTCCTCCGGGACTTCTTCATTCGGGGGATTTCGTTCCACCGACGACATCTTCCACTTCCGGGAAGGCTTCGACCATCCGGAGGGCTTCTCCCTCCGGGACTTTCGTCTTTTCCGGAGGAGTTGTTCCTCTGGGAGTTTGCTTCCTCCGGAGATCTTCCTCCGGGACTGAATTCCTTCATTTGGGAAACTTTGTTCCACCGAAACATATTGCACTTCCGGGAAGGATTCTTCCTTGTGGGGAACTCTTTCTCGGTGATTTCTTCTTCCGGGGGAGCTCCTCCTCCGGGCCTTGGCTTCACCGTTCGGGGAACTATGCTCCACCAAAGACATCTTCCACTTTCGGGAAGGAATTTTTCTTGTGGAGGGACTCTTCCTCCATGACTTCGTTCTTCCGGAGGAGCTCTTCCTCCGGGCCTTGACTTCTTTATTCGGGGAACTATTGTTCCACCAACAGGGAAATTCTTCCACCGTGGATATCTTCTTTCTTCCGGGGGAACTCTTCCTCCGAGGTGCGACTTAGTCATTCGGGGAGATTCTTCCACCGAAGACATCTTCTTTCTTTCGAAAGAGCTCTTCCTCCATGAGCTCCTTCCTCCGGAGGTTTCCCTCCGGTAGATGTCTGAGACATCGGGTTTGCCACCGAAGATGAAGGGCGATTGTTCGGGCGACGTCTTCCTTGTGAGTGGCATGCCCTCGTTGTGAAGTGCGACGCTTCCTATGCCATCATACCAATGTGGTCGGGCCTCACCACAGTGGTTTGGCATTTTATCTTGGAGTTATGTTCCTCCCTTGTGTAGAGACAAGTCTCTAGGTAGTCGATGTTTCTTGACTTTTGAAGGAGTGGTGCTCCTCCCATGTGTTGAAGCGAGTCCTTAGACTGCAAGACCCTCCTCCCTTGTGTGGAGGTGGGGTTAATGGAGGCGTCCCTCCCTTGTTAATTTTGTTTCGAGCGCGCATGCGTTGGGCCATCCGAAGATATTGTTTCGGAGTATGGGCCAATTTCCCGGGATTTGCGAGGACTTATGTGTGCCTCCGCCTTCGACATATCCGTCGGCATCCCGGTAGCCCTTAGGCTCGGGGAACTAGGACTTATGTGTGCCTACTTCGACCTTCCACAGTATTCTTGTGGTACATTGGTCGGCATCCCGGGACCCTTAAGCGCCGGGGCTTGTGCGAGACAAGAGCAGTGTCGCACGGGAGGTCCTTTCGGACATCTTGCGGGGAGTGGAGTGTCTTAACCCGACTTTGGAGGGATACATGTCGAGGATCCCGAAGGTTGGCACGTTAGGGCCGTTATCATGCAATTGAGAGATGCATGATATGTGTCGCATAATGCCATGTATGTATGTGCGACATGAGTGTGCATGTTTATGATGCACATGTATGACATGCATGTTGTGAGTTCACAATTGGAGCAAAGACGCTCTTAAAAGTATAGCATAAAAACGCAAATGAGTAGAAAGGGGGGTTAGCTTCGGAGCATGTTACCCATACGGGAGTTAAACTCTTTGCGTCCTTGTGAGGTGCCGAGCTGCGGGCTCGACGGCTTGGTCGTCTCACCCTTGGGTGGAGTCTCGGTAGCTGCCAGCTTCGGGAGGAAGTCCCGGTAGTGGGCGCCTCCCTCGCGTCTTTGTGAGGTGTCGAGCTGCGGGCTCGACGGCTTGGTCATCTCACCCTTGGGTGGAGTCTCGGTAGCTGCCAGCTTCGGGAGGAAGTCCCGGTAGTGCGCCTCCCTCGCGTCTTTGTGAGGTGCCGAGCTGCGGCCTCGACGGCTTGGTTGTCTCACCCTTGGGTGGAGTCTTGGTAGCTGCCAGCTTCGGGAGGAAGTTCCGGTAGTCGGGCGTTCCTAGTGCTCCGATGATTTTCGGGCACGTCTTCTTGGTGCCATGGCCGGGGCATGTGTTGGGTCTCGGCATGCACGCGACGACGTTGTCGGGATGCAGCTCTTTCGGAGTCCGCGCACCGTCTTTCGGGCGCTGTGCGCCGGCGAGATGCGTCTGTCCGAAACAACGTTGCTTGATACTTAATGTCTGTATGTAGCTCCGTCGATCCTCTCGGTGGTTTCGTACTGCACGTCGTAGCCCGATGGGTCGACCTTCGAGGTGGCCCCCGGCGGTCTTCAACGCTGTCCGAGCCGTGTCGTGGCATCTTGTCCGCCGTGTCGTGGCATCTCGTCCCGAGCCGTAACAGAGGCTTCGGAAGGTTCTCTCATGCAAGTCCTCCGAGCATTGCCTCGTCGTCGGGGCGACCTCCGGCGATATGGTGCCGGCGCCTTCTGACGAAGGTGTAGGGGTGCAGTTCCTGCAGCAGTGTCGTGGCCGGTGTTGACCGCAACGGAACTTGGCTCGGATCGGTTGTACTTGATGCGTTCTTCGTTGCATGTCCTTCAGCGTCTGTCGCCACCATCGGTGATGACTCCTTGTAGTTCTTGGCGTGGATGATAGGCGGGTGTCGATCGCTGCCGTCCCTTGTCGAGGGTCTTCGTTGTTGGAGGACGCTTCCGGCTGTCGGCGTGACAACATCGGGGTTTGATGAGGTGGAAGCGGCCGACGAGGGTGAGCTCCGGCTGCTGCCCTTGGTGTTGCTTCGGTGTTGACGCCTGACTGCGGTGACTTCGCAGTGGTGTTGCCGGTCGAGTTTCCTAGTAGGAGGGCCCGGTGCAACGTCTCGACGTCGAGTTCTCCGTATCGTCCTCCCGCGCGTGCGCGGCTGTCTTCCCGCACGTGCTCGTCCATTGGCGTCAATCGGAGCCGCTGGTGAGGTACACGATGGTTATCTCCGGCGTCGAGCCATTGGTCGTGTTGCCGTAGCGATTCTCGTCGCGTGCTTCGGCGCCATTGCGAGCTTCCACGTTCCCATCACCTGATCATGGTGATCTTCCGGCGGCAGCATCGCGGCAATGTCCTGGTTGCATCTTCCGGGCTCGCCTTTCGAGCCGCGTGGACTTCTGTTGCGTTCCCGCGACCACCTTTCGGGCCTCGACACCGCGATGGGCCAGTCTTCGATCGAGGGATGACCTTCGGGACGTGCTTCTCCGGCCGTGTGGGCTTCCAAGATGTCGACGAAGGTGGAGCCTCGGGGCATGACCTTCGGGCTACCGGGGTGCAACGAAGGTGGTGTTTCGACCAAGCTCCCCCATAACCTTCACGTTGAATTCGATGGTTCCTTCCGTCGCGTCAGCGAGGTCGTCGTACATGTCGTCGAAGCTCAGCGACTGTGGCGCTGTGCATGCAACGTCGGCGGCCATTGTTGTGATGTCATTGTTCCACTCGGCCAGCGGCCGCTGCTGCAGCGCGTCCGCATCCGTCGCCGCCGCCCGCGCCGCTGTGAAGGTGCTACTCCCAGTTGTCCGGTACGCCGGTCTCCGGCGCAGCGCCGCGGCCGCGTGCCCCGTCGTGTGCGTCGTCTGCCTCGGCGCGCTCGAGGCGCGGCACCACGGCCGGGAGCTCAGCAACGGCGCGCATGACCTCGACTGGGGCCGGCCACCTGCCCGTTCTGCCGCGCCGATCATGGTGAGGGAATGGCGGGCGCTGCAGAAGGGATCAGCACAATGCTTCCGCGTCGTCCGAAACCGGTTACGGCCGTCTGTTTCGACGAGGTACCGTCGTGCTTTCCCGTAGCTTACGGGGCCCACTTTCGGCATTTAGTCATGTCCATGACGCATGTCCTTCCGGTCGCAATTAGTTTTGGCAAGGAATTTGGTGACATCTTGTCGATGCCGCGACGACGTCGTCTTGTCTTGGCCGCCGGTATTTGTGGCTTCGGCGTATTTTCCCCCGAGCGTCGATGGTGATCTTCGGCGGCGTTCTGCTCGCGGCTTTCGCGTTGTTTGGAGTCACAGCAGCAATAAAGGTCGAGGCCGGTCGAGCTTTCGTGGCCGGGCGGCCCGGAGCTGTGGCTAGTGTGCCATGTTTCGATGTCGATTTCTCCTGTTCGACGCCCCGCGCTTGCACGGGCTTGCGAAGGAAGGGTAGCATCTGCAAACCCATTGGCATGTTCCCGGCGTTGATCTCCAGCGTCGAGACATCGGCCGCGTTGCCATGGCGGTTCTTGACGCGTGCCTCGCGCCATCGCGAGCTCGGATGGTGCCGGCATCCGATGACAGTGACCCAAGCGCGGACGCTGCACAAGAGACCGGCAGCATGCTTCCGCCTTCCGCATCGGCAGATCTGTGCGGCGGCCACTGCGGCGCCGGACCTCTATGTACGTCCGCGTCCAGCGCCGCCGCTCATGTCGGCCGCTGTGACCTCCGGCGCGGCGCCGCGGCCTCGTGCCCCGTCGTGTGCGTCGTCAGCCTCAGGCGCGCTCGAGGCTCGGCACTGTGACCTGGGCCTTTGGCGAGTGGGTCGACAAGGGCCAGGCCACCTGCCTGCTCTGCCGCACCGACCATGGTGACAGAAGAGCAGATGCTGTAGAAGGGATCAGCACAATGCTTCGTGTTTTCCCTGAAGCTCAACCACTGCATGCATGGTTAGCGCAACACGCAAATACAAGTCCGAAAGGGCTCATGTGGCCGGATTGATTAAGCACAAGAACCTTCCGAAAGTTTCTTCCGGAGGGGGAAGTGAAGAAAAAGAAACTTCCGGAACATTTTTCCGGAAGAGAAAGACAAGACGACGACCCTTCCCGAAATCCTTTCTCGGAAGAGGAAGCGAAGTTGAAGAAACTTCCGAAAGATTCTCCCGGAGGAGGAAGAAAACATGAAGAACCTTCCGAAAGTCTCTTTCGGAGGGGGAAATGAAGAAAAAGAAACTTCCGGAACATTCTTCTGGAATAGAGACAAGACGACGACCCTTCCCGAAATCCTTTCTTGGAAGAGGAAGCGAAGTTGAAGAAACTTCCGAAAGATTCTCCCGGAGGAGGAAGAAAACATGAAGAACCTTCCGAAAGTTTCTTTCGGAGGGGGAAGTGAAGAAAAAGAAACTTCCGGAACATTCTTCCGGAAGAGAAAGACAAGACGACGACCCTTCCTGAAATCCTTTCTCGGAAGAGGAAGCGAAGTTGAAGAGGATAGCCTCGAAGGTAGTCCGTCGCTCTACTTTGGACGAGGAAGTGAGCTCGTTTCGAGCGTCGTCCCCCCCGTTATTCGTCGAGAGTGGAACGAAATCTTGAAGTCGAGGATAGCCTCGAAGGTAGTTCGTCGCTCTACTTTCGGCGAGGAAGTGAGCTCGTGTCGAACGTCGTCCCCCCCCGTTACTCGTCGGGAGTGGAACGAAATCTTGAAGTCAAGGATAGCCTCGAAGGTAGTTCGTCGCTCTACTTTCGGCGAGGAAGTGAGCTCGTGTCGAGCGTCGTCCCCCCCGTTACTCGTCGGGAGTGGAACGAGGATTTGTTAAGTCGGAGGCGTCCCCCCATTGACTTAGTTTAGTTTCGTGCACGTTCTGCAGGGTCTTTAACGAATGCCCCGCCCTCGACTATTACCGATGGGAGTTCCGGTTTATCGTGTCGGCATCGATTTCCCCTTGGGGTTCGGAATCTAGGACTTATGTGTGCCTAGCTTCAGCCTGTTCCGGCGTTTGCCTCCGACTCCCGGCTGGATTTCTTTGTAATTGGGCACCGAAAGAGGATTTCTCATTTCATTCATCGGTACCGGTTACATGGCCCCTTGGGGAATGCAGCTAAGGGGATCATCGTCGCCCTACTGCCGAAAGGAGAAGAACACACCGAAATAAGATACAGGTAACTTGTAGCGCGCAAGCTACGCGGCTTCAAGGGCCGGCGGATGCTAAGTCCTTAGACATAGTATCGGCGAAGGGCATCGGCGTTCCATGTCCTCGGAACCGGTGTTCCGTCGAGCTCCATTAGATGGAATGCCCCCGGGCGAATTGAGTTGTAGATGATGAATGGTCCTTCCCACTTGCTGTTAAGCTTGCCGACGGATGTCGGGTGAATGTTCTGCTTGAGGACGAGGTCGCCCGGAACGAAGTGTCGGGGATTGACCTTTTGGTTGTACGACTTCTCCACGGAAGCCATGTATCGCTTCAAGTTGGCGACTGCTTGGAGTCTTGTTTCTTCGAGGAGGTCCTTGGACACGTCCTCGTCGTCGGCAGGCGGCGAAGTGGTGCGAAGGGAGCCGTTTTGCACTTCCTCCGGGGTGACTGCTTCGGCTCCGAAGAGGAGGCGGAACAGCGAGAAGCCCGTCGGCCTTGACTTAGTCGTGCGCAGCGACCATAGCACATTAGGCAGTTGTTCGGCCCACTTCCCCTTTGGCAGGCCGAGGAGGCATTTCTTGATGCCGTCGAAGACAGTGCCATTGGCTTTCTCCACCGCTCCGTTAGCTCGCGGATGAATGACGGAGACGAAGCACTCCCGAACGCCGATGGAGAGGCAGTACTCTTTGAAGAGGTGGGACTCGAACTGAGAGCCATTGTCGACTGTTGGTATTTCTTACACCAAACAGAAAACACCACCTTAGGCTGGTTAGGCCTAGAGTGAATATTCCCGGTTCGGCGCCAGAAATACCTGGGGTTAAGTTACTTGCTTAGGATACATAATAATCCACAACTAGCAACGAGTGCCAGATATGTATTATTAGTATTTAATCATAAAAGATAATCCGCAAGCGCACGGATAACCCGTTGTAGCATTTCACCCGAGAGTATTCCAGGGTATCGTTATTTATATTTTCCCAAAGGAAGACGTAGTTGACAAGTGTGTACTTATACTCATGGTGTTACAAATGATAGATCATAACCAATATCCAAATGCAGGGGTAAGGCAGTAAATGGATAGAGGATAGTGCGACACACACAGCAGGCATTTCCACTCTCTGATAAAAGGCGAGAGGCGGCTCTAAGCTAGACTAAGGTTAAGTAAGAAGAACTGCTACTCCTAATGTACATCGTCAAGTAGCGTGCGTAGCATCTACCTATAGCCTAAGCTGCACACAAGCCAAGACTAAGCTGTTCTACTGCCAAGCCATCATTGGGAGATCCAGCGATCAGAGTCTGCCCCAATCTCCGGACATTTCATATATACTCCTACGCCATACCCGAACGTGGAGGATTACAAGGGACGGACAGGGCTGTCACCACCTGCCGCCTACCTCTACAAACCGTGGGGCACGAACACGCATCCAAGGGTGGAAAGGAAGCCCTAGCACCATGCTAGCGTAACTAACCACAACTCTAGATCCCTCGAGGCACCTCGCAAGGCGATAAACCTAGAGCACTCTTGTAAGACAATGGACCCGATGACTAAGCAAAAGGAACAACTAGATCCAGCGAGCGATTACTTAGACAAAGGATCAAAGCTAGCACTAAGTTAAGCATAGGCGTTCGTCGCTCAAGAACGAGCGACGAACGATGAACAATGAAGAACGATCATCGTTAACCGATGATCGAGTATGAACGAACGACGAACGAACGATGAACGATCATGAACGAACATCGATGAACGATGAACGAACGATGAACGAACATGAACGAACGAAGAACGTTCATCCAAGATCAAGGATGAACGATGAACTAGCATAAGCACATAACTACTACAAGAACGATGATATTCCATTGATAAGAGAATAAGTCTTACAAAGAGAGTAAAAGGATACAAGGGAATTTACCCCAAAACTCTCCAAGGGACTTGGGAGCCAAAAGGGCAGCCCACTACTCAGCCTAAGCCTAACTAGAGAGCCCCTAGCTCTGGATGTGTGGAGGAGGGAATGAGCCTCTTGTGTTGTGTCTTCTAAGGGGAGGGGGTACCCCTTTATTTATAGCCCTCCAAAGGCGGTGGAATTGAGGCGGTTCCTTAGGTCGGTGGCATTGATTGCAGGTGGAACCGACCTCCTGAAGTCGGTTGCAAACCGCCTTAGAAAGATGGACCCAGGGGGGCCACCTGGCAGGTCGGCCGACCTAGGTATTGGGGTCGGCCGACCTGGCCCTGGCACCCCCTGGGCTGGGCTTTTGCAGGTTGCCTCCCCTCGGCCTTTTAGCCTCTTTTCCAGGTGCGTGGCCTCAGTTGATATTCTGGTAGGTTCTGGGCCTTTAATCCTTGAATTATATTCCCGCGGCGAGCGTCGTTTGGTGGGAGTGTTGGATTCGTCGCCTTGGGCCTTGTTTATACCTGGAAATCCCTGTTTTCCACCTGCACATCCAAATCTAGAGGTACACGTGGAAATAGGTTATTTGATAACAAAATGCAAGTAACAAGTGTTAGTTCTTCCTTATTTATAGAGCTAATTGACGGTCAAAAACTGGGTCTAAGGACCGTCAACAACTCCCCCAAGCTGTCCTCCTTGCTCGTCCCGAGCAAGAAGTAGGACTTAGGATGTTGATCAGGAGTTGCTACAAATGTTTCATATCTCCTAGGTACCATGCACACAACGAAGAATACTCTCCTTTGAGTTGAAAAAGTTGGCATGGTAGCTCACCCTTTACCTTACTCCTTATGGGGCGTATGGCCTTTTCCTTGTCTTGGGCGGTTGAGAGATAGAACGGTTATAACAGAGCACCATTCACTTGTCCATTGTTTGACTTTTATTTTCGGAGGTTTTCGAAATTTTTGAAATAAAAGCAAAGTTCCTCAAATGATGCTCTCGAATCGCTCGATAAGTGTATATTCCTCACCAAGGCATTATTGTGTTGCCTCTTTGTCATCCTACTTCTAAGGCTTGTATGTGGAGCTCAAGGTAGGGATAATATGAGGCATACTTGCATCACACATATTGCCGAACCAAAAGAGTGGATCCATGGAGAATGCAAGTCATACAACCTTGATCAAGATGTGCATGTGTGTATATGGTGGTGGTGAGGTGGAAGAACTATACTCCTTTTTATTTGTTCCTTCTCTCTCTTTTTGAAGTTTTGAGGAGAACATGGCTATCCTTCTTTCTTTCTTTTTCTCAACATTTTTCTTTCTTTCCCCATTTTTTTTCATCATGCTCTACTTTTGTATGAGCAGGGGATCATTCTTTTTCTTTCTTTTGTATAGCCATGTCTCCAATGACATATTTTTTTGAGAGAGAGAGAGGTAACAACGAATTTTTGGAGTATTTATTTTGGGTGGAAAGTGTGGTGGTATTGCTTAACTTCCAGTGTAGAAGTTTAGCATGCGAGGTGGAGTGTACGTGATCTTGATCAACGAGAGTATGACAAGCTTCTCACTAGGGTCACACAATTTTGATAAAGCTCAATGCAATGACAAGCAGCATATGTGTAAGATTTTGCAATGTAAGAGCAACATATGGCTGTGGTAGGAATTTTTGATCATTGAGGAACTTTATCATTTTTTTTTGTATTTTGTAAAATAAAACTCCGGAAGTCAAGTCGTACTTGAACAAGATCATAGCAGCCCTATTTGTACCATATCATATCTCACAACAATTTAGACTTAGATCAAGCACTATGCAGCCCACAAGTTTCAAGTTCTAGGTAAGCATAAGCCAAAAATCTCAAAACTTGGGAGAGCACTAAGTTGTGACTAGGTACAAACGAGAGATAAAACAGAGCAACTATTCATCATCTCAACATAAGGAAGGCTAAACACTCATACTCGCATATAAAGAGAAACTACGAAAAACTAGAAACCACACTAAAGATTATTTTTGTTCTTTTTAGTTTTGTCATTTTTATTTTATTTTCAGATTTATCATTTTTTTGTATTTTTCATATAAGGTGCAAGAACAAGCAAACAAAAGAAATAAAAGGATACAAGTTGCGATACATGATACCTTAGCGGGGGGTATAGCATCCCCCCCCCCAAGCTTGTTCTTGCTCATGGGTGGCGTCGAGGATCGAACCCGGTGTGGCGAAAGTAAGCCAACATATCGGCTTGGCCCTGCTGCGTCATGTTGGTGAGGTTGGTGAGCTGGGCATTTGTGTTTTCTTGCCACTGGTGGGTCTGCAGGACGTGTTGGTTGAGAGTGTACTCAACGTCCTCTCCTCGAGTCTCGATGCGTCCCATTTGCTCGGTGAGCGCATTCATTTGCTGCTCAAGATATGGATCACGAGCTGCAGACGAACGCCGCCCACCGGCCCGTGGTGAGTAGGACGTCGAATCGGAGGAGATTTCCTCCCATTGCGCGCGGGAAGGGTGCGTCCATTGGGCTTGGCCCGCACCCTGCTGCGACGAGCCGCCGGCCTCGAACGGTGGTGGAGTGGTGTACCCACCGGGACCATACCCGGTGTGACCGTAGCTTGGCCCATATGCATAGGCCATGGGCTGCGGTGCGGGTATCCCGGTGTCGGCGGTCGGCTCCGGCCTGCGCGTCCTCCTGCGAGAAGAAGTACTCCTGCGTGCAGCTTCCTCTTTTTCGAGAGGTGTGGTTAGGTTTTTACAGCCATACAAACGAAGTTCCCGGTTAGGTAACGGGAATTCATTTGTATAACCGACATAATAAAATATGAGAGAATTATTTGGACCATGCTTAAGTGTATGACCTTGAATAAGATAATCCTCGGTGATAAGAGAGCGGGGTGTATCAAGATAAGCAACATTAGCATCATGAAAAGCACCAACACCCGCAGCAATACGCGTAATCAACGAGGTGCACTCAATCGGTCCAGTCATTCTAAAATTTTCTAACCACTGAGAAATCATGAACATGACAGGAGCAATCTTTATTTTCTCAACCATAGCATAAAGAATTTTCAGACCATCCTCGCGCACAATCCTAATATCACTTCTAGGAAACAAGGTAATGCCAAGCCACATGTGCAACAAGCGCAAGGTAGGATGATGAATATGATTAGTTCGGGGTTTCTCACAAGTAGGAGATGCAGAAATTCTTTGCCAAAAAGCTAACTTTGAGTAACCCGGAATCGAACTATCAACATCAATGGCAGCGAGTATTAAAGCCGAGGCATTGACTAAGGATTTTCCATGTCAAATGATATTCCTCTCGGAAAAACCGAAAGGTAATACCGTCATCTACCACGCATAGGGTGCATAAAAACTGTAGTGTAAGTAAGCGGAAACCCTGCTCATCTACACTTGCAAACTTATCCCACCCTATTGCTTTAACTACTCGAGAAAATTCAGCATCCATACCAATCTTTTGCAGCAATTCCGGATCAAATGCTCGCGTAGGAGCAAATGTTCGGAGTCGGAGAGCTTCATAGGCGCTCATCTCTTCGTCGCCCACCAAGTCGAGGTCGGTGTCGACGAGAAGACGATGCTCGGTGTTGGCTTGTTCCTCCGTTGCGGCTTCATGTTGAGGGCTTGACACTTGCTCGGTGGTGGTGCGGGCGCGAGTGCGAGGTCGAGATGAACCCGAGCCCGTGCTCCCGGACCGGAGCAGCGAGGCGAAGGCCTTCCCGGCGCGCTTCATGCTGCAGCGAGGTTGAGCAAGAACGCAAGAACAAAAACTCCGAATGGGTTGTGAGAGTGAAAACCAATCGATGAAACCGTCGGTGTTCTTGCAAGCGAGAAAACGCAACTCGGAAAACCAAACCAAATCAAAACTGCAAAGCAAACCAAAGGCGAAATATTTTTGCAGAATTTTGAGGCAAGAACTCAATGAGCACAATGGAAAACTTGAGAGCAATGGAGTGAAGAGAGTTGAGGAGTGGAAATGAGAGTGTGAGAGGGAAAGAGCAATGGCCGGCCACCCCCTCCTTATACACGGCCATAGTAGCCGTTTTTGAACGTTGGAAGGATCAGGTGACCGTTGGGGCAAAGGGGACAGGGAGCAACGGCTCTCCTGGGTCGGCCAACCTGACTGATGGGGTCGGCTGACCCCCTCTGGGGCCCACCTGCTTCCCTCTTTGGCCCACAGCCACCAACGGCCATATTGGTGATGACCACGGTTGCTATGTCCAGAAACTCCTCAAAATTATTCGCTCAAAAAGATTTCCAAATAAAAGGTTGCCTCGAATTCAAAATTTTTCGAAAAATTCAGAAATCGACATGTTGATGAAAAATTTCAACATGCAAAAATATTTTTGGCTTTTCCATGGTGATACAAGGGTGGTCCAAAAATTTCATCCAAAGATGAGTCATTTTGAACGCAAAAGTGTTTTTAAAAATTTTGAATTTTAAATGCATGGTGAGGGAAAAATTCAAAATATGCTGGCGGAAAAATCCAAATAAATTTTTGGTGGAGGAAATAAATATGCAAGGTGGTTTGGAGAAAATCCAAATGCAAATGTGGTGGAAAAAATTCAAAAAGAAAAGAGAATCAAACCGAATGATAATGCCGGTTTTCCTGGCGGCCAGGGCCGTGTCGTTTAAAGTCCGACGGGCTAAGACTTCTCCAACGGGTTTAGCTTGGTGGCGCGGACCCGGTCCTTGGAGATGAGGACGTAGAGGGCTGCGCCTTGACTTGCCACACTTGTTTCATCTTTGGTGGTGTAGGTGGCTTCTCGGACTTTGGGACGGGTTTCTTGACCCATAATCCCGGCCTCGTGGTCGCAGGTTTCTTTGGTTGAAACTGCGATGGATTTTCAATCTTTGCCAAGCTCTTCCATAGAGCAATGAGGCTGTCCGTTTTCCTGGCTGTCACTTCAACTTATTGAATGTTGGAGGTGTTTGGCCCATACTTGACCTTGATCATCGAGCATTGTTCTTTTCGAGGTTGAAACTCGAACTTTTCCTCCTTCCCATTGATGTAGAGGCGGATTTCTCCAACTCCAACATCAATTTGGGCCTTTGTGGTGCTAAGGAAGGGACGTCCCAAGATGAGGGGCGTTTCCTTGTCAATATCCATGTCAAGCACCACAAAGTCGACGGGGATGAAGCTACCCCGGATCTTCACCGGAATATCTTCGGCGATGCCCGCCGGGTAGCGGATGGATGAATCCGCTAGTTGCAGCCGCATGGGAGTAGGAGTTAAGTCAGTGTGGCTCAATTGATCGAAGACCTCTTTGGGCATCACGCTAACACTTGCCCTAAGGTCGCATAGAGCGTTGTTGAAGTGGTATGTCCCGATAGAGCATGATATGGTGGGACATCCAGGATCTTTCTTCTTTTCAGGAAGTTTGTTGAGTATAGCAGCGCTACACTCCTCAGTGAGCTTGATCATTTCTGTGGTGGGCAAGGGTCGCTTGTTGTTGAGGATGTCCTTGAGATAACGTGCGTAGGTGGGTACTTGTATCATATCCATCAAGGGCACGTTGACATGAATCTTCTGAATTGTCTCAACAAATCGAGCGAATTGCTCATCCACATTCCTCTTCTTGGTGCGGTGCGGGAATGGCATGATGTTTGTATCTTGGAAGTCCAATGGTGCTTGCCTCCCGTCATCTTCCTTAGGCTCACTTTCTTCCTTTTCTTGATTTTTAGATGGTCCTTCTTCTTCTTCTTGTTTGTTCCTGTTCTTCCCTGCATGGTTAGGATATGGCGGGTCGCGAGTGGATTTTCCTCCCCTCGTGGTGACCGCATTAACATTTTCACAAGTAGGAACCAGAGCAGCAAGCTGAGCTAACTGAGTTTCTATCATTTTATTAAAGCTCAACTGATTTTTGAAAGCGGAAGAAAGACCTTCTATTTTTGAATTTAAACTCTCTAAACTTTGATCATTGGCAGCAAGCTTTTTGTTGATTGATTCGTTGATTTTAGCTTGGCCATAAACCAAATCTTTCAAAGAAGGCTGATTATTATTAAAACCAGAGAAATTGTTACCTCCTTGATAAGATTGGCGGTTTTGGTTAAAACCTTGACCTCCACTTGGGCGATACCCATTGTTGTTGTTCATGTAGAATGCTTCTTCATGGGTATGGTTGGGGCAGTCCTTCCCCATATGGCCAGTGTTGCCACATTCCTCACACGTAATGCGTGAGTCAAGTAAGCGAGCACTACCATGCGTGTTGAAGTCGTCCAAGCGCTTCATGACGAGGTCGAGCTTGGCGGACAATAAGTCCACCTCCTTGATAGGGTGTACGCCTTTAGAGCGTGGTTGGAGACGTTCATCGCTCCACCCTTGATTGGAGACCATCTTCTCAATAAGTTCTTTAGCTTGAGCAACTGTCATTGAGAAGAAGGCTCCTCCAGCAGCGGCATCCATATGTCCACGGGTTGTTGGTGTCAACCCGTTGTAGAAATGTTGAAGAATGAGCCATTCTTCCATCCCGTGGTGTGGGCAGGCGGATATGTAATCTTGGAGCCTATCCCACGCCTCGGCGATGGTTTCATTGTTGGTTTGCTGGAAGCTTGAAATTCTTCCACGAAGGGCATAGGTTTTGCCCAACGGGAAAAACTTTGCGAGGAACGCGGTAGAACAGCGGTCTCAAGTGTCAATGCTGGCACGATTGGCATAGAACCATTGTTTCGCCTTCCCAAGGAGGGAGAGGGGAAACAAACGAAGTCTGATGGCATCTTGGTTGACTCCGGCGGTTGCCGATGTGTTGCATATCTCAAGGAATTGCTGGAGATGAGTGTTGGCGTCCTCCGTGGCCTTTCCACAAAAGGGAATGGCCTGCACCATAGTGATTAGGCTTGATTTGACTTCAAACCCTGCGTCACCGGCGTTGACATTGGGCCCAACGGGAACATTGGCAACGGAGGGAGCAGAGTATTCACGGAGGGTCCTTTGATCAGCCATGTCAATGAGTGTTGATGGTGCGGATGATGTGGGTTCGTCTGGAGTGTTGCTTTTGAGGGAGAGTCGACGCGGGGTTGAACTTTCCTTACAAGCGACTCTGGATTATCAACGAAGTTTTCCGGCAAGTTGAATCCACGCATACACTATCCTGTTTTCACATCAAAGAAAACAGATCAAGGTTAGCCTGCAATGGAAATGGTTAATTCCCATCAAGTGTAATCATGAGTAATCATTGTATACACTTGTCAACAATTGTCTTCCCCGGCAGCGGCGCCAGAAATGCTTGTTGGTATTTCTTACACCAAACAGAAAACGCTACCTTAGGCTGCTTAGGCCTAGAGTGAATATTCCCGGTTCGGCGCCAGAAATACCTGGGGTTAAGTTACTTGCTTAGGATACATAATAATCCACAACTAGCAACGAGTGCCAGATATGTATTATTAGTATTTAATCATAAAAGATAATCCGCAAGCGCACGGATAACCCGTTGTAGCATTTCACCCGAGAGTATTCCAGGGTATCGTTATTTATATTTTCCCAAAGGAAGACGTAGTTGACAAGTGTGTACTTATACTCATGGTGTTACAAATGATAGATCATAACCAATATCCAAATGCAGGGGTAAGGCAGTAAATGGATAGAGGATAGTGCGACACACACAGCAGGCATTTCCACTCTCTGATAAAAGGCGAGAGGCGGCTCTAAGCTAGACTAAGGTTAAGTAAGAAGAACTGCTACTCCTAATGTACATCGTCAAGTAGCGTGCGTAGCATCTACCTATAGCCTAAGCTGCACACAAGCCAAGACTAAGCTGTTCTACTGCCAAGCCATCATCGGGAGATCCAGCGATCAGAGTCTGCCCCAATCTCCGGACATTTCATATATACTCCTACGCCATACCCGAACGTGGAGGATTACAAGGGACGGACAGGGCTGTCACCACCTGCCGCCTACCTCTACAAACCGTGGGGCACGAACACGCATCCAAGGGTGGAAAGGAAGCCCTAGCACCATGCTAGCGTAACTAACCACAACTCTAGATCCCTCGAGGCACCTCGCAAGGCGATAAACCTAGAGCACTCTTGCAAGACAATGGACCCGATGACTAAGCAAAAGGAACAACTAGATCCAGCGAGCGATTACTTAGACAAAGGATCAAAGCTAGCACTAAGTTAAGCATAGGCGTTCGTCGCTCAAGAACGAGCGACGAACGATGAACAATGAAGAACGATCATCGTTAACCGATGATCGAGTATGAACGAACGACGAACGAACGATGAACGATCATGAACGAACATCGATGAACGATGAACGAACGATGAACGAACATGAACGAACGAAGAACGTTCATCCAAGATCAAGGATGAACGATGAACTAGCATAAGCACATAACTACTACAAGAACGATGATATTCCATTGATAAGAGAATAAGTCTTACAAAGAGAGTAAAAGGATACAAGGGAATTTACCCCAAAACTCTCCAAGGGACTTGGGAGCCAAAAGGGCAGCCCACTACTCAGCCTAAGCCTAACTAGAGAGCCCCTAGCTCTGGATGTGTGGAGGAGGGAATGAGCCTCTTGTGTTGTGTCTTCTAAGGGGAGGGGGTACCCCTTTATTTATAGCCCTCCAAAGGCGGTGGAATTGAGGCGGTTCCTTAGGTCGGTGGCATTGATTGCAGGTGGAACCGACCTCCTGAAGTCGGTTGCAAACCGCCTTAGAAAGATGGACCCAGGGGGGCCACCTGGCAGGTCGGCCGACCTAGGTATTGGGGTCGGCCGACCTGGCCCTGGCACCCCCTGGGCTGGGCTTTTGCAGGTTGCCTCCCCTCGGCCTTTTAGCCTCTTTTCCAGGTGCGTGGCCTCAGTTGATATTCTGGTAGGTTCTGGGCCTTTAATCCTTGAATTATATTCCCGCGGCGAGCGTCGTTTGGAGGGAGTGTTGGAATCGTCGCCTTGGGCCTTGTTTATACCTGGAAATCCCTGTTTTCCACCTGCACATCCAAATCTAGAGGTACACGTGGAAATAGGTTATTTGATAACAAAATGCAAGTAACAAGTGTTAGTTCTTCCTTATTTATAGAGCTAATTGACGGTCAAAAACTGGGTCTAAGGACCGTCAACATCGACGGTGATGTGCATCGGCACCCCGAAGCGGCAGACGATGTTCTTCCAGAAGAACTTGCGGACGGACCACGCCGTGAGGTTGGCGAGGGGCTCGGCTTCGATCCACTTGGAGAAGTACTCGTAGCCCACCAACGCCCATTTGAGGTTGCCGGGAGCGGTGGGAAGGGGACCGACGATGTCGATGCCCCATCGGGCAAGGGGCCAGACCGGAGGGATTGGCTGGAGCGGGGTGGCTGGGCGATGAGATTGTCTGCCCATCCACTGGCAGCTGGGACAGGTGCGGACGAGTTCTTCGGCGTCGCGGGCTGCAGTAGTGTAAGGATAGTGTGACCGAGAGGGGGGGGGGGGTGAATCGGTGCACTCTAGAATCTATTTCCAAAACACTTACACCCAAACAACTCCTAGCGAGTAGTTCTAGTAACAAGGTAAAGCACACTAAGGAGTATCCTTAACCTATATAGCTAGTGCATATAGATAACACAATCACACCACACTAGCAACCTAGCACAAGATAGATATATAGCGGAAGACTTAAGCTAGGCAAGGCTAGGAACAAGATAACTAGAGACAAGGCAACCAAGATACTAGGCACACTAAGTAGAGTCCTTAGAGCTATTAGATAGGCTATAGCAAGTAAGCACACGAGCAAGGCAATCAAGCAATCTAGTGAAGCTAGTAGGTACCAAGGAAAACACACAAGCAAGATAAGAGCACAACTCAAGTACTACAAGCAATCATATGAAGTGCGATAAGTAAATGCGAGTAGTAAAGGAGAAGGGATAGAGAATGCTCATGATGTTTTCCCGTGGTCTCGGAAGGATGGCACCTTCCCCTACTCCACGTTGGGTCACTCCCGCCGGAATCTCGACCCCGTCCCTCCGCTCGATGGCGATCCCTCCTAGAGCACACTTCACCGTCCGAGTGAAGTCACGGGCACGTCCCGCCGGGCTCGATCCCGAGTACTCTTTCGGAGGTAAGGCTCCGCACTTGATGCGTGCCAAAGGGCGCTCCACTAGTGATGCTTCTTTCGCACGGGAAGCTCCAAGACCGTGTACAAACTTGTGTTGACTTCCACAATCTCCTTGGACAGCTCAACACCGACGCCTAACCGGTCTAGGCCTCGCCATAGACCAAGAGTAACAGCCCTAGATGACTCTTTCAAGCCCACACTAGCCTAGAGATCAAAGGATGCAACTTGCTACTCTCTCAAGCACTAGGATCACTCCAAATCCTTCTCAAGTGCTTCACACTTCTCCCTCTTGGCTTCTTGGCAGCACCTCCCCTCTTTCCTGGGTCCAAGAGCACCTCAAAGAGGTAAACAACCGACTATATATAGGCCTCCAACCTCAAACTAGCCGTTGTCCAAAAGTACCCAGTCTGCGTAAGGACCGTACAATGGACCGTATTGTCCGGTCTCCATTCTGACCGTATTGTCCGGTCTCTACCAGACTGGCATCCAGGGAGTGCTGTTCATCATCTCAACCAGACCGTATTGTACGGTTCCTAGGACCGTATTGTCCGGTCTCCACTTCTTCTTCAGCCAACAGAAACTTCTCCTTCTCTGTTGCTCTTCTCCTGTAAGACCGTATTGTACGGTCTCCATGACCGTACCATCCTGTCAACTGTCCGGTCTTCATTCTTCAACTTCCAGAAACTTCAGCTTCTCTGTCTGGAACACTCTGTAGACCGTATTGTACGGTCTCCTTGACCGTACTGTCCGGTCTCTTCTGCCTTCGCAGCTTCGATCTTCTTGTTGATCTTCTTCTTCAACACTTGATCTTCTTGGTTCCTTCAACTCTCTTCTGCCACCCTAGCCCCTGAGAGACTCACCATGCATCCAATGATCTCTATAACTAGTGTGTACTAAGAGAACCACCTCGAACCTCTTGATAGTCCGGTTTTTCCTATGGACTCAAACTAACATCTAACCAAGTAACACCCGCTTGGATCTAGCATGTCCTTAGCCTTGATCCATGTCTTCTCCGCGACTCCATCAAGTCCGTTCTTGTGTAGATGAAGGCAACCAATCATCCTTGTCAATAAGTTCATGGTGTATTGGCGTTCACCACCAACGGACGAAACTTTCTTTGTATGTGACCTATAAGATCTCACAAAGAGTGTTAGTCACATTCATGGTTCTCATCCTATCACCAAAACATTTATACCTTAGGGTTTCCCTAACTCCAATGGTCATGAAGCTTACAATCTCCCCCTTTTTGGTGATGGATGACAACCATGATAAAAATGATCGAGAGGATAAAGAATGTAATGACAAAAGCCAAGATAAAACACAACTCGATCAAGACTCTAAACAACAAGTATATGATAGAGAGATAGTTACCTTGTTGATTAGGTCGAGGCAAGTCATAGCTCAAAAGAAGTCACAAGTTAGAGCAAAAACTCATATCACAAGTGAATGAAAGCACATGGAGCTATGACAAGCAAAAGTTGCAAGGGGTTTACCTTCATACTTACTTTGTAGAATTCCGCTCCCCCTTGACAAGTGCACCAATCTCAAGATTGTGTGAAGATTGATCATCTTGATCACTTGATCTTCATTCGCGCACACTCCCCCTTGAGACGGCATTGCTTCTTCTTCATCACCTCAAGATTGTGTGAAGATCGATCATCTTGATCACTTGATCTTCATTCGCGCATACTCCCCCTTGAGGTGATATCTCCTTCTCTTCCATGATATCTTGCAACTCTTCCACTTCTCATACTCGATCATTGAGCTTCAAAGCTTTCTCCCCCTTTGGCATCTATCACTCCAAAAAGAGTCTACCAAGGAAGAAAAAGTTAGTGGAAAATGTATGAGACGAGTGGGAAAATGAGTTACTTGATTTGTCGTGAAGCTCCCCTTGATCCGAAAAACTCCATCTCCTCACCAAGTATCCCTACACACATTCTCAAAAGAATATTGTCTTGAAGAACATAGGGGTTAGTTGATGATGATGGAAATGTATGAACCCTTAGACTTTGAGCCGCGCAAGTGGATTTAACCTTGGAGCTCAAAAATCATGGTTCAATGGGCATGAAGCTCATATAGCATTGCTATAAATTTATCATAGGAGGTCATATACTCATATTGTGAATAAGCAACTCCCTCTAGATGGGTGCTCGGCGCCGAGACACTTATGCAAGGATGCATGATGCAAATGCAATGATAAGTGTACAATGCATGATGCTATAAGGGTAAAACAAGAGAAAGCTAGGAGCGAAGTTACCAACAACAAGTTTGAGCCCTCCATGAGCTTGATCACAACGAGCCATTCTTCAAAGCCTCGGGAGCCAAGAGCCACCAATCCCAAGCTTAACCCATGCTCATTGCTATCTCAAGAAGGTTAGTCGTCGGTCCTACAAAACAAGAAGAACACACAAAAACAACAACACAAACAAAAACAAGCAAGGTATATATACATATATACAAGTGTAAGCTCAAAGGATATCAAGTGAAGTCGGAAAGGTCGAGAACATTAAGTTCTCCCCGGAGCTTACAAAAGGTCTTCTTGTCAAGTGGCTTGGTGAAGATGTCCGCCAATTGTTCATGAGTCCGAACACCAATCAATTCAATATCCTTCTTGGCCACATGATCTCGAATGAAGTGATGCTTGACTTCAATGTGCTTGGCATGGCCGTGATCACCCTTGTTGAGAGCCATATTGATAGCACTTTCGCTATCACAATAGAGAGGTACTTGCCCATAAGATAATCCATAGTCCAATAGGGTTTGCTTCATGTATAGGAGTTGAGCACAACAAGCACCGGCCGCCAAATATTCCGCCTCCGCCGTAGAGATAGCCACACAATTTTGTTTCTTGGAACTCCATGAGATGAGTGATTGTCCAAGAAATTGGCATCCACCGGAGGTACTCTTTCTACTCACTTTGCATCCGGCGAAGTCCGAGTCCGCATAGCCAACAAGTCCAAAGTCCGAGCCTTTTGGATACCAAAGGCCCATTGTAGGAGTGCTCTTGACATACCTAAGAATTCTTTTCACGGCACTCATATGGGACTCCTTGGGGTTAGCTTGATAACGAGCACAAAGGCACACACTAAACATGATATCCGGTCTAGATGCGGTAAGGTAAAGAAGTGAACCAATCATAGAACGATAGAGTTTAGGATCCACCGGTATACCTTTTACATCCACATCAAGAGGGACACTTGTAGCCATAGGTGTGTCGTAGGACTTGGAGTCTTCCATGCCGAACCTCTTAAGAAGATCCCGAGTGTACTTCTCTTGGTAGATGAACGTGCCCTCTTCATTTGCTTGACTTGAAAACCGAGGAAGACATGAAGTTCACCTATCATAGACATCTCAAACTCTTTCTTCATAAGAGCACGGAACTCATCATTATAGATTTCGTTAGTAGAGCCATAGATGATATCATCAACATAGATTTGACAAACAAAGAGATCATCACCAATATGCTTAGTAAAGAGAGTGTTGTCGATACTACCGATCTTGTAGCCCTTGGTGATGAGATGATCTCGAAGTCGTTCATACCATGCTCTTGGTGCTTGTTTGAGTCCGTAGAGAGCCTTCTTGAGCTTGTGCACATGGTCCGGATGCTCGGGGTCCTCGAAGCTGGGAGGTTGCTCTACATAAACTTCTTCATTGATCAGTCCATTGAGAAATGCACTTTTCACATCCATTTGGTGAAGTTTAAAATCAAAATGAGAAGCATAAGCAAGAAGTGTTCTTATAGCCTCAAGACGAGCGACGGGGGCAATGGTCTCATCAAAGTTGACGCCTTCAACTTGAGAGTAGCCCTTTGCCACAAGTCTTGCCTTGTTCCTCACGATTGCTCCCTTCTCATCTTGCTTGTTCTTGAAGACCCACTTAGCGCCAATGACATTGGATCGCTTGGGCCGCTTCACCAACTTCCAAACATCATTCCTCTTGAAGTTGTTGAGCTCCTCTTGCATGGATAGTACCCACTTGTGGTCTTTCAAGGCTTCCTCGATCGTCTTCGGCTCTAGGGTAGAGACAAAAGAGAAGTTCTCAACAATGTTAGCTTCATCAACATAATTTGGCTTATATTGACTTCTCCTAGTCTTTAACCCTTGAGAAGGACTCCCAATGATGAGATCACGTGAATGATCTCGAGCAATGGGTTTGTGCTTCCTTGAAGGTTCTTGTCGAGGAGGAGGAGGAGCCGGCGAAGTGTCTTGCGCATCTCTTGAGATGTGAGTGTCTTATTGTCGAAGAGGTGAACCCGAGCCATCATCTTGAGTTGAAGTAGATTGTGCTTGTTCTTGATTGCTCGGTGAAGCTTGACTCGTAGATGCATGAGGTAGACTTGATGGCGCTTGTTGCGGTTCACTTGAAGTAGCTTGACTTGTTGCATGTTGCGGTTCGCTTGATGGAGCTTGACTCGAGGATGCTTGTTGCGGATCACTTGAAGGAGCTTGACTCGAGGATGCTTGTTGCGGATCACTTGAAGGTGCTTGATGTTGTTCACTTGAGGGAGAGCTTGGATTCTCTTGAGATGTACTCGTAGAAGGTCCACTTGATGAAGTTGTTGGAGGAGGTGTCGGAGGTTCATCTTCACGAGGGATAACCTCACCAATGGGCATGTTCTCCAAAGCTTCCTCCACGGGTTCATCACCTACAATATGAGAAGAAGGAGGGTCTTCTTGAGACCCGTGAGATTCATCAAATTGCACATCATAGGTTTCTTCAACAAAACCGGTAGAGGTGTTGTAAACCCGATAAGCCTTTGCCGAGCCCGAGTAACCGACAAGAATGCCCACGTCGGTTCTCTTCTCGAACTTGCCAAGTCTTTCCCTCTTCTTGTAGATGTAGCACTTGCAACCAAACACCCGGAAGTAGGCAACATTCGGTTTTCTCCCAACAATCACTTCATATGGGGTCTTGTTTAGCAACTTGTGAGGATAGATCCGGTTGGAGGTGTAGCATGCGGTGTTGATAGCTTCCGCCCAAAACTTCTCCGGAGTGTTGTATTCATCAAGCATAGCACGAGCAAGAGTGATAAGGGTCTTGTTCTTCCTCTCAACAACACCATTTTGTTGAGGAGTGTACGTAGCCGAGAATTCATGCTTGATGCCAATCTCATCACAATAGTCTTCAATGATAGAGTTTTTGAACTCCGTCCCATTATCACTCCGAATTTTCTTGATGCGATGCCCATACTCATTTTGCACTCTTCTAGCAAACTTCTTGAATATCCCAATTGCTTGTGCCTTGTTCTCAAGAAAGAATACCCAAGTATATCTTGAGTAGTCGTCCACTACCACCAAGCAATAGAGATTCCCACCAATGCTCACATAAGTTGTAGGCCCGAAGAGATCAATGTGTAAGAGCTCGAGAGGTCTTGAAATTGACAAGAAATTCTTGGACGGGTGAGGTGAAGCCACTTGCTTTCCGGCTTGGCATGCACTACATAGCTTGTCCTTCTCAAAGGTGATATCCTTGACTCCTCTCACTAGCTTGTTCTTCATTACACGCTTGAGTTGACCCATACCAATGTGAGCAAGCCTCCGATGCCATAGCCAACCTAGAGCGGACTTAGTGAAGAGACAAGTGCTAGGGGCAACAATGTTAGTCTCAAAATCAACAACATATAGATTATTATGACGAAAGCCCTTGATAGTGAGACCCATAGCATCATTATGAAGAACCACCCCATTAGCATCAAAGTTACAAGAAAAGCCAAGATCACATATTTGAGCAACGGATAGAAGATTGAAGTTTAGGGACTCAACAAGCAATACATTAGAGATAGAGAGGTCATTTGAGATAGCCACCTTACCAAGACCTCTCACCTTGTGCTTGGAGTTGTCGCCAAAGGTGACCTTGTCATGATCTTCATTTTCTTCCAAGTTGGTGAAGATGGATGAAGTACCGGTCATGTGTTGAGTGCAACCACTATCCAACACCCAATGTTTGCCACCAATCTTGTAGTTCACCTTGGAAGTAGCCATCAAGCAAAGAGGAGGGTTAGTATCATGAGAATCAATTGACATATCATTTACCTCTTGCTTGCTCTTGATGTAGGCCATAGGAACTCCATTTAGAAAATCCAAGTCCAATGCATCCAAGGTGTCAATCATTGCCTTGGTGACTCCATTGTGTCTCCACATGGTCCGATCGACACCCATGTGTACGACATGAGTTCCAAGATGAAGACCTTGAAACCTTCCCACATCTCCACTAACATTGAAGTACTCAAGAATGTTGTAGATTTGATTCTCATAGGATAGTGCCATCAAGATCATGTCCTTGAGAGTCATACCACTAATATCATCATTGAGATCATTTAGAATGTGAACCTTCCTATTGTATGGTAGCATAGAGATCACCGTGTGAATAGCATGCTCATCACTAATCTTGTCTTCACCTTCAAAAGAGTTCACTCTAGCCACCAACACAAGAAGTCTCTTCCAACAATCAAGCCAAGACTCCCCATCTCTCCTATAGAACACATCATACATGTCAAAGAGGTGATAGTGAGGCCGATCGGCAAGATCCGGCTCATACAAGATGTAGTATTCTTCAAAGAGGGATGGCAAGACTTCTCTCTTCATGTGATATTCCATGATAGGCTCCGGCTCATCATCACTAGCACTTGAATAGTCATCATCACAATAGAAGACGGGAACTCTATCATCTTCTTTTTCTTCCTCATCATCACTTGGGGTCTTGAATGTGTTAGAGAGCAAAGAGCGAGCTCTTCTTCTTGTGACAATCTCAATGACTTGCTCAATAGAATATGACTCAAGCTCAAAGCTCTCAAACTCAATGTGATCACCATACTTGTCCTTTGGAAGAGCATCAAGAAACCTCCTAAGACCTTGACCCTTGGTGACAATCCAAAGCTTGTTCTCATTTATCCTCTTGATGAGAGAATCCATCCGAAGAGCAAACTCAATAAGATCTTCATTCGGCTTCATAGAGATGTGGTCCAACTCATCACATAGCTTGAGATATCCATCCTCTTGATCCCGAGAAGAAGAACCTTCACCAACACGAGATGATGATTGAGCTTGAGGTAGAGGTTGAGCTTCAATGTGTTGACCTTCACTTGCATGAGAGATATCCTTGCCCTTCTTGATATCCTCCTCAAGAGAGGAGAGAATAGCAACCACCTCATCATAGGGCATGTTCACAAACTCATCCACTCGAGCAAAAGCAAGAATACCAAACCGCGAAAGTGGTAGAGAGCGGATAAGCTTCTTCACAACATGCTTGTGCATAATAGATGGGTAGCCTCTTGTCATGAGTTTCTTAGCAAGAACATACAAGCGAGAAGCAAAGTTAGTGATATCCTCATCATCATTCAAAACAAGCTCATCATACTCATCACGCACATCATAGTAGGAAATGCCATTAAGCATACAATCATAAGGCTCAAACAAGGTAGAGGCGATGGAAGTGTTAGAAACGTCATCATGAGTGGTCTCCATTTTCCCACACGCAATCCCGGTCACGACTCAAGGCGGTAAAGCCCTAATAATGAGCACTTGGCTCTGATACCACTTGTAAGGATCGTGTGACCGAGAGGGGGGGTGAATCGGTGCACTCTAGAATCTATTTCCAAAACACTTACACCCAAACAACTCCTAGCGAGTAGTTCTAGTAACAAGGTAAAGCACACTAAGGAGTATCCTTAACCTATATAGCTAGTGCATATAGATAACACAATCACACCACACTAGCAACCTAGCACAAGATAGATATATAGCGGAAGACTTAAGCTAGGCAAGGCTAGGAACAAGATAACTAGAGACAAGGCAACCAAGATACTAGGCACACTAAGTAGAGTCCTTAGAGCTATTAGATAGGCTATAGCAAGTAAGCACACGAGCAAGGCAATCAAGCAATCTAGTGAAGCTAGTAGGTACCAAGGAAAACACACAAGCAAGATAAGAGCACAACTCAAGTACTACAAGCAATCATATGAAGTGCGATAAGTAAATGCGAGTAGTAAAGGAGAAGGGATAGAGAATGCTCATGATGTTTTCCCGTGGTCTCGGAAGGATGGCGCCTTCCCCTACTCCACGTTGGGTCACTCCCGCCGGAGTCTCGACCCCGTCCCTCCGCTCGATGGCGATCCCTCCTAGAGCACACTTCACCCTCCGAGTGAAGTCGCGGGCACGTCCTGCCGGGCAAGATCCCGGGTACTCTTCCGGAGGTAAGGCTCCGCACTTGATGCGTGCCAAAGGGCGCTCCACTAGTGATGCTTCTTTCGCACGGGAAGCTCCAAGACCGTGTACAAACTTGTGTTGACTTCCACAATCTCCTTGGACAGCTCAACACCGACGCCTAACCGGTCTAGGCCTCGCCATAGACCAAGAGTAACAGCCCTAGATGACTCTCTCAAGCCCACACTAGCCTAGAGATCAAAGGATGCAACTTGCTACTCTCTCAAGCACTAGGATCACTCCAAATCCTTCTCAAGTGCTTCACACTTCTCCCTCTTGGCTTCTTGGCAGCACCTCCCATCTTTCCTGGGTCCAAGAGCACCTCAAAGAGGTAAACAACCGACTATATATAGGCCTCCAACCTCAAACTAGCCGTTGTCCAAAAGTACCCAGTCTGCGTAAGGACCTTACAATGGACCGTATTGTCCGGACCGTATTGTCCGGTCTCTACCAGACTGGCATCCAGGGAGTGCTGTTCATCATCTCAAACCAGACCGTATGTACGGTCCCTAGGACCGTATTGTCCGGTCTCCACTTCTTCTTCAGCCAACAGAAACTTCTCCTTCTCTGTTGCTCTTCTCCTGTAAGACCGTATTGTACGGTCTCCATGACCGTACCATCCTGTCAACTGTCCGGTCTTCATTCTTCAACTTCCAGAAACTTCAGCTTCTCTGTCTGGAACACTCTGTAGACCGTATTGTACGGTCTCCTTGACCGTACTGTCCGGCCTCTTCTGCCTTCGCAGCTTCGATCTTCTTGTTGATCTTCTTCTTCAACACTTGATCTTCTTGGTTCCTTCAACTCTCTTCTGCCACCCTAGCCCCTGAGAGACTCACCATGCATCCAATGATCTCTATAACTAGTGTGTACTAAGAGAACCACCTCGAACCCTCTTGATAGTCCGGTTTTTCCTATGGACTCAAACTAACATCTAACCAAGCAACACCCGTTTGGATCTAGCATGTCCTTAGCCTTGATCCATGTCTTCTCCGCGACTCCATCAAGTCCGTTCTTGTGTAGATGAAGGCAACCAATCATCCTTGTCAATAAGTTCATGGTGTATTGGCGTTCACCACCAACGGACGAAACTTTCTTTGTATGTGACCTATAAGATCTCACAAAGAGTGTTAGTCACATTCATGGTTCTCATCCTATCACCAAAACATTTATACCTTGGGGTTTCCCTAGCTCCAATGGTCATGAAGCTTACAATCTCCCCCTTTTTGGTGATGGATGACAACCATGATAAAAATGATCGAGAGGATAAAGAATGTAATGACAAAAGCCAAGTTAAAACACAACTCGATCAAGACTCTAAACAACAAGTATATGATAGAGAGATAGTTACCTTGTTGATTAGGTCGAGGCAAGTCATAGCTCAAAAGAAGTCACAAGTTAGAGCAAAAACTCATATCACAAGTGAATGAAAGCACATGGAGCTATGACAAGCAAAAGTTGCAAGGGGTTTACCTTCATACTTACTTTGTAGAATTCCGCTCCCCCTTGACAAGTGCACCAATCTCAAGATTGTGTGAAGATTGATCATCTTGATCACTTGATCTTCATTCGCGCACACTCCCCCTTGAGACGGCATTGCTTCTTCTTCATCACCTCAAGATTGTGTGAAGATCGATCATCTTGATCACTTGATCTTCATTCGCGCATACTCCCCCTTGAGGTGATATCTCCTTCTCTTCCATGATATCTTGCAACTCTTCCACTTCTCATACTCGATCATTGAGCTTCAAAGCTTTCTCCCCCTTTGGCATCTATCACTCCAAAAAGAGTCTACCAAGGAAGAAAAAGTTAGTGGAAAATGTATGAGACGAGTGGGAAAATGAGTTACTTGATTTGTCGTGAAGCTCCCCTTGATCCGAAAAACTCCATCTCCTCACCAAGTATCCCTACACACATTCTCAAAAGAATATTGTCTTGAAGAACATAGGGGTTAGTTGATGATGATGGAAATGTATGAACCCTTAGACTTTGAGCCGCGCAAGTGGATTTAACCTTGGAGCTCAAAAATCATGGTTCAATGGGCATGAAGCTCATATAGCATTGCTATAAATTTATCATAGGAGGTCATATACTCATATTGTGAATAAGCAACTCCCTCTAGATGGGTGCTCGGCGCCGAGACACTTATGCAAGGATGCATGATGCAAATGCAATGATAAGTGTACAATGCATGATGCTATAAGGGTAAAACAAGAGAAAGCTAGGAGCGAAGTTACCAACAACAAGTTTGAGCCCTCCATGAGCTTGATCACAACGAGCCATTCTTCAAAGCCTCGGGAGCCAAGAGCCACCAATCCCAAGCTTAACCCATGCTCATTGCTATCTCAAGAAGGTTAGTCGTCGGTCCTACAAAACAAGAAGAACACACAAAAACAACAACACAAACAAAAACAAGCAAGGTATATATACATATATACAAGTGTAAGCTCAAAGGATATCAAGTGAAGTCGGAAAGGTCGAGAACATTAAGTTCTCCCCGGAGCTTACAAAAGGTCTTCTTGTCAAGTGGCTTGGTGAAGATGTCCGCCAATTGTTCATGAGTCCGAACACCAATCAATTCAATATCCTTCTTGGCCACATGATCTCGAATGAAGTGATGCTTGACTTCAATGTGCTTGGCATGGCCGTGATCACCCTTGTTGAGAGCCATATTGATAGCACTTTCGCTATCACAATAGAGAGGTACTTGCCCATAAGATAATCCATAGTCCAATAGGGTTTGCTTCATGTATAGGAGTTGAGCACAACAAGCACCGGCCGCCAAATATTCCGCCTCCGCCGTAGAGATAGCCACACAATTTTGTTTCTTGGAACTCCATGAGATGAGTGATTGTCCAAGAAATTGGCATCCACCGGAGGTACTCTTTCTACTCACTTTGCATCCGGCGAAGTCCGAGTCCGCATAGCCAACAAGTCCAAAGTCCGAGCCTTTTGGATACCAAAGGCCCATTGTAGGAGTGCTCTTGACATACCTAAGAATTCTTTTCACGGCACTCATATGGGACTCCTTGGGGTTAGCTTGATAACGAGCACAAAGGCACACACTAAACATGATATCCGGTCTAGATGCGGTAAGGTAAAGAAGTGAACCAATCATAGAACGATAGAGTTTAGGATCCACCGGTATACCTTTTACATCCACATCAAGAGGGACACTTGTAGCCATAGGTGTGTCGTAGGACTTGGAGTCTTCCATGCCGAACCTCTTAAGAAGATCCCGAGTGTACTTCTCTTGGTAGATGAACGTGCCCTCCTTCATTTGCTTGACTTGAAAACCGAGGAAGACATGAAGTTCACCTATCATAGACATCTCAAACTCTTTCTTCATAAGAGCACGGAACTCATCATTATAGATTTCGTTAGTAGAGCCATAGATGATATCATCAACATAGATTTGACAAACAAAGAGATCATCACCAATATGCTTAGTAAAGAGAGTGTTGTCGATACTACCGATCTTGTAGCCCTTGGTGATGAGATGATCTCGAAGTCGTTCATACCATGCTCTTGGTGCTTGTTTGAGTCCGTAGAGAGCCTTCTTGAGCTTGTACACATGGTCCGGATGCTCGGGGTCCTCGAAGCCGGGAGGTTGCTCTACATAAACTTCTTCATTGATTAGTCCATTGAGAAATGCACTTTTCACATCCGTTTGGTGAAGTTTAAAATCAAAATGAGAAGCATAAGCAAGAAGTGTTCTTATAGCCTCAAGACGAGCGACGGGGGCAAAGGTCTCGTCAAAGTCGACGCCTTCAACTTGAGAGTAGCCCTTTGCCACAAGTCTTGCCTTGTTCCTCACGATTGCTCCCTTCTCATCTTGCTTGTTCTTGAAGACCCACTTAGCGCCAATGACATTGGATCGCTTGGGCCGCTTCACCAACTTCCAAACATCATTCCTCTTGAAGTTGTTGAGCTCCTCTTGCATGGATAGCACCCACTTGTGGTCTTTCAAGGCTTCCTCGATCGTCTTCGGCTCTAGGGTAGAGACAAAAGAGAAGTTCTCAACAATGTTAGCTTCATCAACATAATTTGGCTTATATTGACTTCTCCTAGTCTTTAACCCTTGAGAAGGACTCCCAATGATGAGATCACGTGAATGATCTCGAGCAATGGGTTTGTGCTTCCTTGAAGGTTCTTGTCGAGGAGGAGGAGGAGCCGGCGAAGTGTCTTGCGCATCTCTTGCGGCTTGCTCCCTTGAGATGTGAGTGTCTTGTTGTCGAAGAGGTGAACCCGAGCCATCATCTTGAGTTGAAGTAGATCGTGCTTGTTCTTGATTGCTCGGTGAAGCTTGACTCGTAGATGCATGAGGTAGACTTGATGGCGCTTGTTGCGGTTCACTTGAAGTAGCTTGACTTGTTGCATGTTGCGGTTCGCTTGATGGAGCTTGACTCAGGATGCTTGTTGCGGATCACTTGAAGGAGCTTGACTCGAGGATGCTTGTTGCGGATCACTTGAAGGTGCTTGATGTTGTTCACTTGAGGGAGAGCTTGGATTCTCTTGAGATGTACTCGTAGAAGGTCCACTTGATGAAGTTGTTGGAGGAGGTGTCGGAGGTTCATCTTCACGAGGATAACTCACCAATGGGCATGTTCTCCAAAGCTTCCTCCACGGGTTCATCACCTACAATATGAGAAGAAGGAGGGTCTTCTTGAGACCCGTGAGATTCATCAAATTGCACATCATAGGTTTCTTCAACAAAACCGGTAGAGGTGTTGTAAACCCGATAAGCCTTTGCCGAGCCCGAGTAACCGACAAGAATGCCCACGTCGGTTCTCTTCTCGAACTTGCCAAGTCTTTCCCTCTTCTTGTAGATGTAGCACTTGCAACCAAACACCCGGAAGTAGGCAACATTCGGTCTTCTCCCAACAATCACTTCATATGGGGTCTTGTTTAGCAACTTGTGAGGATAGATCCGGTTGGAGGTGTAGCATGCGGTGTTGATAGCTTCCGCCCAAAACTTCTCCGGAGTGTTGTATTCATCAAGCATAGCACGAGCAAGAGTGATAAGGGTCTTGTTCTTCCTCTCAACAACACCATTTTGTTGAGGAGTGTACGTAGCCGAGAATTCATGCTTGATGCCAATCTCATCACAATAGTCTTCAATGATAGAGTTTTTGAACTCCGTCCCATTATCACTCCGAATTTTCTTGATGTGATGCCCATACTCATTTTGCACTCTTCTAGCAAACTTCTTGAATATCCCAATTGCTTGTGCCTTGTTCTCAAGAAAGAATACCCAAGTATATCTTGAGTAGTCGTCCACTACCACCAAGCAATAGAGATTCCCACCAATGCTCACATAAGTTGTAGGCCCGAAGAGATCAATGTGTAAGAGCTCGAGAGGTCTTGAAGTTGACAAGAAATTCTTGGACGGGTGAGGTGAAGCCACTTGCTTTCCGGCTTGGCATGCACTACATAGCTTGTCCTTCTCAAAGGTGATATCCTTGACTCCTCTCACTAGCTTGTTCTTTATTACACGCTTGAGTTGACCCATACCAATGTGAGCAAGCCTCCGATGCCATAGCCAACCTAGAGCGGACTTAGTGAAGAGACAAGTGCTAGGGGCAACAATGTTAGTCTCAAAATCAACAACATATAGATTATTATGACGAAAGCCCTTGATAGTGAGACCCATAGCATCATTATGAAGAACCACCCCATTAGCATCAAAGTTACAAGAAAAGCCAAGATCACATATTTGAGCAACGGATAGAAGATTGAAGTTTAGGGACTCAACAAGCAATACATTAGAGATAGAGAGGTCATTTGAGATAGCCACCTTACCAAGACCTCTCACCTTGTGCTTGGAGTTGTCGCCAAAGGTGACCTTGTCATGATCTTCATTTTCTTCCAAGTTGGTGAAGATGGATGAAGTACCGGTCATGTGTTGAGTGCAACCACTATCCAACACCCAATGTTTGCCACCAATCTTGTAGTTCACCTTGGAAGTAGCCATCAAGCAAAGAGGAGGGTTAGTATCATGAGAATCAATTGACATATCATTTACCTCTTGCTTGCTCTTGATGTAGGCCATAGGAACTCCATTTAGAAAATCCAAGTCCAATGCATCCAAGGTGTCAATCATTGCCTTGGTGACTCCATTGTGTCTCCACATGGTCCGATCGACACCCATGTGTACGACATGAGTTCCAAGATGAAGACCTTGAAACCTTCCCACATCTCCACTAACATTGAAGTACTCAAGAATGTTGTAGATTTGATTCTCATAGGATAGTGCCATCAAGATCATGTCCTTGAGAGTCATACCACTAATATCATCATTGAGATCATTTAGAATGTGAACCTTCCTATTGTATGGTAGCATAGAGATCACCGTGTGAATAGCATGCTCATCACTAATCTTGTCTTCACCTTCAAAAGAGTTCACTCTAGCCACCAACACAAGAAGTCTCTTCCAACAATCAAGCCAAGACTCCCCATCTCTCCTATAGAACACATCATACATGTCAAAGATGTGATAGTGAGGCCGATCGGCAAGATCCGGCTCATACAAGATGTAGTATTCTTCAAAGAGGGATGGCAAGACTTCTCTCTTCATGTGATATTCCATGATAGGCTCCGGCTCATCATCACTAGCACTTGAATAGTCATCATCACAATAGAAGACGGGAACTCTATCATCTTCTTTTTCTTCCTCATCATCACTTGGGGTCTTGAATGTGTTAGAGAGCAAAGAGCGAACTCTTCTTCTTGTGACAATCTCAATGACTTGCTCAATAGAATATGACTCAAGCTCAAGGCTCTCAAACTCAATGTGATCACCATACTTGTCCTTTGGAAGTGCATCAAGAAACCTCCTAAGACCTTGACCCTTGGTGACAATCCAAAGCTTGTTCTCATTTATCCTCTTGATGAGAGAATCCATCCGAAGAGCAAACTCAATAAGATCTTCATTCGGCTTCATAGAGATGTGGTCCAACTCATCACATAGCTTGAGATATCCATCCTCTTGATCCCGAGAAGAAGAACCTTCACCAACACGAGATGATGATTGAGCTTGAGGTAGAGGTTGAGCTTCAATGTGTTGACCTTCACTTGCATGAGAGATATCCTTGCCCTTCTTGATATCCTCCTCAAGAGAGGAGAGAATAGCAACCACCTCATCATAGGGCATGTTCACAAACTCATCCACTCGAGCAAAAGCAAGAATACCAAACCGCGAGAGTGGTAGAGAGCGGATAAGCTTCTTCACAACATGCTTGTGCATAATAGATGGGTAGCCTCTTGTCATGAGTTTTCTAGCAAGAACATACAAGCGAGAAGCAAAGTTAGTGATATCCTCATCATCATTCAAAACAAGCTCATCATACTCATCTCGCACATCATAGTAGGAAATGCCATTAAGCACACAATCATAAGGCTCAATCAAGGTAGAGGCGATGGAAGTGTTAGAAACGTCATCATGAGTGGTCTCCATTTTCCCACACGCAATCCCGGTCACGACTCAAGGCGGTAAAGCCCTAATAATGAGCACTTGGCTCTGATACCACTTGTAAGGATCGTGTGACCGAGAGGGGGGGTGAATCGGTGCACTCTAGAATCTATTTCCAAAACACTTACACCCAAACAACTCCTAGCGAGTAGTTCTAGTAACGAGATAAAGCACACTAAGGAGTATCCTTAACCTATATAGCTAGTGCATATAGATAACACAATCACACCACACTAGCAACCTAGCACAAGATAGATATATAGCGGAAGACTTAAGCTAGGCAAGGCTAGGAACAAGATAACTAGAGACAAGGCAACCAAGATACTAGGCACACTAAGTAGAGTCCTTAGAGCTATTAGATAGGCTATAGCAAGTAAGCACACGAGCAAGGCAATCAAGCAATCTAGTGAAGCTAGTAGGTACCAAGGAAAACACACAAGCAAGATAAGAGCACAACTCAAGTACTACAAGCAATCATATGAAGTGCGATAAGTAAATGCGAGTAGTAAAGGAGAAGGGATAGAGAATGCTCATGATGTTTTCCCGTGGTCTCGGAAGGATGGCGCCTTCCCCCTCCACGTTGGGTCACTCCCGCCGGAGTCTCGACCCCGTCCCTCCGCTCGATGGCGATCCCTCCTAGAGCACACTTCACCCTCCGAGTGAAGTCGCGGGCACGTCCCGCCGGGCTCGATCCCGGGTACTCTTCCGGAGGTAAGGCTCCGCACTTGATACGTGCCAAAGGGCGCTCCACTAGTGATGCTTCTTTCGCACGGGAAGCTCCAAGACCGTGTACAAACTTGTGTTGACTTCCACAATCTCCTTGGACAGCTCAACACCGACGCCTAACCGGTCTAGGCCTCGCCATAGACCAAGAGTAACAGTCCTAGATGACTCTCTCAAGCCCACACTAGCCTAGAGATCAAAGGATGCAACTTGCTACTCTCTCAAGCACTAGGATCACTCCAAATCCTTCTCAAGTGCTTCACATTTCTCCTCTTGGCTTCTTGGCAGCACCTCCCCTCTTTCCTGGGTCCAAGAGCACCTCAAAGAGGTAAACAACCGACTATATATAGGCCTCCAACCTCAAACTAGCCGTTGTCCAAAAATACCCAGTCTGCGTAAGGACCGTACAATGGACCGTATTGTCCGGTCTCCATTCTGACCGTATTGTCCGGTCTCTACCAGACTGGCATCCAGGGAGTGCTGTTCATCATCTCAAACCAGACCGTATTGTACGGTCCCTAGGACCGTATTGTCCGGTCTCCACTTCTTCTTCAGCCAACATAAACTTCTCCTTCTCTGTTGCTCTTCTCCTGTAAGACCGTATTGTACGGTCTCCATGACCGTACCATCCTGTCAACTGTCCGGTCTTCATTCTTCAACTTCCAGAAACTTCAGCTTCTCTGTCTGGAACACTCTGTAGACCGTATTGTACGGTCTCCTTGACCGTACTGTCCGGTCTCTTCTGCCTTCGCAGCTTCGATCTTCTTGTTGATCTTCTTCTTCAACACTTGATCTTCTTGGTTCCTTCAACTCTCTTCTGCCACCCTAGCCCCTGAGAGACTCACCATGCATCCAATGATCTCTATAACTGGTGTGTACTAAGAGAACCACCTCGAACCCTCTTGATAGTCCGGTTTTTCCTATGGACTCAAACTAACATCTAACCAAGCAACACCCGCTTGGATCTAGCATGTCCTTAGCCTTGATCCATGTCTTCTCCGCGACTCCATCAAGTCCGTTCTTGTGTAGATGAAGGCAACCAATCATCCTTGTCAATAAGTTCATGGTGTATTGGCGTTCACCACCAACGGACGAAACTTTCTTTGTATGTGACCTATAAGATCTCACAAAGAGTGTTAGTCACATTCATGGTTCTCATCCTATCACCAAAACATTTATACCTTGGGGTTTCCCTAGCTCCAATGGTCATGAAGCTTACAAGTAGGCCAGTAGAAGCCTTGCCGGAATGCCTTAGCGGGGCCCGGGGTGCAAGGTGCGACGAGCACAGCCCCTCGTGGATGTCGCGGAGGAGCGCTTTGCCTTCGTCGGACGAAAGGCAGCGCAGGAGTGGCTCCGAAACACCCTTCTTGTACAGGATGTTGTTGAAGATGAGGTAGCTTCGGGTGCGCAGCTTGACCCTTTTCTCTTCGACCGGGTCATCGGCATAGTAGCGCCCTTCGAGCTGTGCTCGAATTGGAGCGCGCCAGTCTTCACCGCTCAGGATCATGACCGACCCCGGCTTCTTCGGAGCGAAGGATGCTTCTGATAACACCTCGTGGAAAGCGTCAGGAGGCACCGGGAGCTGATTTGCTGCTGCCTTCGCAAGGGCATCGGCCTCCTGATTGTGTACCCTCGAGATGCTCTTCACGTCGAAACCGGAGAAGTGTTTCTCCATGCTCCGGACGATCTTGAGGTAACTTGCCATCTCCGGGTCTCGGGCCATGTACTCCTTCGAGACTTGCTCGGCGATGAGCTGCGAGTCGGTGTAGATGATGATTCTTTGGGCGCCGAGTGCCCGGAGCTGCCGGAGCCCGAGGAGGACACCCTCGTACTCCGCGGCGTTGTTTGTTGTTGGAAACGCGAGCGAAGCCGAGTACCGAAGCTTCTGGTTGCTTGGTGAAGTGATGACGGCGGCGCATCCCGCGCCGGAGGAGCCCCAAGCCCCATCGACTTGTACTGTCCAGAGCGGCTCTTGGGGCAGCGTCCCTGGGATCGGAGCGGGTGTCCACTCGGCGATGAAGTCGGCGATGATGCCGGACTTGATGGCTTTACGGGCCACGAACTTGATGTCGAAGGCGGCGAGCTCGATGGCCCATTTGGCCATGCTGTCCGACGCGTTCCTGTTGCCGAGGACGTCCTTCAGTGGGAACGAGGTAGGCACCGTGACCTCGTGGCCTTCGAAGTATCGGCGCAACTTCCGTGATGCCATCAGCACAGCGAAGGCCAGCTTGGTGACGACATTGTAGTTGAGGCGGGCTCCGGAGAGGGCTTCCGACACGTAGTATATGAGCTGCTGCACCAGCTTGTCGCCGACGAGGACTTCATGCACGAGGACCGCGCTGATTGCTGCCGGAGCGGCCGATACGTACAATAGGAGTGGTGCCTTCGGAGGCGGTGGGCGAAGCGTGGTCGCCTTGACCAGGTAGGACTTGATTTCTTCGAATGCTTGATCTTGCTCGTCCCCCCAGCGCATCGGGCCGGAGCCCCGAAGGCATTGGTAGAAGGGGAGGCACTTTTCTGCCGCGCGGGAAATGAACCTCCCGAGAGCAGCGAGCCTGCCGGTGAAGCGTTGTAGCTCCTTAGTGGTTTTGGGCGGCTCCATGTCGGTGATGGCCTTGATCTTCTCCGGGTTCGGGTCGATGCCTCGCTTGGAGACGAGGAAGCCGAGAAGTTTGCCGGCGCGCACGCCGAAGGTGCATTTCGCCGGGTTCAGCTTGAAACCCACCTTGCGCAGGTTCGCGAAGGTTTCGGCCAAGTCGCCGAGGTGGCCGGCGTCGGTGGTGCTTTTGATGACGACGTCGTCGATGTAGGCGGCGGTGTTTCGGTTGAGCTGGTCCCCGAGGGTCTTCTGTATTGCCCTGGAGAAGGTTGCTCCGGCATTCTTGAGGCCGAAGGGCATGCGGACGTAGCAGTAGGTCCCATCGTCTGTCTTGAACGCCGTCTTCTCTTCATCTTCGGGGGCCATCCATATTTGGTGGTACCCGGAGTAGGCGTCGAGGAAGCTCATAAGCTCGCACCCGGCCGTGGTGTCGACCAGCTCGTCGATGCGGGCCAAGGGGAAGTCATCCTTCGGGCATGCTTTGTTGAGGGTAGTGTAGTCGATACACATCCGCCACTGGCCGGTGTGTTTCTTGACGAGGACCGGGTTCGCGAGCCAGGTGGACTTGTTCACCTCCCGGATGACTTGTGCGTCCTTGAGTTTCTGGATCTCCGCCCGAAGCGCCACCTTCTTTTCCTCCGACCACTCCCTCTTCCTTTGCTTGATGGGAGTGACCTTCGGGTCGATGTCGAGCTTGTGCTCGATGATGCTGCGGTCCACTCCGGAGAGCTCGCTGGTTGACCACGCGAAGACGTCTTTGTTGTTCCGGAGGAGGTCGATGATGCTTGCTTCCAGTTCCGGCTGGAGCCCCTCGCCGATAAGGACGGCTTGGTCGGGGCGATCGGGAGACAAGACCACGCTCTTGACCTGACCGTCGACCCGCGCCTTCGGGGTTCCTGCCGGAGGTGTCGGTGTAGCTGCTTCGACCGTCTCAGGCTTCGGCCCGTGTCGGAGCGGGTGCACTTGCCTCTGGCCCGGTGTTTGGCCGTGCTCGATGCGGCGGGCGGCGAGTTGATCACTGTAAACAGTGATAACGCCGTTCGGAGCCGGAATCTTCATGCAGAGGTAGCCGTGGTGGGTGACTGCGTTGAAGGCATTGATAAGCCCCCTGCCGAAGATGGCGTTGTAGGCGTAGGGCATGTCGACGACGTCGAAGGAGATCAACTCGGTGCGGTGTCCTGCGGGCCTGGAGAAGGAGACTGCGATCTTCACGCTTCCGAGGGCGTGGATTGGCTCTCCCCCGAAGCCGACGAGGGGGCTGTCGGAGGCCCGTAGCTCAGATCGGGGGATGCCCAGTTGGTTGAAGGCGTCGATGAAGATGACATCAGCGGAGCTGCCGCCATCAATAAGCACGCGACGGACCTCCGTCCCGCGCATGTTGGCGTTGATCACGAAGGCGTCCTTGTGCGGGTACTCCATCGGGCGAAGGTCGGCCTGAGTGAAGGTGATCGGTACGTGCGACCAGCGGCATTGGGCCAATGGCGGGTGGGCGGCCACGTGGTTGACCCTTCGCACGTAGTCGCGACGCTACCTCTTCGAGGCGTACGGCTGGCTGGAGCCCCCGGTGATGGCCAGGATGACGTTGTGGCCGGTTCGACGGTGTTCCGGAGGCGGGGGCAAGGCCTCGCCCGCTCCGGAAGCCCCATGTATGATGTTGACTCCTCGCGCGGCGTCGGCGTAGCGGCGCTCCCGTGCCTCACGCAAGGCGGCGATTTGGGGGCACTGCTTCGACGTGTGGCCCTGATTGACGCCATGCACCTCGCAGTATGGGTCGCGAGAGCTTCAGTTGTTGTATCGGCGACCGTTGTCGGAGTGCCGCGAGTTGTTTCGCGAGCCACCGGAACGATTGTCCGTCCTCTGCGGGCTCCGGCTTCGGGAGTTGTCAATGTTGTGGACCTCTCGGCGCTGGGAGCGGTGGCCTCGGCGGTCATCCGGGGGGTCGTCGCTTCGGTCGCTGTGACGCTTCCCCCGGTCGTTCTTCTTTTGGCTTGCTCGCGCCTCCTTCTCGCGCCGGAAGTCTTCGTCGGCACGTGCATGTGCTTCCAGGATTTGCAGCAGGTGGGTGCAGGTCTTCGGCTCGGTCCTTCGGATCTCGGACCTCGCCGGGCATAGGCTCATGCCCTTGGTGACGGCTTCGATGATGATTGAGTCTGGTACTCCCTCCACCTGGCACTTGAGATGGATGAAGCGCCGGGTGTAGTCTTGCAGTGACTCGCCGTCCTTCTGCTTGCACGCCTGAAGGTCTGCCGCCGTGACCTTTGCGGCATAATTGCCTTGGAAGTGGATCTGGAGCTGATCCCGAAGCTGCTCCCATGAGTACATGCTGTTCGCCGGTAGCTTGGTGCACCATGTCTTGGCGATCCCGCTCGAAGCGAGGACGAAGGCCTTGGCCTTGATGTCGTCGTCACCCCCTGCTGACTCGATCGCGGTCTCGTAGCTGATGAAGAACTCGCGGGGGTCGGAGGTGCCGTCGAAGGTTGGCAGCTTCGCCGAGATGAACTTCCGGGGCCACGCCACCGATTGTAGCCGCGCGGAGAGCGGTTGGTTTGTGTCGGAGGAGCTTGCGGGACGCTTGCTTCCGCTGGAGTGGGTGTGCCTCTCGTCGCGCTCTTGGCGGTGTTCCGGCGTCTCGGCCTCCCGGCGACTGGTGCGTCGCAGGGTGTTCAGCTGCGCCTGGAGGTGAACTTGCTGTCGACGCGCGGCTTCAGCTCGAAGGCGATACATGGCTTCGTCCCGGTCGAAGTTCTCGAGGGCGCGCTGCCTCAGCAGCCGTTCGTCGGCTTCGCGAGCCTCGCGGTTGTACGTCTCCTGGAGCTCCGCCAGAAGCTGTTCCTCGGCTACGGCTTCGGCGAGCCCCCTCTGGCTCCGCGCTTCAGCTTCGGCGTTCCTGCGAGGTGGTTCCAACGTTTCGTCGTGGCGTTCGACTTCGCCCGTGTCGATGTTCTCTTCTTCGTCTTCGGAGGAGCCTTCGGCACCGTCGGCCACTTCCTCCACTGCTGGAAGGGTGACGTTGGTTGCGTTGTTGTTGGCCTCCGAAAGTGGTACCACCGAGGTCGACGCCGAAGGAAGTGTCGATGCCGAAGGAAGTGCTGATGCCGAAGGAAGTGTCGAGCCGCTGGGGAAGGTGCGGATTATCGTCAGCGGGTCGACGCCTTCGTCCGAAGCCGCGGACCTGGTCTTCCGGGTACCTCCTGCCGGAAGGTCGGTTTTTAATTTTTCAGCCCTCTTAGTCATCTCGCCGTGGCTTCTTGTTCGATCCCCACGGACGGCACCAACTGTTGTGGTTACAAGCCCACAATAGTACAAGGGGGATCCTCCAAGGGTCTACCACAAGTAAGGGACCTCTGGGAAGGACCTAGGAAGGGACCAAACAAGAACCAAGAGAGGTATGTAATTAAGAGCTAGTATTCAATGCCTTGTCTTGAGGGTGGTAGGGGGGTATTTATAGGCTGATACACCCCTACAACCCTAGAATTACAAGTACCATATTGCCCTTCCTCCAGGGCACTATGGTCATTTCCTTATTACAAGGTGGGATTCCCTAACCCTAGTGGGCCAGAGGCCAATGTACATGGGCCTACCCTATACTATATATCATCTTGGGCCTTGATGGGCTTCAAGGCAGGCCAGGCCTTTGGGCCAGGAGGAGGGGACACAGTGGGCCTCCCCCAACACACACCATCTAATCCTAAGTGATAAAAGAAATAAAAACGTAGTATACATTTGGGAGAGCAACGAGATAGAGTCAAGACTTCCTATATGTTTATCTAGTATTTACTCTTCCTAGCAGTTAATTCTACAAGGACTATCTATTCTAGTTAAGCTCATACACATACAAGTCATGTTGTTTCGGGGCACGCACGTGCTAGGCCATGTGAACCGATGCTGCTAGTTCGACCTAGGGAACCGTACGCTATAATTAAGACCCTACCTGTCCAATCTGGACGTGGTGGATTACAGAGACCGGTGTAGCTGTCACATACACTCGCGGCTACCATCCTCCGTAGGTTGGGGTGCCAAACGTGCATAGGCCAAGCTCTAAGCTCCATGCTTACAACCCGTCTAGAGGAACTACTCTTGATCAACGGAGCAGTCCTATCTAAGAATAGAGCACAGATTTCACCAAGCGCGGACGTCATCTCCGACGGAGGCACTCTCTCGTACTCTTTAGACAACAATCACGAATCCCACAACAAGACTTCTACGAGCACTTACTTAACGGAATAAATAAACTAAATAGAAAAGAACTACTAAAAGAAATAAATAAAGATAAAGCTGAATATAATTATATTGAATAAAATAATATCTCTAAAGAGTTAGATACAAGAACTATACCGAAACTCCGAGAAGACTCCGGAAGCCCGAGAGAGCTCTCACTCTACTCTACTCTACTCTAACTCCCAAAGTAACTACTAAACAAGAAATGAACACTTGGATGAAGTGTGGTGCGAATTGGTTCTGCAGCCGGCCAAGGGTATTTATAGCTTCACCATAAGCAGGGGGATCATATAGTGCGAGGTTGAGTGGCGGGACCGCCAAGCCTATCTGGCCGGCCGGCCGTCCCCTGTGGCGGTTGGCCACCGCCTTGCTCCTGGACGCTTCTGATCACTCCCTGATGGCGGTCCGAAGGTCGGCATCTTGATGGGGTCGGCAGAACTGCAGTGAGGGCCAAGTAAAGGCCCAAATGGCCCACCTTCTAGAATGGCGGTGAAATCCATTGGGTTGGGCCTTCAATTATGCATTGTGGGCCTATTTGCAGCCCACTGGAGGAAGCCCGGGGCCAATAGCCACCATGTGGGGCCGACCGGCCTATGGTGGGGCCGGCCGGCCAGGGATTTTCCTTGGCTGGGCTCACTCTCCTCCATATTCACTCCTGCATCCAAATATTCACCAAAACTTGTGGAGTAGTGTTATTCCTATCTACTATTCACAGAATCTTGGTGATATGCTTTTATTTACCGGTAGGGTGGCGGTCAAAACTTGGTTTAACGACCACCAACAACCTCGCCAAGCTTAAACTTTGCTCGTCCCGAGCAAACTCAACTCAGGGTACCGGCAGATCAGGTGTTACAAAGTAGCGCCCCATGAGTAATAAAGATGCAACAACATACTTCCTAAACAGTGGTAAGTTTACGAGAGCACAAAATATTCATGAGTGTTGCAAAAATCGTGAGACTTTTATGTCACACCTTGTCATGCAGCATTGAAAATTAGAATGGCACTTTTGGACATGTAAACAATTCTAGCAGGTATGCATCCAGAGTTTTTTATGTGCTGCAAGGTAGGGTGTAAAAATATCTTCTTTTGTTTTGGCAAGCACTTCTCTTACCAGCCTTGTGAGTCTATTCCTACAAGCTTCACTCATCCTACCTTCTACCAAATGTGGCTTTGTATGTGGAGCTTGGTATGGAACGCACAAATACCATGTATATATTGTAAAGCTAAAGAATGAGTCTCAACCAACATAGCAACTCCTTATATTTTGGTCATAGAAAGTGATGTGATGGAGGGGGAGAAAATGAACTCACACTTGTGTAAGGGGGTTTTGAAAACATTGGTCTTTTATTTTGCTCAAGGTGTTTATGATAAGAACCATATAGCCTTTGCTTTTGTCATGCAACCATGGAGTTTTTTTTTTCATACTCCATGGTGCAAGGGGCCAAAATTTTTGTATGGTTCAATGAAACATTTTCTTGAGCTTTTGGATGGACCAATGGTTTTACAAACTCTGAAAAATGTCTGGTCCAAACATTCCCCTTTTTATTTGGTGGAAAGAAGTTTTCGAAAACACACGCGAAGGGATTATGACCAAAATTAGGAGTGCTTAGTTTCAAGGGTTCATCAAATCTTAACTAAACTCAATACATAAACAAATGGCTATGAGTTGGGCTGTTTCGAATATTATGATATGGCACTGCTAGGTAAATAAATCATCACACTAAGAGAAGTGTGCCAAGACAGATGGGTTTTAGGTACTTGCAGTATTTAAGAAAAACATCTCTGGATGAAACCATACTACGAAATTGCTACCAGTCCTAATCATGCCATATCATAACCCATAATGCTCAAACTTGGTGTAGCAAATGCAACCCACGGAAATAAGCAAGACTCATGATGTGATCATGCTAAAAAAAACACATATGTCAGAAGTAGAGGTTGCATCTATTCGACACATGGGAAGCTAATTTATAACTCGATCATCATTTCCTTTAAGTGTAGCAATTCACCAAGATTCTAGCATTTAATCGAAACAGGGAGTTTATTATTTATTAAGAAAGTTAGAAATACTTACCTGGGGGTCCTCCCCAAGCTTGAGTCTTTGCAAGACTCGAGCTAGTGTTGAACTCCTTCTTACCTATCGGCCCTCCCCAAGCTTGAGTCTTTGCGAGACTTAAGCTTGATTAGAGCTTCCTCCTTCTTCTTGACCTGAAAAAAAGTGAGGATGATACAAGTGGCTAGCCCCTAATGGGCATTGCCAGGAACCTAATATTTTTGTTGTTTTTATATTTTTCTTATATTTATTATTTTTTTATGGTTTATGAAAGAAAAACAAGCGGTAGGCCTAGCTAGGATAACGATTGGATGGCCTCCCCAATCGGAGGGCTCTCATTTTTACGTCTTGAGCTAGACGTTCTCCATGTTGTTTCAACTTGTTTGGACCTCACTCGCTGGAGAATCTGGCGAGGCTAGGGTTCCTTCTTTCTTCCGCCACACCTTGATTGTCTTCTTTGTGCTCGTGGCGGCGACCGTTTCATTCTTAGACGCCTTTGTTGTACTCTCCTCGGTCGATACCTTGGTTGCCTTCTTCTTCTTCGAGCGCCTAGCTCTCCTCTTCTTAGACGATTGTGATTCGCCTACTCCTTTTTGCGAGGGAGGAGCAAGAGGGGCTTGTGGTGCTTTTGGTAGTTGAGGCATCCTCCTTGGAGTCCTCCAATAGTTGGCTGGCCTTTTTTCATTCTCTCTTGCCAGATAATTTCTCATATATGCAATGAGCTTGTCTGACTGCGGTATGGGTGGAATAATCTCAATCTTCTCTATTTCCCTTGGGTCCTTTCCATATATGACCCTCACTTGCTTGCATTGCTCAACCTTGGGCCTGAAGTTGAACGTCTCTACCCTGCCGTTGAAATTCAGATGGATCTCTCCTGCCCCCACGTCGATGTTGGCGTTGGTGGTGCTTAAGAATGGCCTCCCAAGGATAAGAGGGGTCTTGACATCGACTTCCATGTCCAGCACAACGAAGTCAACGGGGACGAAGAAGTTTCTGATCTGCACAGGAACGTCTTCGGCTATACCCGAAGGATGACGAACGGACTGATCTGCGAGCTGCAAGCACATAGCCGTTGGCGATAACGGACGGTTTAACCTGTCATATACCGTCTTGGGCATTACGCTCATGCTCGCACCCAAGTCACAGAGCGCCTGAGAGAAATGCTGACTGCCAATTGAACACGGGATGGTTGGGCACCCCGGATCCTTCTTCTTCTCTGGAAGAATGTTCAGAATGGCCGCACTGCACTCTTCTATAAGCTTTAGTACCTCCATTGCTGGAATGGGACGCTTGTTGTTGAGGATGTCCCGGAAATACCTAGTGTAAGTAGGTACCTGCATGGCGTCAAGCAGAGGAATATGGACATATATGCGCCGGATAGCCTCAACAAATTTATCGAAGCGCTCATCCACGGTGAGCTTCTTCCTGCGGACGGGATAAGGCAAGCCTGTTGTGTCAAAATATTCGTGAGGTGCTGTCTTGGGTGGAGCTTGCTCAACGGAAGGATCTGTCGTTGATTCCTCCTCGGAGCTCTCCTTTTCGGCATCTTCCTTTTCAGGGACCTTCTTTTCAGGAACCTTTTTGCCGGCCTTCTCCTTAGGAGCTGCGTTTGGTGTGTTTACCTCTGCAACCTTGGGGTATGGTGGGTCCACAGTACCTCTTCCTCCCCTGGTGGTGATGGCACTAACACTCTCCTTTGCATTGATCTCCGGCTGTCCCGGGAATCTGACCGCACGAGGAGCCTGCACAGCTGAAGCTATTTGCTCGATTTGCGTTTCTAGCATCTTGTTATGGCTTAGCTGGTTTTGCAGAGCAGTGCTAAACGATTCTAGCTTAGCATCTATGCTCTCTAAAGCCTTGTCGGTAGTAAAAAACTTCTTACTAATGCTGTCATTGATCTTGACCTGGCCGAGAACTAGATCTTTTATAGAAGGCTCATAGCGGGAAAGATTACCATCGTTACCTCCCTGATTTTTGTTGAAGGAGAGGTCAGGCCTGGAGTTCCAGCCGTAGTTTTTCTGGGGGCGGTACCCATTGCCATTGTTGAGGAAATTGCATTCCTCTCTTGCATTTGGGCAATTGATGCCCATATGCCCAACGTTGCCGCATTCCTCACATGCCATGCGGGAGTCCGCAACTTGCAGGTCCTGTGGAGAGTCCACCTTGCGGAGTAGCTGATCGTGCTTGATGGCGAGCATGTCCATCGTCTCCACTTGGTGCACTCCACGGGTCTTGGTGGTCGCCGGTTGGCGTTCACCATGAGTCTGGTTGGCCGCCACCTTCTCAATCAGCTTCTTAGCGTTCTTCACGCTAAGAGAGAAGAAGGAGCCGCCTGCTGGCGTCGAGGTGCTCTCGAGCGGACGGCCTCAAACCATGGTAGAAACTCTGAATAAGGAGCCATTCCTCCATGCCATGATGAGGGCATGAGAGAAGTACTCCTGCATCCTGTCCCAGGCTTCCGCGGTCGACTCATCTGCGAGCTGTTGGAAGCCCGAAATCTTGTTCCGCAGGGCAGTCGTCTTGCCCGGCGGGAAGAACTTGGCGAGGAAGGTATTGGAGCATGCCGTCCATGTGTCGAGGGACTCTTGGTTCGCATAGAACCACTGGAGAGCCTTCCCCAACAGAGAGAACGGGAAGAGCTGCAGTCGGATGGCGTCCTGAGGTGCATCCTTCATGGCGAAGGTGTTGCACGTCATCAGGAACCTTTGGAGGTGAGCATTTGCATCCTCCGACGGCTTCCCACAGAAAGGACTGGCCAAGATCATGTTGATCAAGGCCGGCTTGAGCTCGTAGTCCTTGTTGGTGATGCGCCGGTTGGGTCCCACGCGGATGTTCTCCGTGGTTGGCGCGGAGAAGTCATTGATCGTCTTCTCGACTGGATCACCCATGTTGTTGTTTGTTGACGAAGTCTGAGGGCGATCAACGGTCGGTGGAAGGGATCCTTCAAGAGCCAGAATGTTCAATCGAGCGTGGGTGGGAGGAGGGGCAAGCCTGGCCCTCACCCTTCTCAAGAACTGTTCGGGATCTGGGTGAAAGTTTTCTGGTAGGTTGAAACCAGTCATGCACCGTCCTGTTTTAAATTTCCACATAAAGAAAACAGGACAAGGGTAAGCCCGTAAAAGTAAGTGATAATTATTTCCTCACAAACACAATGCATTTATTCAGAATCCTAACTGCTACTTCCCCGGCAACGGCGCCAGAAATGCTTGTCGGCGGTTCTTATGCGTGTAAATTAAATTCATTAATTCCGCAAGCGCACGGATCACCATTGTAGCACTTCACCTTGGAGTATTCCAGGGTTATCATATTTATATTTCCGCAGGGAAGTAGAGCGAAAGGAAGCTGAATAGTAACAATGCATTGCATAATTTGGAGAAAAACAATATATCGACTATACTTAAGACGGGGGTCAGGTTTGCATGATAAATGGGTTAGCACACACCATCTAATCCTAAGTGATAAAAACATAGTATACATTTGGGAGAGCAACGAGATAGAGTCGAGACTTCCTATATGTTTATCTAGATTTACTCTTCCTAGCAGTTAATTCTACAAAGATTATCTATTCTAGTTAAGCTCATACACATACAAGTCATGTTGTTTCGGGGCACGCACGTGCTAGGCCATGTGAACCGATGCTACTAGTTCGACCTAGGGAACCGTACGCTATAATTAAGACCCTACCTGTCCAACCCGGACGTGGTGGATTACAGAGACCGGTGTAGCTGTCACATACACTCGCGGCTACCATCCTCCGTGGAGTTGGGTGCCAAACGTGGATAGGCCAAGCTCTAAGCTCCATGCTTACAACCCGCCTAGAGGAACTATTCTTGATCAACGGAGTAGTCCTATCTAAGAATAGAGCACAGATTTTACCAAGCGCGGACGTCATCTCCGACGGAGGCGCTCTCTCGTACTCTTTAGATAACAATCACGAATCCCACAACAAGACTTCTACGAGCACTTACTTAACGGAATAAATAAACTAAATAGAAAAGAACTACTAAAAGAAATAAATAAAGATAAAGCTGAATATAATTATATTGAATAAAATAATATCTCTAAAGAGTTAGATACAAGAACTATACCGAAACTCCGAGAAGACTCCGGAAGCTCGAGAGAGCTCTCACTCTACCCTACTCTACTCTAATTCCCAAAGTAACTACTAAACAAGAAATGAACACTTGGATGAAGTGTGGTGCGAATTGGTTCTGTAGCCGGCCGGGGGTATTTATAGCTTCACCGTGAGCAGGGGGATCATATAGTGCGAGGTTGAGTGGCGGGGCCGCCAAGCCTGGCCGGCCGGCCAGATAGGGAGGCCGGCCGGCCGTCCCCTGTGGCGGTTGGCCACCGCCTTGCTCCTGGACGCTCCTGATCGGCATCTTGATGGGGTCGGCAGAACTGCAGTGAGGGCCAAGTAAAGGCCCAAATGGCCCACCTTCTAGAATGGCGGTGGAATCCGCTGGGTTGGGCCTTCAATTATGCATTGTGGGCCTGTTTGCAGCCCACTAGAGGAAGCCCGGGGCCAATAGCCACCAGGTGGGCCCGGTCGGCCAGGGATTTTCCCTGGCTGGGCCCACTTTCCTCCATATTCACTCTTGCATCCAAATATTCACCAAAACTTGTGGAGTAGTGTTATTCCTATCCACTATTCACAGAATCTTGGTGATATGCTTTTATTTACCGGTAGGGTGGCGGTCAAAACATGGTTTAACGACCGCCAACAGCGGCGGCGGCGAGGGGTTCTGTTCGTCGAGAGAGGAGGAAGAAAACGGTTCGATTCGATGAAGGATTGGGTCGGGGGGCGAAGATTCAATTGTGGGTGGTGAAGGGAGCAGGGAGAAAAATAGGTGTCGCGTTTGGATCGTCCGTTGGAGAGTGTTTTTTAGGGTTTGAGGACCCATTTTCCGCTTTAAGTGGAAAATGGGTCCTCCGTTGAAGATAGCCTTAGAAGAGCTCCGTAAACCTCCCATCGAAATATTAGAATTTAATCCAAAAAATCATCTGTTGATTTTCTTCTTCCTGTATGAAACCAGCTTCAATGAGCTTTTTGGTCTCGATGACCACCTTTTCTTCAAGCTCTATTCTCATGCGGCGAGGTGCCTGTTTAACAGGCTGCACATTTGGATCAATCTTGAGCTTGTGGACTGCAGCTCTAAACCGGGCATTTCTTCGTAGCTCCATACGAAACAGTTAACAGGATTCTAAAATCACTTCTAACTTTTTCTTACCTCTAAAATCCCCTCATTTGTAGCTAGAACAACTGAGACCCCTTTTTCGGCCGGCATCCTCGCACACGACACGACTCTGCGCGAGCATCCTCGCCGCCAAGATTGACCCTTCGCGGCGATGGCCATGTGCTTCTTCGAGCTCGCCACACTCTGTCTGTTATGCCATTATTCATGACATCCCATTAAGTCTGACGTGATTGAAAATAGACTCCTTTATAATCCGAATTTGGCAAAGTAATTAAAACTTTGTTGGGGGTGGGGGGACAGCCCCTACTCGCCCCACTGTCTCCGCCCCTAAACATACATATATTTCTACCACTTTTGAAATTTCTAGCGTACTAGCAGCTAAGCAAACAAAACATAGTTAGATGACATGCACGAAAGACTAGACATGAACATTTTTAGCAACGTGTACCAGCTGTCGTAAGAGTGCTAGCTGTTGATATGAGAAGTTCATTCATCGCTTAGTCCGTGACCTCCTTCCTCTTCTCCTCGATTGGGATGTTGGCGACGCCGCCGACGATGGCCCAGACGATGGTGTTCGTGTTCGTGTTCGTCGTAGTTGTTTTACGCGGAAGAAATACTTAAATTTCCTTGCGTTGGCATAGATAAGTTGCGGGCGTGCCAGTATACTTTCCGTATACAAATTAAATATATAAACAAACAGAGGGAAAAACCAATAGAGACACCATATTTACATGGAAAACCCTTGCGGGTAAAAAACCACGGGAGCCCGAAGGCAAACATCACTATATCAAAAGAATTACAAAATGTCGGGAATATCTCGTGTAATTTACAATTGATATTGATGAAGCATCTCTGATCTCTATCTCTCTAATCCTTGATTGTATCCGTGTATGGTGCCATGTATTCAGACGATTATGTAGTTCCCGATTCCTAGAGTCTCATAAGAACTCTAGTTAATTACATCCGTAGGATCGACCTACAGAATACCTCCGATTAAGTTGTGTTCACGGTCGCCATCAATCCTCTTTATATCTCCATGTCCTGTACTCCGTGTATGTATGCTGCAACTGCAAGAAAACAAAAGAAGAAGAAAACAAGACATCGAGCCCATGGCTCAAGTGCTTAGAGCAAAGCAATGCCGTATTCAGTTACGACCAGAGTTGAAACCAATGTATAGACTGCGTTCGGCCTCGTCAGTCACGAACGTAGTATAGCCAGCCTCGTCAGCCATGGCAAGTATTCCGGCCTCGTCGGTCGCGGAAACCATGTTTGATCTATGTTTGACTTCGTCGATCACGAACATGGTGCAGCCAGCCTCGTCGGTCGCGGAAACCATGTTTGATCTATGTTTGGCTTCGTCGATCACGAACATGGTGCGGCCAGCCTCGTCGGTCATTGCGTGTTATGGAATATTCCGGCCTCGTCTGTTGCGGGAACCACATTTAGTCTATATCCAACCTCGTTGATCACGAACATGACGTGTCCAGCCTCGTCGGTCAGGACGTGGTAAAATATTTTGAATTTCTTTGGTACAACTCTGTCACAATTGAACTTGGCATCGCTCTGCCTTTATTTCTTATTAAACCTGCTAAACAAAGAGACAAATCCTGCAAAAGAAATAAACGATAGAGCCATGAAGCAATTCTCAGCACCGACTGCAAGCTTTAACTTTCTAGGAGCTTCATATGCTTCTTCATGATGACAGATGCGTACAAGTACACAAACTGTTGTCATCTCTGTATTTTTTTATTCCTCAGTGCCCTTCTAGTTTGTATAATTCCCGTAGGAATTTGTGAGCACGATGACTTGACTCCCTCATTAACCTGTATACCTCCATCTCTTTTAAAACCTGCAAAAACACCGAGGCGTCGCCTTTCAGACGGCACGATCCATTACAGCTGCACGGCGCAGTCCAGATGACCAGGCCATTTGAGCTGAAAGATCAACACCTGCATGCCGAACGGCGCCGCCGAGTCGGCGAGGCCGTTCATGGCTAAACCTGCTTGGTCGTCGGGGTCAAGCACCGAGGTGCCGCCATCGCGACGCCATCCACCCGTTTTCTTTTGGAGCGTAGAACACCTGTGTAGCGCTATGCGCTGCCGTCAAATGCGGCTTTTGTATGCAAAAACTTGTAGCCTGATGTCGTCGAAACGCCTGCAACCCGTTGCCGGCGAACGGCTTTCCTATGGCAACCTGTGACCTGCAAAATGCACTGTTGGTGTATGTGTATGGCCCATATTAGAGGCCCATATATAGGACTATATTACCCACCCTTCTAGAGTTTGGAGGAACAAGCAATCATTCCAATTCCAACATGGTATCACAGCCTCCTTTCTTTCTCCCTCCCTCCCTCCTCTAGCCGCCGCCGCCGCCGCCGCTCCATGGCTGGCCGCTGGCGTGGGCGCCGCCGTCACCCTTCCCTTCCCCCTCCCCCTTTCCTCCCCTCCCCTCCTCTGACACCGCCACCCTAACCGCCGCCGCCGCGCAAGATCTGGCAGGGAGAGCGCCAGATCCGGGCTGGGCCGCCGCCGCCGCCGCGCCGGGCGAGGGCACCGCCGCCGCGGGCGCGCCGGGCCCGGATCTAGGGGAAGCGGGGAGGAGAGAGAGAGGAGGGAGCCGGGGTACCTCAAGGTGCGGCGCAGCGCGGAGAGCACGTCACCCTCGGAGTTGGCCCCGCCGCCTCGCGCCTCCCTACCCTCCCCCTCCTCTTCTTCTCCAGCCGCCGCCGCGCTGGGAGCGGCTGCGCCCGCGCCCGCGCTGGGAGCCGCGCTGGGAACTGCCGCGCCCGCGCCTGCGCGTGAAGCCGCCCTGGGAGCCGCCGCTCTCGAGCCCGCACGTGGAGCCGCGCTGGGAGCCGCCGCCGCCGCGTCCGCCGCACCGGCCGTGCCCGCCGCGTCGCCTGCGCACGTCGCCGATGCAACCGCTCGCTCTGCCCCGACCGGACTCGCTCGACACCGCCCGGACATGATCCTCATCTGCCCAGCTGCACCGACTGGACGCGGCCCAGCTGCTACAGGACCCGGCCCAGTCGCTACAGCGCCGCGAGCTCCTGACATCGACACCGCCGCCGGCGCGGCCTCCGCCGCGTTGGCCGCCGCGCGGGCCGCCAACACTGCCGCCTTCGCCGCGGTCGCGCCGCCGCCGCGGTCGCGCCACCGGACTTCTTCGCCCCCTCCACCTACGCCGTGGATGCGGCCGCCGCCGCGCGGGTCGCCGCCGCGCAGGCCGCGCAGGCCGCTGCGCGTGTCGCCGCCGCCGGCCGCCGCGCGCAGGCCGCCGCCGCCGTGGATCCGGCCGCCGCGCAGGCCGCCGCCGCGCATGCCGCGCAGGACGCCGCCGCGGATCCGGCCGCCGCCGCGCGGGTCGCCGCCATGTACGCCGCCGCCGCGCACGCCGCGCAGGCCGCCGCCGTCGATCCGGCCGCCGCCGAGCGGGTCGCCGCCATGTACCCGCCGCCGCGCGGGCCGCCGCCGTGGATCCGGCCGCCGCCGCGCAGGCCGCCGCCGTGGATCCGGCCGCCACCGCGCGGGTCGCCGCCGCGCGGGCCGCCGCCGTGGATCCGGCCGCCGCCGCGCGGGTCGCCTCCGCGCACGCCGCGCAGGCTGCCGCCGTGGATCCGGCCGCCGCCGCGCGGGCCGCCGCCGCGCAGGCCCCGCAGGACGCCGCGCGGGACGCCGCCGCACCCTGGACCTGGCCTCAGCCCAGCCAGCCTCCGATCTGGCCTGTGGGATGGACTCCACCCGCTCCGCCCCGTCAGCCTCAGACCTGGCCGGGGGGGTGGGACCCAGCGCTGGCCCAGTCTTTCAGCACCATAGCACTGCCACCGCCGGTCAGCGCGGAGTGGATTGCAGACTCGGGCGCCTCGTTCCACACCACGCCTCATGCTGGTATACTTTCCTCGGTCCACCCTCCCCATCCCTCCTGTCCTTCCGCTGTCATGGTTGGCGATGGCTCTTGTCTTCCTGTCATCTCTGTGGGCACTGTGCCTGGTCGCTTTCACCTTTCTAATGTTCTTGTTGCCCCACAGATGGTTCACAACCTGCTTTCCATTCGCAAGTTTACTGCTGATAACTCTTGTTCTGTTGATTTTGACCTCTTCGGTCTTACTGTGAAGGATTTGGCTACCCGGCGTCCGCTTTTCCGTTGTGACAGCCAGGGTCCTCTTTACACCCTTCGTTTGCCTACTTCCGCTGCTTCTTCCTCGCTTTTGACTTCCGCTGCTTTTGCGACCACCTCTCCTTCCACGACTTGGCACCGCCGGCTTGGTCATCCCGGCCGCGACGCCTTGGCTCGTCTTAGTCGTAGTGCTGGTCTTCCTTGTCTCCGGACACCTGAGGAGCATCTTTGTCATGCGTGTCAGTTAGGTCGTCATGTTAGACTTCCGTTTCTTCTTCGTCTTCGCATGTGAGTCGCGCCTTTGATCTCATTCACTGTGATTTGTGGACTTCCCCTGTCATCAGTGTTTCTGACAAGTATTACTTGGTGATTGTTGATGATTTCTCGCATTACTCTTGGACTTTTCCGCTGCGTGCCAAGTCTGACACGTTCCCCACCCTCCTCCACTTCTTTGCCTGGATGTCCACTCAGTTCGGCCTCACAGTCAAGGCCGTCCAGTGTGACAACGGCCGCGAGTTCGATAACCACACCTCCCGCGATTTCTTCCTCTCTCGCGGTGTTCACCTGCGCATGTCTTGTCCTTATACCTCCGCTCAGAACGGCAAAGCTGAGCGGATGATTCGCACCACGAATGATGTTGTGCGCACCCTTCTTTTCCAGGCCTCCCTTCCTGCTCGCTTCTGGGCCGAGGGACTCCACACTGCCACCTACCTTCTTAACAACCTTCCCTCCAGTGCCATCACTGCTCCCACTCCCCACCACGCTCTTTTCGGCACCCCACCTCAGTACGATCACCTCCGTGTCTTCGGGTGCGCCTGCTACCCTAACACCTCCGCCACCGCTCCTCACAAGCTGGCGCCCCGCTCGCCTAGGTGTGTTTTCCTTGGCTACTCTCCTGACCACAAGGGGTATCGCTGCTTTGACCTTACCTCTCGCCGGATGCTCATCTCCCGGCACGTCATGTTTGACGAGTCCGATTTCCCCTACTCCACCTCCACTACTCCCTCTCTTGATCTCGAGCTTGAGGTCGTGTTTCCTACTGACCCGATGGTCCCGCCACCTGTATCAGTGTACCTTCTACCTGCAGGTCTTCGGAGCACACTGGCACCGCTCCCGGTGCCTTCAGCCGCGCCACGCGCGGCCCCGGCGCCCTCAGCCGCGCCACGAGCGGCCCCGGAGTCTTCTCCCGCGCCACGCGCGGCCCCGGCGTCGTCTCCCGCTCCACGCGCGGCCCCGGAGTCTTCTCCCGCGCCACGCGCGGCCCCGGCGTCGTCTCCCGCGCCACGCGCGGCCCCGGAGTCTCCTCCCGCGCCACGCGCGGCCCCGGCGTCGTCTCCCGCACCACGTGCGGCCCCGGAGTCTCCTCCCGCGCCACGCGCGGCCCCTGCGCGCTACGCCCAGCCTGTGCTGGTCTACCGGGGCCGTGCGGTGCCGGCCCCGGACCCGGCGGCCCCGGTGCCTCCACCTCCACCGCCGCCGGAGGTGCCCGCGCCCCAGGTACCCTGGGCTCGCTCTCGGCTCGACCCGGAGGCGCACCACCCGCCGGTCATCCATCGAGATCCTGGCCACATACATCCCATGGTGACACGGAGGGCGGCGCGACCGTCTCCGACCCTCTCCGCTGCAGCGGTCGAGCCGGGGGTCTCTCCGCTACCCTCCTCTGTCCGTGAGGCCCTGGCGGATCCTCACTGGCGTCGGGCGATGGAGGAGGAGTACGCGGCCCTACTTGCCAACCAGACGTGGGACCTCGTGCCGCGTCCGTCTGGTGGCAATGTGGTCACGGGTAAGTGGATCTGGACGCATAAGCGTCATGCTGACGGCTCCCTGGACAGGTACAAGGCTCGCTGGGTTCTCCGGGGTTTCACTCAGGGGCCTGGTGTGGACTATGATGAGACCTTCAGTCCGGTGGTGAAGCCGGCCACAGTTCGCACAGTGCTCTCCATTGCTCTCTCTCAGTCTTGGCCTGTGCATCAACTGGATGTGAAGAATGCGTTCCTGCACGGCACCTTGTCAGAGACAGTCTACTGCAGCCAGCCAGCGGGGTTTGTGGATTCCAGTCGTCCTGATATGGTGTGCCGCCTCAACAAGTCCCTCTATGGTCTGTAGCAGGCTCCTCGCGCTTGGTACTCCAGGTTTGCCACGTTCTTGGTCTCTCGGGGATTCACTGAGTGCAAGTCGGACACCTCACTGTTTGTCTACCGCTGTGGCTCTGAGACTGCATATCTGCTGCTTTATGTCGACGACATCATTCTTACTGCGTCCAGTCAGACCTTGCTCCAGAACATCATTCAGTGCTTACAGCAGGAGTTTGCTATGAAGGATCTGGGTGTGCTCCATCACTTCTTGGGTGTCACTTCTTGATATTCTGGACCGGGCAGGGATGACTGACTGCAAGCCGTGTTCCACTCCTGTCGACACTCAGGGCAAGCTATCTGCCGACGTGGGGGCTCCTGTTGCTGACCCGACTGCCTACCGGAGTCTTGCTGGTGCCTTGCAGTATCTCACTTTCACCAGGCCGGACATCACGTATGCCATCCAGCAGGTCTGTCTTCATATGCATGATCCCCGGAAGTCACACCTCGCCGCTCTGAAGCGGGTCCTGCGCTACATCCGTGGCACGGTTGACTACGGACTGGCTCTTCACAGGTCTCCCTCCACTGAGCTCGTCGTCTACACTGACGCCGACTGGGCTGGCTGTCCGGACACTCGCCACTCCACCTCAGGCTACGCGGTCTTCCTCGGCGGCAACCTTGTCTCCTGGTCGTCCAAGCGGCAGCCGGTTGTCTCCCGCTCCAGTGCTGAGGCGGAGTACTGGGCTGTAGCTAACGGAGTGGCTGAGGCGTCCTGGCTTCGGCAGCTCCTGGCGGAGCTCCACAGCCCGCTCCTCAAGAGCACCCTCATGTACTGCGACAACGTCAGCGCCGTGTACCTCTCCTCTAACCCGGTTCAGCATCAGCGGACGAAGCACGTGGAGATCGATCTGCACTTTGTTCGGGACCGGGTTGCGGTAGGCCAGGTTCAGGTTCTCCATGTCCCGACCACCTCCCAGTTTGCGGACATCTTCACCAAAGGTCTCCCCTCCTCAACGTTCTCGGAGTTTCGGTCCAGTCTCAACATCATCGGTGGCTAGTTGTGACTGCGGAGGGGGTGTGTACACTTATGTCTATTTCTTTCTTGTCCAGTCTTGAACTCCGCTGCGCCGGTAAGTTCAGACTGCGGAGGGATGTTGGTGTATGTGTATGGCACATATTAGAGGCCCATATTAGAGGCCCATGTATAGGACTATATTACCCACCCTTCTAGGGTTTGGAGGAACAAACAATCATTCCAATTCCAACATGCACGAGGCGCCGCCATCGAATGACATGTTTTCTTGGATCCCAGGGACCTGTCGAGCGCACGAGCCGCTGCTGCAATGCAACATATATTCCTGCAAAAAATGAAACGCAAGGCTATACAACCACGCGGTTACTCACCATGGATAAGGACAGGCGCCATCGGCTTGACGAAGGAGACGCCGCCGGCGACCTCCGCAGCAGTGATCTTGATGCGTGTGGATGGGTGTGGTGGTGAGATCAATCGGAGACCTGTGGTGAACGGTGCGGATGGGCCTCGATGAATGGCTATGGCTTGATGCGTGCGTAGGGGAGAGTCCTCCCCCAAATGCTGCAGATGGAGAGCGCTTTATCGAAGAAGACGAACGGGAGGCCAGCGCCGCCGCCGTTCTGTTTGACGAGCGAGTCGCGTGGCGGAGATACTGAGGGCCGTTTTCTGGCACCGCGTCCTCAACGTTCAAATTTGAATAAACATGCTGCCTCTAATTATTTGATGCCGAGGATGGTTATGAGCGGCAGAGTTGCAGCGCTACACGAGTGCTACGATTTACCAGGAGCCTCCATTGTAATTTCATTGGCGACCTGATTTAGTGGGGAGGGTGAACTTGGCCGTATACGTACGTTTATACGCACTTGTGTACTGCGGGCTCTCCATCGTTGGCAAAGGCTCAAAGGCCATTGGATTGGGTATCTTCTTACCATGTTTCTCGTACAACACTGATCAGAGTCATGAATATTTTAATATTCACGTGTGCGAACCACTGCTATATGGGCCTGATCAAAATATCATTTCTTGGGATCATTTTTAGCTTTGCGCTTGAGCATCATCTAACACTACTGCTTCATCACTCGGCTCAAGTAAACTCATATCAAATGTTTTGGTTATGGTAGCACCGCATCCTTTTGGTTGATGAGCACTAGCTAGGCTAGCACATCACATGCTCTTTCCTGATCAAAACATGAATTATGTGGCATTAAGAGAAAAATGTTCTGATTTCACTATAAACGGAGATCATACCAACAAGCGAACATTTTCTTGATAACTCAACCTAAATTTTTATAAGGGCCGGGCAAAATCTCATCTAACAGTAGTACTCCTTCTCATTGGTGTTCAGGTATGAATCGAAACCTTGATATCTCATCTTTTATATTGTACTGTAACACCCTAATGTTCAAATTTTTGAAAACTTTAAAAATTTACTAGAATTAAAGTAGGGAGTTAATATTTACTTGTGTAAAAGAGTTATTTTCTAAATCAAAATAAATGAATATAAGAGTTATTAAGTTGGTTGTTGCATTCATGCTGCTTAGAAATGCATTTAGGACTTTATCGTGTGAAAAATGAATTTAAAATCGAGTAGAAATTCGTTTTGGAATGATTAGGAAAAGAGAATCAAATTAAAAAAGGAATTTCTTTTCTTTTAAGCCGCCTGGGCCGAATCCTTCTTCCCTGGCCCAATTTTCCTTTCTCTTTAATTTTCTTTTCCTTCCAGCCGGCCTGCTTTCTTTCTTCTCCCGGCCCAATTTCTTTCGCGGCCCAGCACAGCCCGCCCGGCCTTCTTCCTCCTGTCGCCGTAGCCGAGCCGGACTCCACCGCCGCCGCCGATTTCTTCCGCCGTGCCGCGCCCGGACTCCGACTCCGAGCTTCGTACGAGTCCTCTACCCCGCTCCTATAAAACCGAGCCACGGCCGCCCTCTCTTTCTCTCGTCTCAAGCCGCCGCATCGCCCCGAGCACCCAAACCCTTGCCGACGACCGGAGCTCGACGAGAAGCCGCCAGGAGCCGCCTCCGACGTCACCGAGTCGCCGTGACGCTTCGCGAGACGCCGTGAAGTCAATCCCGGAGGTCCTCGACGTGAACCCGACGCCGCAGCTGCCTCCCCGACGTAGCCGTCGACTCGCCGCCGCCTCTCTCCATTGCGCGCCGTCTCCACGCCGTTCCGGAGCATCGCGCATCCACAGGTGAGATCGCCGTGTTCCACTCTTGCTTCCCGTGTCCTCGCGACGAGCTATAGACCGCCAGCGCGCTGAGTCGGTCGAAGTCCGCCGACCTTCCGCCGTCCCCGCTCGCCGGCGACGAGCTGCGCCGCCGTCATCTTTCCCCAATTCATCCAAGCCCTTTGATCTTAATCTAACGGTCCAGATTAGATTTCCATGAACGGGTATGAACCCGGTTCACCATAAACTGTAGACTTGGTCTATAGACCCGGTTCACGAATTTTCTTATTTTCTAAAAATAATTTCTGATTTAATTAAATTTATTAATTTCGAGAGGAAGGCAGTTTTACAGTTTAGGCCCTCGGTCTTTTATAAAATTATGTTTAGGTCCTGACTTTTTACAGAACAACCCTGAGTTTTTCGTGAATTATATTTTAGTCCCTAACTTTTACACTTTAGTCCCTAAACTTTTCATATTTACAAATAAGTCCTCAAACTTTTCTGTACTTACAAATTAACCCTTAAACGTATCTGTTTTTCTGTTTTAAACCCTAAAACTTCAAACTAGCATAACTTTTTACTTATAACTCTGTTTTTAACGATTCTTGCGCCACGTGATCGTAGGAACGAGTACTATCTTTTAGTATTGTTTTTGATCTAGTTTAGTACTGTTTGGTGTACTGTTTCTTATTTTGTTTGTTTGTGTGCTTCTCCTTTGGACACGTTAAATAGGAGACGAGTTCGTGAACTTTCAAGATCAAGAATTCGAGGTCATCACTGAGCAGCAAGAGGAAGGCAAGTGTCCTTGACCATTTTTATCCCATGTTTGAAATGTTTTGTTTGCAAACATGCTTGTTTAATATTGAATCCCATGAGACTATACCATGTTCCATATTATTCCTTGTCGCCCAATGAGTGCTTTATCTATGTGTTGGTAGTAAGTGCTTAGCCATGCTTGTGAAGTCATACACCTAATCTAATTTAATCTTGACTAATGGTTTACTTCAACCCAATAAAATGATGATAATCTTTCTAACAACATGGAACTTAGGACTGGTGGTTTGCTCAGTGGGCACCAGTGGTTGTTTGTTGTGACAATGATGGAATGCTTAGTGTGCATCATTGACTGGTGGGATGCTTAGTGTGCACCAGTGTTTGTTTTGGTTAGGCTGGTGGATTGCTTAGTGTGCACCAGTATTTGTTTGTGCTTTAGGCTGGTGGTATACTTAGTGTGCACCAGAGTGTCCAGTGGTTTGCTTAGTGTGCACTGGAGGGCTGATGGGATGCTTGGTGTGCATCAGTCCGGAATAGTGGTCTTTTGAGAATACTAGTTAATAGAGGTTTGTTTTGTGAGCACTATGATTGATGATCTTTTATGATTTATTTATTTTGTTTGCCTGTATCATAACACAAAGAAATATAGGTTCTTTTAAAATGTGTTTAAGTATAACTTGGCATTTGAGAAAATAAACCAATGTATAGCCTTTCTTTATTATTACCTTGCATGTCATATTTTCCCACACTTGCGGAGTACGATATGTACTCACACTTGCTATCTCCCCCATAAACATGAAATCCTACTCAGAAGTTGGAGGTGAATTCTTCTATAATGGCGAATATGGTGACTACATCTAGCTTGTGGAGCCCCGGTCGACGTCCCTGTGGAGTGATGGAGTTTAGAAGTTTTTCCGCTAGCGTTATCGAGTCTTCGAGTCGTTTGAGAACTTTGAGTCATTTGCTTAAGTAAGGGTGTAATACTTAAATATACATTATTCTTGGTTATTTACTTGAGTCACTACATGTATGAGACTTGATCCTGGCATACATGTGCGGTTATATAAAAACCGGGTGTGACATGTACTAGTATGCATCATTGTATTTGAAGTTTTTTTGAAAATCCCACTTGCACTGTTCTTCGTTTAACCGATCGTTCAACGGTGCTTGCTCCTCCACAAGCATTCAATCGAGAGGCATGTGCCCCCCCCCCCCCCCCCCCCCCCTCCCTCCCCCCCCACCCACAAAAATATATATATATATATGTGAAAATTAAGAACGATTAATGCTTTCAGGATGAAGGTTCTGATCAATTTTGTGGCAAAAAAAAAAAGTGCATATGTGCTTTCTCCTGCAGCTCCAAGTGTAAGGATAAACCTGACATCCCTCGTTAAGCAACGTAGCTTGTGATACCATGGCTTTATTGTATTTTGAAATCCTAACGTGGAATTGTTTGCATCCTAATATGGAGAATCGGCTACTGCACCGTGAATGTGTTCAATGTAGATGATCAGGAAAACACTTTTGTCAAATGGTGCATATTAGTGGCATGTGAGGCATGAAATTGGATCCGATGACAGATAGGAACTCCAAAACTTTCGATGGTTTGGAAGGGATAAGCCTATCTTCCGATAATAAATAAGGATTTTTCTCACAATGATGGACCATGTGACAGAACATATCATTGTGAATTCTGCTATAAAAAGCATGTACATCCTTGAAGATTTATCTCATGTTTCCGCAATTTTGTGGTTTTGCCCTTGTTTTGACATGCATGTAGGGGTGCATTTTGAAAGATTGACAGTACAGTTTGCATATCTTTTGATCTTTCCAAACTTGAACATATATACATATCCAATAATATTGTTTCGGAGTATGAAGCGTGAAACACAATATTGGTGTTGGATAACAACTAGTAACCGTGCACATGCAACTCATTTATATATAAAGAACAAGAGCACGGTAACGAAAAGTAAACGAAAAAAGAGAAGTTAATAACACGTTGTTCTTCCCCCAACATGTCAAATAACACAATATGCAATCTAAGCTTAGCTGGTTTAGGTTTTTTTATGGTGGAACCAGCAATCCACCCGGATTTAAGTCCCAAACTTAGCATAAATGTTGCATTTACGACTAAATTATTCATTCAGCGAAGGTGACGTCTCAATTGACAGCGATGCACCTATGCTGACTTCGTGAATCCCAAGATCAAGCCGGCTCAGTCTTTCGGAGATGCTCATAGGGGTAGCGTCCGTGCTGTGTGTTCATAGAGGTGAGTACTCGTACATGTTTGTGAATATATGCGACTATACCGCATTGCTTTGCAGAAAAAAGAAAAAACATAATATGTTTTCCACAAACATCTGATCGTTACAAATATCTGGTGTTTTATCAATAATTATTTGTTGGGTTCATAGTAATACTCCAAAAATAGCATGCGAGAGGAGAGCAACCTGCTGCGGTTATTATTTTTTTTGTTAAAGGATAAACGCCCCGAAGGGCTATATTCTCGATTACTCCAGATGATACACTGCCAGATTACAGAAAGATCCACACAAAAGATGGAAAATACCAACAAGCCCTATTGGCAGGTCAGAAGGACACAAACCTGCTGCGGTTATTAGTTGGCATGGACGAGTCCGTCCAGCGCCAAACCCAAACGGACTCCGCCGTGCACATGGAGTTGGACGGGTCATGCATGCACCGCTGCATCGTCGCACAAACTCCTGCACACGACACGAAGTATGGAGCTCGAATGTCTGCAAGACGAGCAGGTCATGCGTGGAGGGCCCGAGTAGATGCAGGCCTAGAGCCCTAGACCAATCCGTCCGTCCCGTGGACCGCGGGGGCGGAAAGCTTCGCCCCGTCACCGCACCTCGAAGCTAGCGATGCAGAGACTTCGCCGGCGGTGGACCTGTACACCAGGAGCAGCGGTGCCGTAGCATGGGGAGATGTGGTGGGCACGATCTACTTATTTGTGCGCACCGTGCTTGCGCTGTAGCCGTCGGCCTCTTCGCTTCCCGCAGCCGTATCAACATTGTCCATCATTTAATCGGGGTGATCACTCAGGCAACGGGGCCGGAAGAACGCATACACCGTAGGCCGTACGTAAGCCATGGCGTGGAAATACACCGGGTACATCTTGCTCTGCAGGATGCTGAATATAAAGACTAACTATCAGGCCATTGAGGCCGCTACTTTCGCCCATCATCCGGAACGAGGCCATGGCGCGCTGGACTCCTGTAGAGTGGAGACTCGCTCCATGCGAACGTGCGCACGTCAAGCATTACAAGACTTGGACTCAAAGCAAACTAATTTGTCCATCTAAACCGGACTTTAGGAAAAGCAAAAAAAAACTGGATAAACATCTGACATGGCGCAGGATTAACTCCAACACAGCATGCCGAGCTGCTACTTTGGCAGTGCCGCGGCCAGCATGTACCTGTCACGGGCTCTACTACCGCAGCAGCCCAGGAGAACAAGGCCGAAGTCCATCCAAAACCCCGACGCGCCGTAAATGTGAAACCTATACATCGGATGGGCGATGGGATCTTTAGGATAGAACACTGTTTAAGATTCGTGCCCAAACAGATGAACGATCGCGATTCGCGCGGTGGGGAGAGGAGAGCACCAGGTTCCGCCACGTGTCATGCTCTGATTGGAGCGGGTGGGGAGTGAGAGAAAAAGAAACGGATTTCAATCTTTAAACGCATTTTTCTCCTAAACCGTAAGTCCGTTTTCGAAAATCCGTTTGAACCTACATGTTTGTTACAATTAATTCTACATAATAAGATCCAATATGAATATTTTTTAAATTTTTTAAAATTTAAAAATTTCGTCAACATTTTGAATATACCGCGTCAACATTTTTGTTACACCATGTCAACATTTTTTTTATTAATGGTCAACATTTTATTTAAAAATATTGAAATAGAACTAAAAAAATGTTGACTCTTCTCTTTCAAAATGTTGACGCTCAGACTTAGACTGGGCTGCTCAGATTTGATGGGCTATTGGGCCGATATATCGTATGTTGACTATAGGACGCCCTGCCTATAGGAGGTCCCCGCCGTAAAGCCTAACAGTCAATTCCCAGCATCCGATTCGGCTATGTGATCTCCAGGACGGCCAGCTAAGATTCTATATGTATCTAGAGAGAGGCGTGAGGACGATCGAGGCAACCATGTTGTAAACTCTTAAATGGAACTCAGTTCCTTCCCTTCTTCTTCTCTGATCCCCAATCCCTTGCTGTTCTCTGATTTCCAAGTCTCTTTCTTGCCAACTATCAATACAATTGTTGAATTGGGTACGTAACAGTACCTAAGGCAGGAACGTGACCCACGTGCAGGTGTTGATTGCTGAAGGCAACGGCGAAGCCCAGCAGCAGCAGGTGCGTCGTGGCCGTGGCCGTGCGCGCTCCAGGGGCCCGACGAGGATGTGTAAGCCGCGGCAGCGGATGCCACGTCCTGTGTCCTCCGCGTGATATCGCCATGCATATCGGTCAGGTTCTTCCGTAGCTTGCCGGCCTTCGCCTAGGACACCTTATTATCTCTTTCGTGCTCTTTGCGGCTTCGCGGTGGAGCAAAGCCTCGGGCTGCACGCACCCTGGGAAGGGATGTACAACGAGAGCATCCTTGACTGGGCCAGCGAGGAGGACATGGTGCAGTTTTTTGATTAACTAATAAGTGAACTGCACGCACCCTGAAAGACATGTACAACGAGAGCATCCTTGACTTGCGCACAATGATGATCAGTTTTTTGATTAACTAATAACAGAACTGTTGGAGGATGGTAAGAAAATTGATCCAATAACTTTTGGGCTGCCCCCGAAAACAAGTTTTTGAGGCCGGCCGGGGACGTGGATCCTATACGTAGCCCGCCCGATGGGATCGTTTCAATAGAACGCTTTGAGATTCGTGCTCCTCACACATCCGACGGCCGTGCAGCTTTCTTCTTCCTCCAACCTGCCCGACGCCATGGCCGCCACCGCCGAGCCCGGCGAAGCCGGGTTAGCGCGGCGGACGGGGGCGGCCGCGAATCCGGCCGCGGGAGCCGCCGGAGACGATGGAGGAGGGCGGAGCGGGGGCGTCCCGCCGGAGAATCCCTTAGTGCGCGGGATTTGTACCCCCAAGCTCTCCTCCTCGTCCCTTCGGACATAGATAAGCAGCAGCAGGACGGACCGGCGGTGGGCGGCGTGATGCGGGCGGGGCGGCGAGGCGGCGGGGACGCCGCCGGCCGTGGTGGTGGCCGCCGGCAGTGGGCGGTGTAGGGGCGGGGGCGTCACATGTCGGAGTGGTTAGCGTGGCAGTGGTCGAGGGTGACGGCGGAGGCGGCGGGGGCGCTGCCGGAGCCGGGCGGGAGGCGGAGGCGGCGGGGGCGAGGATGAGGACGGCGTCGAGGGCGGCGGCGCGGCGGCGGTTGTGAGGAAGAAGAAGAAGAATGTCGTGCTGGGCTGATTTTGCGTGGGCCGTGGGCCATTCTATCGGAAGAATTCCGTCGGACGTCTACCTATAATGTGTCCCGACCGGGGACGGCAGGGATCATGGGCGTCCTCTGGAAAACCGTATCCCAGATTTACGTAACCCGCCTATAGGATACATCTGATATAACACTTAGATTCGTTTGATCGGACATTCAATGGCTGGCGTGTGCTGCGAACTAAAGGGGAGAGCAACACGTGGCGAGTTTTGATTGGCGCAGGTGGGAGGAGGTAGAAAAAGAAACATTTTTCAAATTTTAAACACATTTTTCTCCTAAATCATGTCTGTTTTCAAATCCGTTTGAACCCACGTGTTTGTTACAATTAATTCTATAACATGAGATTCAATTTGAATATTTTTGAATTTTTAAAAATTTGAATTTTCATCAACATTTGAAATGTACCATTCAACATTTTGTTTGCACTGCATCGGTGCTATGTGTTGATCCATCATGTCAGGTTGTTGATCTTGTGATCCTGTAACACACATGATCTGGTGTTGTGTCGTTGTTGGACAGAGAAATATTCTTTTCAAGTTAGCTTATGCTGCTAATGTTGAATACATCTATATTCTCAACTGTGAGTTGCATTCCGCTGTGAAAATGGAGAAATCCCTACCGAAAACACAATTTTGGGCAAAGGATTCAGATAAAAGTGGGATTAAATCACCACAAGGTTTGAGTGAGAAAGGGAGGGATTCATTTTGATACCTGTGTGGATGCATTCCCAAGCCTCATGGGATGCAGAGGAGGATTTGATGCAAAAAGCAAAATAAAAGAAAGGAAGAGAAAGGAGAACTGCTGGAGCAAGTTTTTTGCTCCTCCATTTAGCATATGGCAACACAAGACTACATTTCAGGTCAAACTGCTACAATTTTGAACTAAAAATCTATCAATGCAGCAAGAATTCAAAGTTTCAAACTTATCTATGAGCATTTTCGAAGACTGAGCCGGCAAATCATCTAGATTGACGAAGTAATTCGCTGCCACAACGAGTTGAACCAGAACCTGAGGTGCTACTGAGGCACTTGTAATCACTAGGCTACATCCCCTTTCGCACTCTTTTTTTTTTTTGACATGGGGATGTGGGCCACCCTCGGTCTACAGTAGATAGGCCGGACCCCCCCGGATACACTCACGCATGCCACACACACCCGGAGCACCAGATGCTCCCCTTTCGCACTCACGCATTTGTCCACCACGACCATGGTTTGTTAAATGTTGGCGTCAGCAATATTAAAGGGGTAAGGTGCAATTGGTATCAGATGAGAGTCAATCAATTATGAACTTTTATTCCTGCCACTTTCTATCGAGCATACAAATATAAAAGATATATAAGATCAAAACGGTATGTTATTCGTTAGACCCAGTGCGATCTCCATATATCGGAACACGGTAGTGCACCCAGCAATCACCTTCTTCACCACTGGTGACGAGGCGGCGGCGTCACCGGCATCGTGAAACCAATCTAGACAGTCCACCAAGCCTGACCCTGAGGAGGAAAGCCAATCCTGAGCCAAAAACTTCTGCGATTCAAAGTCTTTCTTGCTTTTCAAGCCGGCAATAATGTTGTCGAGGTGGCCTAGCGTCTCATTGGCAAACATGTCGCTGCCTTGCACCAGGTTAAAGCAATCGGATAGAATCATGTCCGGTGAGCGCCCGGCACCCATGCCACTGCGGTTCAGGCGTGCGAGCTCCTCACTCAGGGCGTGCAGCTGTCCTGCCGCGAGGCCGGCGCTGGTGCGAGCGACCCGGGCTAGGCTGCCATGGAAGGTGTCCGCATACGGGAGGAGGAGGTTGTAGCAGGCGTCCGCGGGATCCACGGAAGCGCATGACTGGTGAAGGAAACTCAACGCTGAAGAAGAAGATGTCCCTGGCGCGGGTGCCCGAGCCATCTGCGACGACTCGTTTGTAGCAACGGCGGCAGCACTTGTGGGCAAGACAAGGAGGAGCAGGAGGAAGCAGGAGGCCGCCATCGCCGTTTGAGATGTGGGCGTATGTCTATCAGGATTTGTGATTTGCAACTGAAACCATGGAGAGATAAATAGGATCCAAATAGCCTGGAGTCGTTGTAAGTTTAGAAGTTTTGCGTGCCAGCTTTGATTTGAAACAAAATACGATCCAGACATTAAATAGGTTCAAATCCTTTCCTGTTTGATTTCTCTAGTGCTAGCTGTACATTCCATTCAAGTCGCAAGCATAATTGATGGAATTCATCATGATATATAGATATCTTTATGATAGAAGGAAACAAAATATACATGCGCACATATTATTTGTTGGTAGTTATGGTACTACCTCCGTCCCAGAATATAAGCATTTCTAGTTTTGGTCAAAGTCAATCGTTTCAAACTTTGACTATGAATAACATAAAAATTATAATGTTTGATCAAATATAAATTATATTTTTAGATTTATTATGAAACCAATTATCATAATTTGTAGCTCTTCATATTGGAATTAATTTATTTTTATAGATATTGACAGTCAAAATTGAGAGGAATTGACTTTGACCAAATTCAAAAATGCTTATATTGTGGGACGGAGGGAGTATGTTGGAGGCTGAATGAGGATAGAGGCCGGGAGGGCACGTTTTCTTGATGTGCAAGGTAGTGATGCTGATGTGGGCATGGTGGGATGCTAGAAACAAAGCAAATATCGGCGAACATGTGCCATCTACGGAGGATGTTATTCGAAAAGCCACTCACATGATAATGGATCGATGTTCTTAGCCTGAAGGAACAACCCAAGCTGAAACCATACAAAAGCTGGTCTCCTCCACCTGATATACTGAAGGTTAATATCAAAGGGGTGCTTCCTGCAGAAAGAAAAACAAGGTGCTTGGGGCTTCGTAGTGAGATCAAATGATGGGCAGAGGTTGTAATCGCCGGAGCTGGGCACCTGAGTTCTGTGCATGTCTTGAAGCCTTGATAGATTATTCAGAACAAGGGTTGATGAGGATCCAGATAGAGACTGATTGTGCCAACCTGGTGACGGCAATGAATAATTCTGCGTATTGTTATGGTGTTCCTTTCAGAGGAGCTGAGTCTTTTATTTTGTTGAACTTTGTAAGTGTTGAGTTCATATACTGACCAAGATCATGAAACTCGTGTGCACTGCACAGTGCACACTACTAGCTAGATCCACTAGTACAAAAAGAGCCTAAAAGTCCTTTTACATTAGTGGCGGACACCCTGATTTCCGTCACTACAGTGTGCTCAACCTTACAGTGTTGACGGACAGTACTGACGTCATCAAAAAAAATGCTAGTAGTGATGGCCCATCACTGTTATTTGTTTACAAGTGACAGACATGCTGATGTCAGCATTATAGCAGCGGGGAATAAGTCCACCGCGGCCTATTTCAGCCCCAATGAACTGGGGACTATAAAATGGGAACCCTAATCCCTCTACCTCCCTCTCACTTCTCTCTGCTGCCCCACTCACTCCCTTCTCCCCGCTCTCCACCTCTTCATCCCCGAGCACCGGCGGCGGCGGAGTACAGCGCGGCGCGGCGGCGCCCCTCCCCCACTCGCGCGCCAGCGGCGGCCTCCCTCCTTCCCCTCCTCGGCACGGCGCGGCGCCCCTCTTGCACTCGCGCACCCGCGGCGGCCTCCCTCCATCCCCTCCTCGGCGCGGCGTGGCGCCCCTCCCCCACTCGCGCGCCCGTGACGGCCTCCCTCCTTCCCCTCCTCAGCAGCCGCGGTGGCACCCCTCCCCTCCTCGTGCGCCGCCGCGGTAACTCGTAGCAGATCTACCGCGACTCGTAGCAGATCTGCGGCGGGGCGACACCATAGAGGAGGGGGAGGCGCAGATCTTCGATGACGACGCGGCACTCCTTCCCCTCCTCGCCCACTGTGCCGACGCCCCTTCCCTCTTCGCCCGCCGCGGCTGTGACCATCTCTCCTCGCGCGCTGCCGCGGCGACTTGTAGTAGATATGCGACGGGGCAGCACCATGGCGGAGGGGAAGGCGCAGATCTTCGACAACGACGCGGCACGTTGGCGGCTCGTCGACGACGGCTTGGTGGCAGCGCAGCGGGATGGCGGCGGCTAGGGTTGCGGCGACCATGGCTGGGTTGGGTTAACGGGCTATGGCGGGCCGGGTGGGCCTGCCATGGCTCGGCTGCCTTTTTTTGTTTTTTTCTGTGCTCTCCAGTGGCGGGAGGTCCTGCCCGTCACTGCTATTTTTCTTTAACAGTAGCGGAGCCGGAGTGACGGAGTCCGCCACTGCAGGCTCCATTTGCCCGTCATTAAAGGGTTGTTTTGTACTAGTGATCGCTGCTATGGGTTGAATAGGGACCCGGACATCCATCTGCATGGCTAAATCCAGTCCCTTATTTTGTAGTGAACCTGGTGACCTGCGATATGGCTGGGTTTATGGTAAATGAATAAACCACAGCAAGTTTGAAGATAAAAACCAAAAGAATAAAAAGGCAATGAAACACAGCAAAAGAAAGATGGATGGAAAAAATGAAAGTGTTGTGCCGACGGGAGAAGGGCCGGGGAGTGCAAGTACGTGGTAATAGACTTAGAGCATCTAAAGAAAGCCCCATAAATCTCACTTAAATCAAAATATTAGGATCCAATAAAAGAACCCATCTCCAACAGGACCCCAAAACCACCTTTAGTTTTTTCATAGCCCCTAAACTCCCCTCATTTGTAGCTACAAACAGGGGAAGAATTAGGGCTCCCATCTCTTCTTTTTGCTATAGAGGAGGAGAGAAAAGTTGCCCTTCATAATTTTTTTGTTCCTCCCAAAAAAAATTTATAGACCCAATTTTATGGGAATCTCTTTGATATGCTCTTATGATTTAAGAAAAATAAAATGTTTACTCCACCTTCCAGCCTCCCCCAAAGTTTGACACGTGGCAGCATCTGGCCATCCCTCCTTCACACCGCGTGAATAATGGATGTTCATACGCCGTGCAAACATTAAATTACAAGTTCACTTTCATGTATAACCCACGCCCTACGCATATGGTTTTCTAGACCCGTAAGGTTTTGGCAAAAATGGGACTCCACTCACGAAAGAAGAAACCTGGACCTGTACAATGGATGGACGTGGGCTTCATCTCTGAGAGAGAAGAAATAGGATCCAGATGGTGCAATGGGACTAATACAATGACTCGATTGAATAAAATTTAGTTATTTCATTCACTTAATGCTGCTATTTGTTATGTCTATCATACATTACAGATTCTAACTTGATAGACGCTGTTAAATCCAATGCAATCTCCATGTACGGTTTCGCGCTGGCGCACATCGTGGCCACCTGTTTCAACACTGGAGACATTGCAGTCTCAGGCGCATCACGAACCCAATCTATGCAGTACGACATGGACGAAGCCGCAGAGCTAAGCCAAGTTTGAGCGAAAAACTTCTCCGTTTCCCGATCTTTCTTGCTTTTCACGCCAGCAACAAGGTCGTCGAGTTGGCCCAACGTCTCGTTGGCAAACGCCTCCGCTGCTGCTGTGGCTACCGTGTTAAAGCAGTCGGCCAGCACCATGTCCGCCATGCTCCCGGCACCTATGCCACGGACCTTCAGGCGTGCAAGCTCGTCAGTTAAACCTCGCTGACGCGTAATGGCGATGCCAGCGCTGGTGCGGGCGACCCTAGCGAGGCTGCCTTGAAAGGAGTCCGCGTACGGGAGGAGGAGATCGTAGCAGGCGTCCGCGTACTGCACGGGTGCACAGCATGCGTGAAGGAAACTCGCCGCCGCAGAAGATGATGGCCCTGGCGCGGGCTTCGGGGGCATTGGTGTTCCATTTGTAGCGAGGACGGCAGTACATGTGGCTAGGACGAGGAGGAGCTGGAAGAAGCAGGAGGTCGCCATCGCAATTTGAGATGGGAGGATGCCTGTCAAGATTGCGATTATTGCTAGTGAGACAACGGACGAATATAAATAGGATCCAAGGAGCGTGTAGTTGTTTTAAGTTTGGGAATTTTGCGTACCAGCTTTTACTCGAACCAACAGGCTGTGTTTCCTTAACCTACAACACTATAAATAGGTTGAAATCCCTTGCAGTATGATTTCTTTCTCTCTTTTTTGCGGGTACTTCCATTATGATTTCTCAAATGCTAGCTGTACATTCAAGTTGCAAACACACTTGATAAGTGTTGTCTTAGGATAATTTATGATACCACATATACAATGGATGATTGTTTTAGTTGTCTCAAAGAAGTACCATACTTCATTTGTTTTGTGGATGAAAAAGGAATATTTATGAGTTGCATGGCAACTACAACTCCTATAATGGTCTGAAAGCCGTCTCATCCTCCTAAATTTTAGCGCATGAGGTGGTTGCCTCGCGAAACAACCGCCTCTTTCTCTCACCTCTCTCTCTCTCTTCCATGTCATCAAAAATTCCATATGGCAACGCATAAGACGGGCTATGAGGCTGCCTATGTGTAGCGTTGTACCTGCCCTAAGAAATTTTAAATGGGTTAAGAGTGAAGTAAAATGACACCACTACCCTTAATTATTAGAGATAATATGCCTTAATATGAGCCAGCTAAATAGGAAACAATGCCTTTTAATTATGCTTGCCTGCCTTTTATTGTTGTGCATGACGCATGCATCAAATTAGCTTTCCATAAATACCATATTAGCTTACTATAAATTGGTTAGGTAGACCCATTAATTAGTTACAATGTCATTTGTTCTGCGACAAATTTTAAACGCTTTGATGCCATTTGTTGTGGAATGGAGGGAGTATTCTTTTTGGAACGCATTATCCTTATGATATAGATATCTTTGTATACAACGAAATAAAATATTTCCACATATTGTAATATATCCTGTACCCGAAAAAAATTGTAATATACCCTGGAAAACGAAACTATTGGAAGCACGGAAACATCATTGACGTTGGTGATCGGCTGCTTTCGTTTTGATCCACTCAATACAGCTAGCTGGCGCGCAGTGATACTGTATGCGTGATGCGGATGGCATGTCCACACTACCAGAAATACCAAAATGTCGTCTTGAAAGGTTATTCGTGACCAGGGTAACCGGTCCGGTTCGCAAAACCGGTCGGTTACCCAAAACCGACATTGTAAAATGTAGCAAAATGATTTTTCGGACGATTCTTTTGGTTTTTCCGGTATCAGTTTTCTTGGTTTTTTCCAAATTGCAAACCCTTTTCGTGACAGTCACCCTCTTCTTTGACGGGCGATTCTTGTAAGCCCCCAACCCTGACCCCAACCCCGAACCCAATCCGTCTAACCCTAACCTCCATGGAGATGAGCTTGGCCTGCCGGAGTTGGAAAAGGAGGTGGCGAGGCCTTCAAAACACCCGACGGCAACGCGGAGCAACTCGCACAACGCGCGTCGAGCGGGCGATTTGCCCTCGGACCACGAGCGCTCTCCGTCGTCTCGTGAGGCGACGGAAGTTTTCTCTCACTTCCTTTAATCGCCTCCGCGTAGGAATATTGCACTGACGTGGCACCTTATAGACGGCGTAATTAATGGGGTTGTGGGTGCCCTAATACTGGCTGAAAAGACGACAGGATGTGTGGCTGCCTGGCCTGGGCGAGCACGTGTAATATAAGTGTCCACATATTATTTTTATTTAGTGAACATAATATTAGAGCACTATAAGTGTCCAATAATTTAGAATATATCGACCGACATATATGTTTACATTCAAACAAAAAATACATTATCTTCTACTTTGTATTAACATAGATTGAACCTAAACACTTGTACTTGGGTAAGGAAGCGAATTATATGAGACTCTTATTCCTGCCACGTTTTATCGAGCACACATATATCAAAGCCATATTTATAACTTGTATAAGATCAAAACGGTATGTTATTCGTTAGTGCAATCTCCGTATATGATCAATTATGGTATGTTGGTACGCAGATCGATCAATTATGAACTCTTATTCCTGCTACTTTTTATCGAGCATACAAATATCAAGAAAGAAGGTGGTGAGAGAAAGATGTGGTTATTTTACGAAGCAACCATTAAAATATGAGACGGCTTACACACCATTGTACGAGTTATATATAATTGCCATGCAACTCATAATATTTCTTTGCTCATCCACAAATTGAGGAAGGATGCAATTACTACGAGACAACTAAAACAATCACTCATTGTACAGGTGGTCTGATAGACCATCTAAAGATTACGTGTTACGCATGAGACGAGCTATGAGACATCTTTGTACTTGCCCTTAAAGGTGAAAAGTATCTGATTTAGCAAAATGAGGGGGTTAAGTAAACCAATTGATAGGTTAAGGGGTTATCTGGACTCAAGGCATAGATGAGGGGAGTAAATTGGACTTTTTCCGATTTAAAATTTTAAACTGATACTTCCATGCCTCCAAATATTATGAGGATTCTTGTTTGTAAAACTAGGCACTAGGACCAATTTCTATTTTGGGTAAACTTTAAGAACTGCTACAAAATTTGAACTAAAAATTTATCAATAGATTAATAATTCAAACGTTTCTGAATTTGTAAGAGCACTAAAATACTTGATAAAATCTTGGAAAATTCTTCAACATTATTTTATCCGATCTAGTATTTTACCATATTATGACTTGGGCATACTTTTATTTCAGAATGTTCAGTTTCTTCACATGGTTTATTTTGACAATTATTTTATTTGCTTGATTTGAACTTCGAATCAAACTTGTAAATGGTCTTGAATTCAAAATTTGTTCTCTACATGCATCTCCATATTTTATTTCTGAATAGTATTTGATAAAGTTTATTTGGTTTGTGCACTTGTGTTTAATTATAGGGTAAGAGTTGCATCATATATCTTTCTTCAACAATTTCTTGTTTAAATCAGAATCAATTAACTTCAGTTCAAGTTAAATTTGGAATTTGATCAGAGGCTTAAAACATATTACTTGATTTTTTTTTTTCAAAATTTGGGCTGTGACATCCTAAGCCCCACCCCTACGTGTCACACTAACGCACTTGTCCACTACGACCATGGTTAGCTAAACATTGGCGTCAGCAATATTAAAGGAGTAGTAAAGTGCAATTGCCTCCACAAACACTTTGGTACTAAGACGCAGATCGATCAATTATGAACTCTTATTCCCGACACTTTTTATCGAGCATACAAATATCAAAACCATATAAGATCAAAACTGTATGTTATTCGTTAGACCCACTGCAATCTCCGTATATCGGTACACCGTAGAGCACCGAGCAATCACCTCCTTAACCACTGATGACGACGCGGCGGCGTCACCGGCATCGTGAAACCAATCTATACAGTCCACCAGGCCTGACCCTGAGGAGGAAAGCCAATCCTGAACCAAAAGCTTCTGCGATTCAAAGTCTTCCTTGCTTTTAATGCCTGTAACAAGGTTGTCGAGGTGGCCTAGCGTCTCATTGGCAAACATGTCGCTGCCTCGCACTCAAGGCAATCGGCTAGAATCATGTCCGGTATGCGCCCGGCACCCGTGCCACGGAGCTTCAGGCGTGCGAGCTCCTCACTCAGGGCGTGCAGCTGTCCAGCCGCGAGGCCAGCGCTGGTGCGAGCGACCCTGGCTAGGCTGCCATGGAAGGAGTCCGCATACGGGAGGAGGAGGTTGTAGCAGGCGTCCGCGGGATCCACGGAAGCGCATGACTCGTGAAGGAAACTCAACGACGCAGAAGACGATGGCCCTGGCGCGGGAGCACGAGCCATCTGCGACTCGTTTGTAGCAACGGCGACAGCACTACTTGTGGGCAGGATAAGGAGGAGCAGGAGGAAGCAGGAGGCCGCCATCGCCGTTTGAGATGGGGGGCGTCTATCAGGATATGTGATTTCTCTGGTGCTAGCTGTGCATTCCATTCACGTCGCAAGCATACTACTTGATATTCTTTTTGGAATTCATTCTCTTTTTTTTGGGCAAAATTTGGAATTCATTCTGATATATAGATATATTTATTAAAGAAGGAAACGAAATATATATGCGCGCATATTGATGAAGGAATGCCTGTCGTTGGCTTGCTGCAATGTTCAGCCGACTAGCGTCTGGGGTTTAGTAACCAACCCTAACATAGTCAGGGAAATTTTCAGTGCAAAAATAAATTCAGGGTAAATGTGCAAACGGGCGTTGCTGGGCGTCGGATCGGGATCGAACCATCCAAACGCACCTGCCGTGCAATCTAGGGCAATGACATTCGGTGATAGTAAACAGTAATATATACCTACCAAATGAATGTTTCGACATGCGTCCCTGGAGGCCAAGGGATCTACGTACGGCAATGTCATTCGCGGCCATGCCCGAAACTACATCCGCAGTGGCACCATCTCTTCCCGCATCCGCACTAACTCCATCCGTGGCCGGGTCGTCTGTGCTCATCCACAACGAAGCAGTTCGTTATGATACAAGTCTTTTTTTTGGAATCTTTGTTATAATATAACTTTTGCATGTAATCATCTAACTCAGAATGACACAATCTGTTATGATCAAGTTATTTCAGTGACAGGTTAAATGTTCTGAACTTTCTGAAACAGACTGTACATACGTCAATGCCTCTCAACCATTGAATTTTCCTAAAAAATATCTGCGCCCATCTTCAGTTTACATGAGTAGCTAAGACTGACTCCAACCGGCACCCTATTAGACAACCCATACCTAAAATGGGTTAAAAAATGAAAAAAAATGTCTCCAACCGGTGCCCCATATACCATCCCCATTTTGCGGTCGCAGGAGCTCGCGACCGAGCAATGCGGCAGCACCCAGCCGTCCGAGGCCGCGCGCATCTCCCCCCTGCCGCGGAGCTCCTCCTTCTTCACGCGCCCGCCGGCCATCTCCCGCCTTCGCGCGCCCGCCGGCCATCCTCTTCACTCCCGGCCTGTCGCGCTCCCGTGGCCACCTCCTCTTCACGCCGCCGCCCGTCCCCCTCTGCTGCGCCGCCCATCCCCCGCTGCCGCGCCTCCTCGCCCTCCGCCGCGCCCTCCCCGTCCCTCCGGCGAGCTCCGAGCTGGGGCCGGGGTCCCCCCCGCCATGGTCGACCCCTCAAGGCCACCGCGCGGAAGGCGCGCAAGTACATCGTCAAGAGCCGGAAGAGAGCTGCCGTCGACGCCGACATTCTCCCGATGAACCGCGAGATCGCGGAGCTCGCCAAGGCCCACAAGGCGTCCAACGTGGCTGCGGAGGATAACGATGCCCTTCCACTCGCTGCCCCGGTGCCACCGCAGCCATGATCCGGGTCCGTGAGACTGACTCCAACCCAAGACCTAGTAGGAGACCCATACCAAAATTGGGTCTAAAAAAGATGAAAAGCAGCCTCCAACCGGAGACCCAGTAGCAGACCCATTATGGGTGCGGTCGAGGCTCCTGATCCAAAATGCATCACTTTCATCCGCTCCCTATTCTCTCCGCGTCTTCTTCTCCGCGAGATCTCCATCGCTGCCGCCACCGTGGCTCCCGCTCCTCCTCTTCTTCTTCGCTCCTGGTCGCGACTCTTCTCCTCCTTCTTCTCCCGGTCGGCGGCGGCTCGGAGGGCGAGCGCCGAGGTCGCCGCTGCATCACTCGCCCTCCCCCCCCCCCCCCCCCCCCCCCACCCACCTCCCCGCCGCGGCGCCCCTCCCCCGCGCGCGCGGATCTCCCCAGGGAGCGCATGAGGACGCCGACCTCCTGTCCTGTTCAAGACGACGTCGTGGGCGCGGAGGACGGCCGTGAGCGCCGGCGCCAGCGCGGTCTTCGCGGCGGCAAAGAAGGCCTGCGCGGAGGTGGGATCAGCGGGGAGGCGGGAGAAGTCCTCGTGCGCGACCGGGGAGCGGAGCGGCGCCACATGTACCGGCTCATGGGCGGCGCGAGGGCCGCGAAGTGGGACGAGGTGAGGATGGCCGCCGTCGTTGCGGTGGAGCCGCCTTCTCCGTAGGCGGTGGCAGCCATCTCCGCGAGAGGAGTGAAGTGGCTGCGCGCGGCGGGAAGGTGAGGTGGAGCGGCCTCGCCGACGTCACCTCCCGCGGGGCGGAGCTCGGCCGGGGCGGGGGGGCAGCGGCGCTCGGAGCCGCGGCGGAGTCCGGCCGGCGCACTGCAGAGAGAGGGAGGAGGAAGAAGTAGATATTTGGGTCTTCCGGTTGGAGATTGGAATTTGTGGGTCTCTTTTTTTCCATCTCAAGATGATGTATTTTGGGTTTGGTAGCCCCTTCAGGTTGGAGTCAGTCTGAGTGCTTCATGTGCAGCCTTCCCTTGCCAATCTGTTCTCGTAGTCGTAGTTCAGCAGATAGCCCTTCCTTCTCATGAGGTTTGTGTGTGTGGAACTGGGTATCCGTGTCTTTCCTTTCCGATCATGAGCGGTGATTGATGTTTTTGGCAAATTCCTCGATAGTATATAATATGATAGTGGAACACTTGCGATCCCTGGTGAAATTTTCTGTGATTTTTGCTGTAAATTCTGAAATGGGCGGCGATTTGCGATGCTTTTGATATGTTTCATCCTGCCGCTGTTTGCGCCGTCTCCCAAACTGTTTGACGAAATGCCGCGCACGGCCCTGGCGAGCAACAACCCGCGCGCGCTCCGCCCCCAACCCCACGAGCGCACCACGCAGCTCGCCGGCCTCCCTCTCTTCTCTCCAACCCCACGGCCTCTTCCTCCCGCTCCTCGCCACGGCGGCCACCGGATCCCGCCGCGGTCCTCCTCGCCGCGGGGGCCTGCAGCAGCGGCGCTATGGCGCGGGCCTGCGCAGCGTGAGGGCGCGGAGCGGGGCGACGCTAGCCGGCGCGGCGCGACGCGACGGCGCGGAGCGGGGGTGGCGCTAGCCTGCACGCCGCGACGGCGCGGAGCTGGACTGCGGCGCGATGGCGCGGAGCGCGGCGCTGCTGTCCAGAGGAAGTAGAAGGTCTTCTATGATTTTGAGTATTCGATTGAGATGCATGTTTTTAGATGTTGTACTTTGAAGTCCATATATACCTATTTGGCTATTTAGATCTATAATTGGATATTTTGGGTTGGAATCAGTCTAAGGAGGTCTTTGACAGGGTTTTTTGTCCAGATTCTGCTTCTGCTTCTCCTCCTCCTCGAAAATTGCCAAACACCCACTTTTGAAACGAATTCTAATGAAAAATTCCTGAGAATCGATTTCAGTTTTCAACAGAGGTGCAGAAGCAGCAAATCCTAATTTTTACCGGATTCTCCCACCACAGCCCGAGCCCACAACTTTTGGAACAATGTTTTGTTTTGTTTAAAAAATCCGTAGACTACAAACCAAACGTTCGATTGCAAACTGATTACACCGTTGCGATGAGATCTTCAAAACTAGACCACACTGATTATATTTTGCGAACTTTTTGTTTTTTGAAAAATCTCAAACATGATTTATTTAATATTTAATGAACTGCAATTATTTACACTTCAATATGGTACGCAATGTGTGTACGAACTAGAGCTTCAACTTAAGAAGAGGTATTGCAGTCATTTGACATGCATAATTCATTTCAGCAAAATCAGGATAAACTATTTTGCTAAACAGCTTGATTGGATTGTTTTGACAGATAATCCAGAATAAGGCAGAGAAGTTATTTTGCCTCATAATACAGTGGAAAAGATGTTTTTTGGATAATACGAAACCCTGCCAAACAAGCTCTAAACCTTATTTGTGACAGTCAAATGCCAAATCGTTGTGTGGGAGATACAATGGGTGGATGTGGGCTTCATCTCGGAGAGAGCAGAAATAGGATCCACATGGTGCAATGGGAGTAATACAATGACTCGAATTGAATAAAATTGAGTTATTTCATTCACTTAATTCTTCTATTTATTATGTCTATCATACATTACAGACTCTAACTTGATAGAGTTTATTAAACCCAATGCAATCAACATGTACGGTTTCGCGTTGGTGCACATCGTGGTCACCTGCTTCAACACTGGAGACATTGCGGCCTCATCATCATGAACCCAATCTATGCAGTCCGACATGGACGAAGCCGCGGTGCCAATCCAAATTTGAGCGAAATACTTCTCCGTTTCCAAATCTTTCTTGCTTTTCACGCCAGCAACAAGGTCGTCGAGTTGGCCCAACGTCTCGTTGGCAAACACCTCCGCTGCTCCTACCCTGTCGTAGCAGTCGGCTAGAACCATGTCCGCCATGCGCCCGGCACCTGTGCCACGGACCTTCAGGCGTGCGAGCCCCTCAACTAAACCGTGCTGACGCGTAATCGCGAGGCCCGCGCTGGTGCGGGTGGCCCTTGCGAGGCTGCCATGAAAGGAGTCCGCGTACGGGAGGAGGAGGTTGTAGCAGGCGTCCGCGTGCTCCACGGGTGCACAGCACGCGTAAAGGAAACTTGCCGCCGCAGAAGATGATGGCCCTGGTGTGGGCGCCATTGGTGACTGGTTTGTAGCGGCGGCGGCAGTAAGCCATGCGACAAGGACGCAATTGATGATTAGGAGCTGGAAGAAGCAGGAGGTCGCCATCGCCATTTGGTCGAGATGGGACGTGTCAGGATTGCGATTGCTAGTGAAACCATATGAGAGGGATATAAATAGAATGCTATAGGAACCTGGAGTCGTTTTAAGTTTGGCAAATTTGCGTGCCAGCGCTTTTATTCAAACCAAAATTAGGCTGTGTTACCTTAAAATACAACATTAAATAGTAGGTTGAAATCCTTTCCAGTATTACTTCTCTAGTAGTAGCTGTACATTCGAGTTGCAAATATTACTTGATATATTCCTTTTGGAACTTAATAGTATGATAGTATAGATATCTCTATAGGAGGAAACAAAATATGCCCACGCACAATATATAGTACAGATAATGGAAAGCCCCATATCCGTATAGTAAGCTGGAAAACGAATGCACTCGTAGCACGGAAAAAGAAATGCACTCGTAGCACGGAAAAAGATCATCAACGTTGGTGTGTGCCTTCTTTTGATTTGTTACGAAAAGACGTGACCAGTTGAGGGAGCAGGCGGGTTCCCATTAGCGAACTACTGCGACCTTTCGTCTCACCCTTTGATGAAGGGATATAAAACCTATCTACAGTGCAATAAAGAACATCATTCCACATTTTACACTTAACACATTATCACGCACTCGCTCTACAGCAACAACATCTCGTCGAGAACTTGGAGAAAACACAGAAGAACTCGACGAGTTCTTGAACTCGTCAAGAAACTGACGGTAAGCACCATGCCCATCATGGACGCTCTTACCTTCACCATTCTCGCACTTGTTCTGCACGCCCTCCAGCCGCGTCGCCGGACGTTCCGTCGCTGCCGCATCTTCCGCGGCCACCACGGTCTCCACTTTCGCGGCACCTCCCACCGCACCTACTTCCATCCACGCCGCCGACGTACCACTTCAATGGCCGTCGTGGATGTCGCGGGTTCGATGGCCGCCAAGGACGCCGGAACGACCGCCATGGCCTTGGCAACCGCCATCGCCTCCAAGACCATGGAAGATAGGTCGACTTCGGCCGCTTCAACCACTACGACCGGGTAGGGCCCAATCACTGCAACGGCAGACCCGAGGAAGACCGGTGGTGCCTCATCCACGGCCGGACGCGCCACACATAGAGCCCGCTGGTTCCCATGGACGTGCCGCCTTCAGCGCGCCTCCCCACGCCGACACCGCCCTCTCCTCGCATGCCAACGCCGACGTCGACGCCGGCCCCGACCGCCATCCCTTCGAGCACTTCTTGTTTTGGTCCATCCGCCGGACCACGAATTGACATCGCCGCCGTCGTGTCGTCGTTCACCGCGGCGATGACGTCCACCGCCGCCATGCCATCCACATCGGCATGAGGCGCGGCACCGCCATCTCCCTCCACCGACGCCGCGGTCGACCCCGCCGCCGTTGATGTCGAGGAAGAGGCGACGGGATCGGAGGAAGAAGAGGACCCAGAAGAAGACCCAGAGGAGAACCAAATGCACGGCAGGAGCACGCGGGCTCCGGAAGGAGCGCACGCCCGTGGAAAAGGAGTTTCCGGGGGGGTTGTCAAACTCAAGATGACTTTTTGCTGGGCTTTTACAAATTTTCCTTTCAAAGATGTAAAAAACACGTGTTAAAATAGGTGGCCCGTATCATTTGGTACCTTGGAATCTGACTTCAAGCCTGCATCCAACCTAAAACACTCAGGTGTTGTATAGACCAGTGGCGGAACCGAACAAGAATTTAAGGGGGGCCGGGCAAACACAATGAACACTAGAAAAAAAATTTGGCTTTTTTTTTTGCGAATCAAAAAGTTTGGTAAATTTGTGCCAGTTCTTCACTGTTCACGCACACAACTAGCCATGATTCTACCTTATATCAGGTAACTGATAAATAAATAAAGATGCTATAGCTTCCTAATCTTCACATTTGAGTTTGTTAACGGATCCATGACGACTCTAAATTAATACAAAACCTACAAATTTTTTTTTTATGACGACCAGGAAGGTGGGAGGCACAAAGATGCGCTTGGGCATACGCAAATAAAATTAGTCTGTATACATGCCGTATGAAACTTCGCCGAAAAAAAAAATGTCATATGAACCTTGCGGTCCCACCTGGGTATCAACAAAGTTTAGCCTATGAAGTCTGAACACGCTATATGTACTAAAATAGAAGTCCTTTTTTTAGCACGCTAAAATAGAAGTCTGAACACTCTCACCCGCACAATGGGCCAGAAGCTACCTCGTCCACGGCCTGGACTTACGGACCAGCAAGGAAAGTAAAACAAAAAGAGAAAGAGACGAAAATAAAGTAACGGCCCAGCCCAGAGCCTATAACTGTTCGCTTCCTTCTTCTTCGTGGAGTCGTTCTCATCCTGCACGAGCTCAACTCTATGCATGGAGACCATGTTGGCCTGCAATACGTAGAGGGGATCCTCTGGAATTTTACCGCAGTTGGGGGGGGCCATGGCCCCTGCCGCCCCCCCCCAGGTCCGCCATTGGTATAGACGTGAAAGGGGTCTTAGCCTAGTGGTTAAGGCTTCCGAGTAACACCTCTCAGGTCCTGGGTTCGACTCCCCGTGGGAGCGAATTTTCAAGGATTTAACGGCATTTGTGCTTTCAGTGGTAGGCGACGCTCCCGTCGACAGCGAGGCGCCAGTGGTGACTTCGTATCTCTGGATTTGCCGGCTCAGTCTTCGAAGATACTCATAGGGGTAGGGTTTGCGTACGTGTGTTCATAGGGGTGAGTGTGCGTGCGTTGTGAGTGTCTGAGTTGTACTGTGTAATCTCAAAAAAAAAAAAAAAAGGTGTTGTATAGACTGTCCCTAAATGAACCACGCAAGTATCCTCCACCGTCCATCTCGCCCATCACCGATCAATGTCTTTAAGATAGATCCGGCCGATGCAATGTTTTGATTCATCTTGGTAACGGAGTTGGCAACCGAACAGACGCGAGGCATCACGTAGACAGTTTCACAGCGTGCCAGCTCGCTGTACTTGACAATCAAAAGAAGGCACACGATCACCAACGTTGATGATCTCTTTCCGTGCTACGAGTGCATTCTTTTTCCAGCTTACAATACGGATAGGGGGCTTTCCATTATCTGTATATTGTGCGTGCGTGGGCATATTTCGTTTCCTCCTGTAGAGAAGTAATACTGGAGAAGTAATACTGGAAAAGATTTCGACCTACTATTTAATGTTGTATTTTAAGGAAACACAACCTAATTTTGGTTGAATATATAAAAGCTGGCACGCAAATTTGCCAAACTTAATTAAAACGACTCCAGGTTCCTATAGCATCGTATTTATATCCCTCCGTGGGTTGTTTCCTTAGCAATCGCAATCCTGACACGTCCCATGCATCTCGATCAAATGGCGATGACGACCTCCGGATTCTTCCAGCTCCTAATCATCGTCCTAGTCGCATGGCTTACTGCCGCAGCTCCTAATCATCATCCTAGTCGCATGGCTTACTGCCGCCGTCGCTACAAACCAGTCACCAATGGCGCCCGCACCAGGGCCATCATCTTCTGCGGCGGCGAGTTTCCTTCACGCGTGCTGTGCACCCGTGGAGCACGCGGACGCCTGCTACAACCTCCTCCTCCCGTACGCGGACTCCTTTCATGGCAGCCTCGCAAGGGTCGCTCGTACCAGCGCTGGCCTCGCCATTACGCGTCAGCAAGGCTTAACTGACGAGCTCGCACGCCTGAAGGTCCGTGGCACAGGTGCTGGGAGCATGGCGGACATGGTGCTAGCCGACTGCTTTAACACGGTAACCAACGAAGCCCAGGGTGCAAACGAGACATTGGCCAGACTCAACCACCTTGTCAAGAGCCAGAAAGATTTCGCATCGGAGAAGCTTTTCGCTCAAGATAGGCTTTACTCCGCCTTTTCGTCCATGCTGGAGTGCATAGATTGTATCCATGATGACCCAGCAATGTCGTCTCCAGTGTTGAAAGAAGTGACCACGATGTGCGCCACCGTGGCGCCGTACATGGAGATTGCTGTGGATTTGACAGACTCTATCAAGTTTTAGTCTGTGATAACTACTGTAAATGTATGATCGACACCATAAAAAAATAGCAGAAATAATTGAATGAAATATTTAAATTTCAAGCATTCGAGTCATGTATTGCTCCCATTGCAAGATGTGGGACCTATTTCTGCTCTCTCTGAGATGAAGGTAACATCCATCCATTGTACGTCGTGCGGTGGGGGATTGACGGCGCGGCGTCTCCGGCTCCTAGGGAGGGCGCGACGCGGTGTAGATCCAATTATCCGACCAGGATGGCGTGAAGGCGGAGGGAGTGGCGGCAGCGCGGATCCGGCTAGCGTTCCGATGGTCCGGGTCGTGGCAGGTTATATATAGATAAGGAAAAGCTACCCATGATAAGTTGGAAAAGAAAGCACCCATAGCATGCAGAGATCACTATAAATAACAGTGTTGATCGGGTGCCTTCGTTTGGTTCACTAAACCCTTGATGGTGGCGTCTTTGATGTTGAAACCGAATGCTCTGGTTTGCCGAGTTCATTCCTTCGGGCACTCGGGCCGAGTGTCGTAGGCTATGCACTCGGCAAGTAATGGAAAACATTGTTACTGTGATGTTCACTATCTGCACTTGGTGTCGTAGTTCATGGGAGTTCCATTTTTCAGTGGGCGCGGTTTAGGTGGTATTTGTAAGTTCTATAAGGACACCGCCTCCTGTAAATTAATCGAAACAGATTGAATAGTAATAAGTATGCATGATGGGGTGGTTTTTGCACCAATATCTATTAGATGGGTGGACATCTACAACAAAACAGATTATGGGAGTGACATATATAGGAGTACTTACAAACCAAAGAATGGCTAGAACAACATTCATAATCCTGGTATGCTTTTCTCTTTTTTGCTTTTATTTTGTAGTATGTAAAGTTTTTTAAAAAATAAACTTGCTCGTAAGATCCAAAATAGAAACCTCAATTTGATTTCATACATTTCACTTAATTCTTGTATTTTCAACTTTTTTTTCGACCATCATACCTATCTCATCGTGGCTGCGGGAGACTCGAATTTTATAGCAAACGTTAGTTCCGAGGCGATCCCCAGGTACCCTGCTATGGTGTTGCACCCCGCGATCACCTCCTTGAGCACCGGAGACGACAGGGCGGCGCCACCCGCGAAGTTAATCCAATCCACACACTGCAGCATTTCCGAGCCCGAGGAATACAGCCAATCCTGAGCCAAAGACTTCTCCGATTCAAACTCTTTCTTGTCGTGTATGCCAGCAACAAGGCAGTCAAGTCGGCCCAACGTCACGTTGGCACCCTTGTCGTCGTCCGATATCGTGTCAAGGCAGCCGTCCAGCGTCTAGTCGGCGACGCTCCCGGCTCCGGTGCCACGGAGCTTCAGGCGGGCGAGCTCCTTGGTGAAGTCGTGCTGCCGCGCAGCCGCGAGGGCGCCGCTGGTGCGGGCGACCCTAGCGAGGCTGCCGTGGAAGGAGTCCGCGTACGGGAGGAGAAAGTTGTAGCAGTCGGCCGCGCGGTCCAGGTTTATTGCGCAAGACGCGCGAAGGAAACTCAACGCCGCAGAAGACGATGGACCTGGCGCGGGCGCCGCAGCCATTGGCGCATTGTTTGAGGCGGCGACGGCGGCAGCAGTACATGTGGCAAGGGCAAGGAGGAGCTGGAGGAAGCAGGATGTCGCCATCGCCGTTTGAGATGTGGGTTGCGATTTGCGATTGAAACCATGGTGAGAGATATAAATACGAGCCTGGAGTCGTTTCTAGTTTGGGAAATTTTGTGTGCGAGCTTTTATTCGAACCACAATACGATCCAGGCATTAAATAGGTTGGGAAATTTCTCTTGTGCCAGGTGTACATTCCATTCAAGTCGCAGATTACCTTACATTGTTTTTGGAATTCTTTATTATACAGATATCTTTTACTCACTCCAGTATCAAAATTATTTCGTTTTGAGATTGTTCTAAAGTCAAACTTTTTTAACTTCGATTGCAGATTTTTTTTATGTGTTAAGTTTAGAAATGTGAAAATTACACTTTAACTATATTTTATAAATATTTATAGCAAAAAGTGTCAGACAAAGTTGTGTTTTCAAAACCATGCATGTCTATGTCCGAAACAACAACAATTTTGACACTGTAGAAAGTATATAGAAGGATACATAATATGCCCATATATGTGGGCTGTCTACGAGCACCCGAGTGTTTCTGCTTGTTTGAACACCGAGTGTTGGATGGATTTGTAGCACTCGATTTTGCCAATTCAAATAATCAAGTGCTACACGCCTACACATAGTCTTTGAGCACTCGAATTTTGTACCATAGATTACAGATTCAACGAATCAGGCTAAAACTAGACAAATTTGTCCATAAGCTGTATAGTTTTCACTGAGAGGCAGACAAATATTTGTCACATTTGACTAAATATTTCGGTTGTTTTGAGACAATATTTTGCCCAGAATTTGGCAGAACTTCTGTATGACATGCATACAATTGGGCTGAGATAAATTCAACACTGTACAAATGACAGTAAATATTGAATCATTACTCAAGATCTTTTTCATTACAAAATCACACTGTCACTACTAGAACAATTAACAGCTGCTGTACAGCATGAACGTGACTCTTGCACTACTAGAATAAAATAAAATTGACAAAAACAGACGCCTTTGGCTGAAACAAATAAACTAAATAGTTCATGACAAGACATTTTTGAAATCTGAACTCTGGTGATAAGGTGCAATGTTGCAGCTTAATAATGCACGACTCGATAAAATGGAGACCCATGCCTCATTTTCTTGCTCATCATACAGACTGATGTTGGCAATTTTATGGAATTAGCAAACATCTTGACGATTGAGCTTCTCGGGATATGACATGGCATTTGTTCTCCGTTGGAACAAAAGCAACCTTGACTCACAATGATGACCCAACACATTGTGGCAGGGTTCAACAATAGATGGCCACCTGCTCGGCATAACTCTTGCTCCAAAGACTAAAAAACTAGGCGTGTCTGAGATCAAGGAACAATATATGCCCAGGAAATCGGGAACTACTTTGATGCATTGATCAGCCTCAGCACCAGCTTTGTTTGGTGTAGTTCTTGCAACTCCACTAGTCCTAACTAGTCCAGGAGCTGAGGCAAACCAAGAAGAAGTATTGCAATAGTGGTTTGCATGAGTAGCAGAATCAAATTAATGAATAGATACATTTTAAATAATTTAGGAAAAATGAATTCTCAAGTATACACAAAGTTATAGATGCTAATACTACATTGCTGGGCAATGACCGTAAACCCACAAATCAAACAAACAGATGGACATAATGGTAAAGAAAAAAAAGGAACAAACTATTACTATGTCCTGGTAATATGGCATTGGTAGGGAAATGAGTGTAAAGTCGCAATCAAATATACAGACTGGCAGAACAGTAAAGCAACACAAAATCAAAAAAAAAAAAAGGGGATCAGCTTCATCATGCCCCTCCTCCCCTGTGCGTTAGTATGTTCCTAGCCTTAGTGGCAGAACCCCCTTCTTCTTCTTCTTCGCCCTCTCCCTTCTTCATCTCCATGGAGTTCCAGAAGGTACAAGGGGCTTGAGCCCCCCACCCCCCCCCCCCCCCCCCCCCCAAAAGGGAAGAGTAATGGTTACGGACCTGTGGCTTAAGCTACCAGCTCATAGGCTTCCGCTACTAGCTCGCTCTCATCCACTTGGATTAAAGTGATTCCTTGTTTCGATCAACCAAAATTATACATTGCAGGGGGCTCAAGCCCTCCTACCCGCTTAAACTCCATGAAGATGAACAGTGGAGAAGAGAATCAGCGGACCAAAGTAAAGCCCAATTAAAACCGTAACCAGCGGGCCGGGCGATGTAGCGTTAGAGAGGTGAGGTTTTCTTATTGTACCTTTAGACAACAAGCGAGGAGCCGATCTCAAAAAAAAAAAAACAAGCGAGGAGCCCTGCGCTCACCGTCAAGTTGCCGCTGATGCGCAGAACAAAAAAAGTTGACGACGAGAGGGTGCCACAGGATCCGCCACTGCTGGGCGCAGGGGTAAAAAAATATTCTTTGTTTGTTGTGTCCATTTTATAAAGTGAGTTGAAATTTGCAACAAGAAATCTATAATATATGGTATCCCCGTTATTACGTCGAGTTTCAATGCAATTCAAAATGTGGTTACATAAACTAACCTACATGCATAGTTCATTGAAGCAATTAACATGTTACCACTACTTTCGGTCACATATTTTCTCTTATTATGGTCACAATAACAACCAACCAAGATGAGTTTCTTGTGGCCGAGCAAGCATTGCGGACTTACCGACGCATGCACAGGCGCAGCCCAGGAGGGCCACAACCCACGCAGGGAGGTGAAGCCACAGAAAATGGGACAAGCCGTTTGCCACGAATTGTGGGGTGGTACGCCTCGGTTGGCTGTGTGAGAAACGCAACAAGCGACCAACCGAGCTGAAGCCGCTTCGCAATGCTATTTGATGCTTGTTCTGGTTAATAACTAAATTTATTCACTTTCAACACAGGTAAGCGCGCCGGGGGGGGGGGGGGGGGGGGGGGGGGGGGGGGGAGGAATAGACTTCGATGTGTTTATTATGGTATAGTTCCATGTTAATTAATACATGTGTCGTAGCCCGTCGGAACGGGGCGTTTGGCGGATATTTAGTTCTAGTAAGAGCGCTTTGCTTCGGCGAAGATCAATCAAGAGGGACACACGATTTATACTGGTTCAGGCCTCCCGAAGGATAATAGCCCTACGTCCAGTGTGTTCTTGTATTGCCGTATAGGCGAGATGTGTTATGGTGCGATCCCTCTCGTCATGGGGAGGTGTCGTCACATTTATAGGTGGGTCTTGCCCAAGTTAGAGTTGGAGTATATCTAAGAAAAATAAGAGTTCGCCTTCCTTCAATAGGCTTCGTAACCGACAAGACGTCCCTCATCGGTAGAGTCCTAATCCGGTGCATTCGATGTCCTGATATCTCCAAAAATTAGGGTTACGACAACATGCATTTGTACACGACCCATTAGTCTGTGTTGCCTTCACTGTTTTTCTTTTTTTGATGGAACTAGAGGGGCAAGCCCCTCCAGAGATATAAAAGTATATTGATAGAATAAAAACAGGTACAAAGTTAATAAAAGTAATGTCTAAAACGAAATAAAAGAAAAACTGAAAGAAAACAGGACAAATAACAAAGAAAACTATTGCGGTGCCTTCACTGTTGATAGTTCGTTACTGGTTATACATGTAGTTTGTGCATTTTAAAAGGAACTTAATTATTGTACTGAAGAGCAAGACAGGGACATAAATTACTTTTCATGAGTCGTCCTATGGTTAAAGGAGCAGCTGTTGATATGTTGACAGTCTCATTGGAGTCTTTCACTTGATATGTATCATATAATAAATGTTTTTCTGGCATCTCTGGAAATAAAGAAATGCGAGGGTCCTCGACGGGATTCAGGCCACGGTGCAGTACAAGGCTTCAGAGATTGCACGAGGCGGCGATGCTATGGACACTGGCAGGAGCAAAGCGCGCTGAATATTCTAGGTCACGAGTAGTCCGTATAGGGCGGTCCGTGTCCAGGTTGAACCCCGACTGATGTGTACTGCAGTCAAGTGTACTGCTTTCCACAATTACCGCGGATGTGCTTTTCCTGACGACAAAATCCTTGTAGCCGCTGAACATGCCGGACAAGATCACAAAGCATGCAATGAAAACCATAATAAAAGCGAAGTAGCAACCAGTTAAATTAACCACATAAAGAAAATACAAGTGCCAAGGAAGTATCTCGGCAAAGAATACTTCGCTTCAGCAAATAATTAGTACAGTATAGTACTGAAAAGAAAGGTTGCTACCTAAAATCCTACCAAAATCATTTTTCTGTAAAATACCAGTGGATCTAGCCATGAACCGGTTCTCTCCGGATATAATGGTACTGAGCAAAGGTAAAGAACCCATATCGGTGACAGCACAGGAGGAGATGAGGTATCACTTACAAGTTACAACACATTCTGTATGTACATCTTACACAGTTACACTCAAGAATCTTCTAAGCTACAAAACTGCATTTCGATAAATTTCCCAGCACTATTGCTTTCGCCGCGATGTGTCATCCACGAATCTTCGGAACTGCACTGCAAGTTCCTGATAAAACTTGACATCTGACGGCTTTATTCTGTTGATTGCATACTTGAAATGCCTGAATGACACTTCAGGAATGTCAAAGTTCTCCTGTTTGAAGTGGAGTATTTTATCAGCGAACCTTTGCAACAATCTAGTAAAAATGCGGATGTCCGTGTTACCATAATGTTGAGGAATGAGTAGCTTACATCAAGCGCAGCAACAGCAGCTTCCCTGCAGACAAGCTTTATGTCAGCGCCAGTGTATCCTTCTGTGAGTCTAGCAAGTTCATTGAGAGTCACATCAGGACTGCACGGCATTCTGCGTGTATGAATCCGGAAAATGTCTTCACGGTCACCTTCATCTGGTGGCTGCACATCAAGCAGCCTATCGAAACGACCTAGTGCATTTGTGTTCATAATGTTAGACAAAATGAATATAGGAACTAGGAAGCACTATAAGTGTAATTCAAGGAACCCGTTTAAGCAATAAAATACTAATGCATCGATAGAATATTTTGATAAAACCTGGTCTCAAAAGTGCATGATCAATTTTGTCAGGACGATTGGTAGCTGCAATAACAGTAACACCGATTCTTTGGTCCAAACCTGTTCCAATGATTGTAAAATTTTGCATGATCAGAATAGAGGCCGATCTAAGATTGTAGATAGCAAAGTAGAGTAGAACGGTCCTCTGTTATCAACATATTTCAACTGTGACTGAGCAAAGGTAAATGGCTAAGACTCCACTCACAAATATGAGGTCAATGGCACATCTGTAGCAACTATTCTTAGAGGATAGAATCTCAGCGCACCCTGATATTCATTTATGAAAAGAGCTGAAGCTACAAGCTAATATTCTTACAATTTACTGATTAGAGTAGACACTAAGGTAAAAATCTGAATCAAGAATGAACCATACAATGAGGCAAACGGTAGATTCTGAAAAGCTTCTAATGCAACAAGCAATTAATTAACCATTAACTAGAAACATCACACTCAAGATATATATATTAAACTTGGTTTGTACACCATACTTTGGTCTCTTCTAATAGTAATGACAAAATAAGGTGACAGATATGAAGCCTAATGCAACTATTATCAAGTTGCTGGATAAAAACAAAGGATTGCAATAGAAACTTTCTAGTGAAGTACCAAAACTCACCATCCATTTCAACAAGCAACTGACTCAGTACCCTATCAGCAACAGATATGCCATCATTTTCGTGGCCACGGGTTACTGCAAGCCCATCTATTTCATCAAAAAATAATATTGCTGGTGCATTAACTCTTGCCTTTGCAAATAGTGATTTGACTGCTTTCTCAGAGTCACCAACCCATTTGCTGAAAAGTTCAGGACCCTTAACTGCAAGGAAGTTCAATTTTGCTTCGGAAGCTACCGCACGAGCCATCAATGTCTTGCTGCAGCCTGGTGGCCCAATCATCAACAATCCTCTGGGGGGGCGGATCCCTATGCGTTCAAATGCTTCTGGGCATTTCTGCGGCCATTGGATGGCTTCAATTAACTGCTTCTTGACTCTGGCTTGACCACCAACATCTTGCCATCGTACCTTTGGAAGCTCAAGCATTACCTATACAGGACATGATTAAGACATTGACATAGTTCTTCAACATATCACATGTATATATTTAGGGCGATGTCAATAGGTACAGCCTTAGAGATGGATAGAAGTGATACCTCTCGCATTGCACTTGGTCTAACTTTCATTTTAGCCTTTTCAAAGTCTTCAGAGGTCACTAACAACAGTTTTTCATCTTTCCCATCATCGGACTCACTATTTCCTGGATGACCATTGCAAGGGAAATCCACTGATGCCATGGTCAGTTTTGAGAGAGACGATGATAACGAGCTTATATGATCCCCCAAGTGATCAAAGGTCTTCTGGTTACTCTTTTTGTCAACACTAGTATCAGGATGACCAAGCAATTGAGTTGAATTTTCCTTTAAGCTGATATAACGGCGAAGTGTACTTAATGCGGCCTCATTGCACAGTGCAGCTAGATCAGCACCCACAAATCCATGGGTGGCTTGAGCAAGAGACTCAAGCTCCTCACCAGTGAGAGAGTGGTGAATCCCAATTAGAAGATGGTGAAGTATGTCCAACCTCTGTACAGGAGATGGTACCCCTGCATGAAGCAACATTTATCAACTGGACAAACATGTGATATAATATTAGAATCAATGACATTATTTCAAATTTGACACCATCTATAAGCGCATGACCAACTAAGTTAGAAAAGATAACAGAAAATAGCTAATAAAAATAACACAACGTAACCACTAATCACCAACTGGGACTGACAAACATTACGATACAGGATAATCTATTGCTCAAAAGAAATATTGACCAAGACTAAGTGACCTGTGTAGTCCCACATAATAGTCAACTTAGAAAGCATAAAAAACCATCCAAAGCTATTATTTTGATGCATGGATGAAATCAGATCATTCTACCTATTTCAATTTCTCGATCCAATCTTCCAGGACGCCGCAACGCGGGATCAATACTATCAGGCCGATTTGTAGCAGCGATCAAGAGAACACGTTCTCTAGGGCCTATCTCATCCATCAGTTTTAACAGAGTGGCTACCATTCTAAGAGACAAGTCCTCACCCCCATCCTTCCTTGCTGGAGCAATTGCATCCAGTTCATCAATGAATATCTAACAAAGAATGAAGATATATGACATGAATACATAATGCTAAAGTAAAGGTAATATATCCGACTGTGAATACTAGTTAGGACACAAAATATTTCACATGCATAGTACTGCAAGTGTTACTAACTAAAAAAATCAGCCATAACCTTAGATAATCAGTGAAATAAACAATTCAATATTCTCCTTATATGAAATGTTATGGAGAGGATGGACGAAATATCCGACGACAACCACCTGATCTATAATTGGAACATGTATTTTTCTTTCTTTATTTTTCCATCATTTCTTCTATCTTAACTTCAATTTAGTTATTGTACCCTCACAAGTAAAAATAATAATAAAGCTAACATAATAAAGGTGTGGATGCTTCAAAATACAAGCAACAAAATGTCACGCCTTGTTGCTGAAGCTCGAGCGTTTGGCCGCAGACAAAGATTGTAGGAATGAAAGGCTGGTGGATGGGTTCGCTGTCGCTGAACCGCACGCTTGCAAGCCGGCGCCGGTGTGGACATCGCTGATAAGCAAGGCACGGGATGGAAACAGTTTAAGGCCAATACTTTCTTACTTGGCAAGCAAGGCATGGGGATATAGCAACCGGTCTAAACAATCCTACTAGATTACAATAAGGAAATCAATCCTAATCGAACTGGAATTCTAATATAACTAGGAATTTAACTTGAACTCTAACTCAATGAAGATGCCTTCCAGCCTGTTTTAACGACGACGTGTGTCTCTGGAGCGGCGACGACAGTAGTATAGTACTGTCCCACCATGACACAAAATAGTAATACAGGGAAGTGATTGACACTACTAAACACAAGTATCAAGGCTTTCAGGGAATACAACTAAAAAAGAATTCATCAACTGCAATCAGCTTTGTCATGTTAGGGCAGCTTGGGGTCAAATATACAATCAGCTTCAACTCTAAAAATGTTTGGGCAGCTTAATGTTCAATTTTAGGGAAGTGAACGATACAATGTTACTCACTAAATATCCCAGTTACTATGCTGAATACCCAGGATAGGCATTATTAAATAGATATAGTTCCAGAAGTCACATACTGAATATTGTTCTTTTGCCATTCCATATAGTTCACGGGAAAGAAACAATGTTATGAATTGTGACGTTAACCTTTTAAAGAGGTAACTCCAGTAGGTATTTATGCACAGTAGACATAACACATTTCAAGAAAACAAAGGCTGAGCACTAGAAGAAAAATCTAACCACAGCAGGGGCAGCTTGCTTAGCTGAACTGAAAACATCATACATCATTTGCTCGCTTTCGCCAAAATATTGACTTATGATCTCTGGTCCATTAATTGTAAAAAGGTTAGCTCCTGCATTGTGGGCACATGAAGCAGCCAGAGAAGTTTTCCCTGTTCCAGGTGGACCATAAAGAAGAACACCTTTGTACCTGAGAACAATCAACACATTACTGACTGAAATAATCAATTTATGGCAGGGCGAATGTATAAGTCGAAGCTATACCTTGGTACGTCAATTTGATCTGCCAGTGAAAATGAAATGATTTCCTTTATAGTTGCTGACTCTTTAGATAACCCACCAAGCATTGGAGCATGACTGGAATCCTCAAGTTTTCTATCGGCAACTACAGAAGAATCTGATGGCACATCCGGTTTATCTGACCCAAGCTTCTCTGAAGAGACTGATTCAGAGAGATGCACTTTTGTGGTCCGGTCAACAAGGAATGAAACTGGGGCTTGTCCCATTTTAGAAGTCTCCATATTATTCAGTGTATTGTCTTTCTCATAGAAAACATCTACAGCAGAACTATCTGATTCTGCTCCAATAACCACAAATAAAGACAATTTACCGCACACTGAGAGAGGAACATAGTTCCCTTTCAACAAGTGTCTACCGCTGAGCCATCGTGTTGCAGAAATCTGAAGCAACTCATTAACTTGGTCATCTGCTAATGCTGACCTTGCAGTTGTTGGATCCAAGCACAGCAAAGAGCCATTTTTGGATGCAAAATCATGTGTTTCCTTCCTACACACTGGAGTTGAGGGAATCTTCTTAGGTGAATCCATAACCACTCCAGTTCTTGAAGAATGGCAGTCAGACTCTGATTCCATGCCACTGGAAGGTCCAACCTTGGGAGGAACTAGGCCAAGGAAAATGTTCTTACATTTTACTACCCGCAGAATATCAACATCTTCAGTTTCTTTTTGGGCATGAGATGTATGTAGAAGGTTAATAAGCAAAGATTGGCCTACTAAAGGGTATCCGAGTATACAAGCAAGATCCCACGAGAGCTTGATGCCATTCTTTTGAACCTGGTAAATGGTAAGGCGATCCAATAGAAAATTTCAGTTTATTATTCTCATGAAGTAGACATCAAGAGAAGAAAATTAGGAAATATGTACCTCAAGTGAGGGGAAAACGGTGGCAACCACAAAATATCTCCCAGCTTCACCACAAAGGAGATCACTATCAGCATCAAGATCAAAGAATCTGGTGCATTCCTCAAATAAATCATCCAGTGGGAATCCATCTAATCGGTCACAACTTGAGGAGATTAGTGATACCTATGAACGAAGAAACACATATCAGCAAACTTATTGAAAATCAAACATGGGAGGTAGCAAACCTGCAATTTGTTTCCTTCATTCAAACTCATGGGAAATCTAAGGTTCCATTTCCCAATGAAGATATAAAAAACACATGTTCAGTTAAATTAGGCGCGCGCTAACAGTACAAAAGTTTGGAGTCGAGCTGCCAGGGATCACAACTAATTGCTAAGGGGAAGACAAATTGGAGCCCAGAAGACTCGAATGATCTTTAGTGCCTAGGCAATAAGTGGAGCCACTCAGCAACAATACAAAAACAAATTTGGGCAACAAGCTGCAGTCTTTGAGGTCAATTATACGAGCAACATTACACACGAATTAGTCATAGTCATTGGACAAGAATGACTAGTGGTAACTATTCACAGTCGAAGACAAGCTCGACAGGCACAGCAACCTAAACTAGTGCTAGTTACAATAATGGAGGTCCCAAAGTCACAAAATTCGGAAAGAGTAAACAAGGCTTTGGCACGAAAGGGGAGTTAGCGCTCACGGAGACGAGGCACCCAGGCCGCAGCCCGGCGCTGACCATGGCGGAATCGGAGAGCCAGAGCCTCCCCTCGCAGGCGCGCCTCCCGTCGGAGACGCTGCTCCCGCTCCTGGGTCCCACATCAGCGACGGTCCCGGCGAAGCAGCCGGCGCCGCCTCGGGGCAAGAGCGCGGGGAACCACGCCGCGGCGGCGGAGGCGACGGATGCGAGGTCGAGGCTGCCGCCGGCGGCGTCAGTGGAGCGAGAGGACGGGATGCGAGGGTTGCCGCCGCCGCCGGAGTCGGTGGAGCGAGAGGACGGGGTGCGAGGGGACGGCTGCGGTGACGCCGCCGGCTGCTTCTTCTTGCCCTTGGGAGGCATGGCGGCCGCTCCAGATGTTTCAGTGTACTGAGTAGGGTTCTTAAGAAATTTGAGCCGTGTTGTGTCCCGGAGCAGGAAGAGCGCGGAAGCGAGAGGAGATGCTTGCGGAGAGGCGGCCGCCCGGACCAGGATGCGCCGCGGACGGAAGGGGAGACGTTGCGGGGTTGTGTAGGGTGGCGGCGGCGCTCGAAGCCGCAGCAGCGCCCGGTTTCGAGCGGGCGACGACAGCTGGGCTAGTAGGCCAGTAAATCGTGGGCTCCCCACCACATGCAGTAATGGGCTGCGTTTTGCATACAGGCCAGGCCCTCCAACAATTTGAGCAAGAATGTGCTTTTGGCTTTTATTGTTTGTGCAACTGACGTGTTCTTGATCTCAAAAAAAAATAAAAAAAATAAACTGACGTGTTCTTGCATACGACTCACACTACGCCACACCAGCTATGATTTTTTGATTTTTTGGCTATAGGGAGTGATCACTTCTATGTCCCATGTTTTTCTGATTCCCAGGTGAGCTCTGTAGTAGAGCTATTTGCATTGCTTCCCCACCAGGCTTCTCCTTTCTTCAACTGCTCTCTTTTCTATTGGTGGTTGTCAATATGCTATTTAATTTGTTGAGTCAGTGTTGGACAAAGATCAAAGTTGGAGGGGGAAGGGGGCTTGAGCCTTCTGCTACATTTGGCGCAAAAAAAAAAGGCAATGAGAAAAAGAAATGCAGTACAAAGCTTGAAATGAACAGTACCAAATCCACAATACAATATTCACTGTTCAAACTAAAGATAAAATAAAATTGTTTGAAGAAACTACACAATAGCTAGTACAATTTAACTACTCACTCGTTCATGGATTGGAAAGCGCGCTATCACAACATCATCTTTAACTTGCAACAGGGAGAACTACAACCAACTTGAGAAGCTTGTAAACATAAAGATACTTTTTTAGAGACAAAGATAAGGACATCTGGTACTTATCTTTTAAACAAGTGAACTGTTGCTTTGAGCCTTTGAGGGAAGAAGTTTATCGGACCAAATTCATATATAAACTACATGTAATTTTTTTCGCCTAGAAAATTTGGGCAATCATATGCATTCCTATGAATCAAGGCAGCTCCGCCAGTGTTCTGCTACCCCATTATATCCGTCCTTGGGTCCAGAAGAATTGAAGAAATGATATGGTTGTGGTGGCTGGCTTCTGTGCCTCAGTTGTTTAAGGTTGTTGTTTTTTTAAAAAAAACGTGCAATGCATGTATTTCATAAGCAAAAAATAGAGTTTTACAACGCACCCTGCACCGCCCACCAGACTAGGGGGGGTCTGGGGCGGCCAACATACACCGACACAAAGCTAACTACTCACAAAAAACAGTCTGGTGGAAACAACAAGACTATGTAGCCGGAGGTCAAATATCAAGGTTCGGAAAATATTCATATTCACCACTCATTCTGCATGCATTTTTTTTTTGCACAACTCCTTTGTTTTGTTGCAATTGTTCTATGTTCAATTATTTTCACTAATTCTATGAAAACCATTGCGAAGGATACATCAAAGCAACAATTTTCGATCAAAGAGGGGTATCTTGTTTATAATAGTGTGCTTTGATGTATGCTTATGACATAGCAGAAAGGAATGACACTACCTCTGTTTGCTAATATATGACACTAAATGAACTATTTGCATTTCCAAATGTCCTCATATATTAGCAACTTGAGCTGCTAAAGTTAAAAGGAATGAAGGCAATCCTGCTACGGCATTTTTGAAGTACTATATTTTTTGACAGGTACGAATGATTTTAGCGCGTTATTATTATATGGAGGAAATAATTTGCAATAAAATGAGTAAAACATGATGAGAGCTAGCTGTTATATGGTACACTGAAATTACAAAGCACTGAATGTTTTCCATGTACTTCATTATGACACAGCAAAGAATGAACAAAGCACTATTTAATGCGGGAATTATGGCCTTTTGACTAATCAAGTATGTTTTTAGTGTACTTTATTATGACATAGCAGAGCGAACAATGTACACTAAAATGAGGTGTCACAAAAAGTTAAGAGAGAGATCTCGAAGAAGTTTCGAGGAGCCAGACACTGAAGACGCGTTTTGCGTCGTGGGAGTCAGGCCGAGTCGGTCGGGGCAGCCAACCAAACAACAGGTATTTGCATGTGGCAGCGCTGATGCTCTCAAGTCTCAACCAATCAAGCGGTGGCTGCACGCTAAGAGCCTAGCCGGGGCTGATTCACCTAACCAATCATCTCCTAAATATGTGGTAAAGATCATCGTTTCAGGAGTTTGAATATGCATGTAGTGCATGTTTATTAGTATGCAGCCTGTTCGGATGGCTGCATCGCAGCCTGCTGCGATGCAGCAGCTACAGTGTTCCAGTTATTTCTTCAGCAGTCGCTACAGTGTTCGCAGTTATTTCTTCAGCAGCCGCTACAGTAAAACAGCTGCAAAACAGCCTGCTGAACAGGCCGATGATTCAACGAAAGAAGAAATGTACAAAACTGAGCACATTTTCATAATAATGCTATGATACAATGAAAATTGCAAGGTACTGTTCATACCGATCACATTTTAATACGCTAAAGGGGGGGGGAATGACTTTTATGACAGAATGAAACTATTATGCATCCTTTGTACTTGAGTTGTTTGTTTTCTTTATGACGTTCATTAGCATCATGAACGAAAATAATGGGGGATGTTTTAGTTGCTGACGGCACAACTTTGTATTCGAGTTATGAGATTGGCGTACAAAAGGAAAGGACACACAAGGTAGATTATCTTCTTATATCTTTTCTCATTATTACAAGTTTTCCTCACAAATAGCTCTATATATTTTGTCATTCATCCTTTCTTAAAACTTATTTTGAAATTTAAGCTCACAACTAAAACAATGTTTATGTCAAAAAAACAATGTCTATATCAATCTCGCTTGCTGTCGAAAACAGAGAGAAAAAGAATTACCCCAGTCGCAACTGCAAGCAGAACTAAAAAAAATAAAATAATAAAAAAATAGCATTATCTCTGTCCCTTGCTCCCGTCAACCCGATGGGCCATTCCCAACCGCTGAAAACCGGGGCTCCCTGAAAATTGCTGCAGTCTACCGCGGCACCGCTCCCGCCGCGGCCATGGCCGCCACTTCTGTCTTCCGCCTCCTCTCCCTCTCCAGTTCGCCATGGCCACTGCAAGATACGAGAACCAGGCCCGTCCTGCCTCCCCACGCTTGGCCCGCGCGCCGCCGCCGGTTTTCCCCTGCCTGCTGCGTGTCATCACCTACGCCGCCGCCGCCGGCGTCGCTCGACCTCCCCCTCCTCCCGTTCCAGCCCGCGGAGGTAAGGTAGCCGCGTTTATGGAGATTCTGCTTTGACAATTCATATTCGTATGGTTGTTCGGTTCTAGATTAAACGGATGCCGTAACCTACCATTGCCGACGTTGGTTGAGTACTGAAGTGAAATTAATGGGGTTCGTCTAATTCTTGAAAGAAAACGAGAAAAATTTGCTAGTGATTCGGGGAGCATTCAGTCGAGAGAATTTAGACAGACGGTCATTTCCCTTTCCCCTGTTTACAGAGAGTGAACTCGGGCAAGTGTTTTTTAGTGAGTGATTCCGGATGGGTTCTTGTTGGTAAAATCTGTGAAGCAGCCCCCGTTTGTTTTTTCCTGGGGCTTGGATCTGCCTGAAAAATGATCTTGACGAAACGGATCAGATTTCAGCCAGTTAGTTTTTTCAGTTTTTTGTTATTCCATGTTCTGCTTGGCCTTGTTTTAGGTTAACTACAATCAGATATGCAAGGATCTTTGATCTCAGGGTCATGTGTCACCCAAACATTAGTATGTTCAGATTCGTGAACTGATGGCAACTTACTAGCTGAATCTACTGAAGATACTGCCTGCTGGCGGCATGTAACATTTGTTTTAGCATCCATCACTTTTGCTGCGAAGAAATATATTTCTGTGTAGTGGAGAAATAGATAACACTATTGCAGTGTGTTGATTCAGTTTACCTCAGCTGGATGCTGCCTTTTGTAATATGACTGACGTTCTCTGACCAAGTAAGGGGACTAATTATGGATTACATAGTCAAGGAAGAAAACAAATTATAATATATAATTTTGCATTCTGTAGTTTTGTTTTCGAGATTTTATTTCAACATATAATTGTTCAGAATTCATATTAGTTCATCATGCTTACAACCTACACTTTACATATTATTTAAATCTATAGGATGCTTCTAAGATAATGAAAATATAACAGGTGTTGATACCATCTGAATCCAAGACTCTGCACTTGTATGAAGCAAGATATATAGCATTGCTAGAGGAGGTAATCACCATTGTTCGGTCCTTGGATACTTGTTGTTGTATATATGATTTCTGTTTGTAGAAATCAATTAAATTTGTCTTCCACTTATATAACCTTCTGCTATGCATGATATATCCACAATGTAGTCAATTAAAAGCAATCTGCATGGTATCCTTGATGGAAATTACAGTTCTGTTACTTTCCTTGATGGAATTACAGCTCTGTTATTTTTCCATCAAGTGAATTTTTTTTTTCAATCTATCAAATTTATTTGTACCAAATATCAGCATTATTTTCATTAGCTGGTGAGAACAGAAAGAATAAGTGTTATGCAACATCGTTATTGATATGCTAATTTTGTTTAATGAACAGGCCATGAACAAGAGGAAAAACTCTTTTGTGCACTTTGTGCTTGATCCAGTTATAGATGTCTCTCCTAAAGCTTCATTTGCTGTAAGATACGGTTGCTTGGTTCAGATAGAAAGTGTAAGTTCTTGAAATGGAACGTTCTATGAATTTTCTTACAAAATACATGTTCATCATTTTTTTTACAGTTTGTATTAATGGTTTGCCAATAGTGTAGGTTCAAAAGCTGGAGATTGGAGCATTGGTGTCAATTAGAGGTGTCTGTCGTGTCAACATTTCAAACCTTTTGCAGGCAAGTTCGTATTAGCTTGATTGTTTATCTTATACAGAGACTAGATCAGGATGATTTTGTACTGCTTCAAGTATTCTAACATGACCAAGAAGAAATTACAGAATCATTGAATTTGCATCACTGTCTTTATTGATCCAGATGGAGCCCTACTTCCGTGGTGCTGTTTCTCCATTGATGGATGAGCCTTATGAGGGTACTGAATTAAGCACAAGAATCTCCAAGCTAAAACAGTGTATGTGTAATTTACACAGCCTACAAATGAAGCTGAAGGTTCAGTCAATATCTTTAAGTCCTTTTGTAGTAACTCACAGATATTATTTGTCCTAGTTTTCTGATATTTCAACACACAAACTCAGGTACCTGAGGATGAACCTCTGCAAACTAACATCAGGGCCTCTCTGCTGTGGTCTGAGAAAGAAATTTCTGAAGAGTATAACAAATATTTTATCCCAAGCTTTTCAGAGCGTCTCTCCTTTGCAGCGTACCAAACAGTTTCAGGTGACTGTTTCACTCATGTATTTTTATCTTAATGTTTGACTATGAAAAGGAGTGTTAAAATCAGCCCGAAATACCCATATACATGTTTATAAATAACCCTCACTGCCATTACAAACAAAAAGCCAAAGTACCTATGCACAAGTCCACAAAATACCCTTGTTGCCATTGTACAGTTGAATCTGACTAAAATTGAGCAGAGAGATATGTTGATACTGCCCGTAGATTAAAGCGTCAGGTACATAAAAAACACAGTAGTCGTAGAAAAAGGAGGAGTGATAAAACGAGAATACATTTTTTGAGACAAACTGGATGATACAAGAATACTTATAGTTGGATTGTTAATGAGACGCCAAATGCACAGGCCACCCCACTAGTTTCAACTATTTAGTTCGGAATCTAAAGATATTAAAAATTGAGTGATCTTTGACTGCACATTTTTAACTTTTTATGAGAATCACAAACCAAAAGGATGATGCACACATATATCAACTTAGCACTGGTGCATGGATGCATAGTTGTCTGACTTTGAAACTATACACTTCAGGTATGTCAGATGCAGAGCTTCTCACCTTGCAAGAAAACAAGCTAAAAGCAATGGATTCAACAAATACTCTTGAAAGATTAAACAGTGGTATTGAGTACGTTGAACACAACATTGGAATGATAGCAGCAAGGCTTGCTATTCAGAATATATGATCCTCCATGCCACTGCTGAACCCAAATGCAATTACCATCACAGGAGCGCATACTTTTACGATCAAACTCATTCAAATGATGCTAAGTGATGTGGTTGAAGGCTTTGACATCAAAGCTTCTTCAATTCCTTGACTGTTTACAGGGAAGAGTTGATGTTCATTCAGAGAATGGACTGAAGATGGCAGCACAACGCGAAGCTTTCAATGGGTGGGGTTGCAACAAACATGAGTAGACAATTCATAAGATTCTCACAACCTTGTTCCAGCATACAAATCATAACAACTGTTTCTAAAAGGAATCAAATAGCAACTGTTTTGAAAAGCGAAAGATACATCCTGAGTTCAAATACCAAAGACTACAGCTTTGGCATGCACAGGTTCAATATAGAAAAGAAAATGCTAGTCTGCAAGCTGGTTGGACTATGGCAGTCTGATACTCGAAACATTAACTTAAAAAAGCAATTAAATCGTCCATGATGTAAACTTTCTAGCTCCTGAATCACATTCCCAAGGATCATCATCAGCTTCTGATTGGACTTACTCTTTTGGTTCTTCTTCTGGACCTGTAGCAATGTTGACGCCAAAGAGGCGAACGGTGCGCCGCCCACGATTGCCCGGTGCAGCCGCCATCTCTTCTGGTGGATTCTCCTCTTGATTCTGCACTGGGGTAGCTAGAGAAAAAAAGGTGCCAGTAGTGGCAGTGAGTGACGTGCCAATGGCAGTAGCAACTGGAACATGACCAGCAGCGCCATTGCCCACCAAAGCCATCCCTGCCAAGGGATGCGCGACCTGGACGGCTGCAGCACTGGCAGGGGCATGGACAGCTGCAGCTTCTACTTCCATTGCTGTTGGTTCAAACGGTGGTTCATCCTCCTGGTTCAGCATGGTGATCACGAACGGCGAGTTGCCACTGGCAGCAGCAGCAGCGTCAAAGATGGACGGGCTGTCGGAGCTGCCAGGTACATTGGCCTCCCAGCGCCTCTGGGCGCCCACCTTCTCCTTGCCCCTCTTCTCGCTGGTCCTGTGGCCAGTAACGTGGCCTCCCAGCGCCTGGGGAGTACCGATAATCCTGCCACGCACTGAATCTGAGGAACTGTACCACGCTTCCCTGAGCTGTGCCTTCCTCTTATTACCTGCACGAGCAGCACCGAGGAAGCCCACTGCACCGGCTGGAGCTCCAAAGCCGACACCCTTGGCGGCAGCGGCGGCGAAGGCAGAAGGACTTGTTGCGAAGCTTGCGAAGGTCACCATGGATGCAGCGGCAGGGGCTGCCACAGCCGCCGGCGCCATTGCCGAATGAGGAGCTGGAGCAACAGCTGTCACGGCCACCGCTGCTGCTGCGGTAGCAGCAGCGGGCGCCATGGTAAAAGCTGCCAGGGCAGGAGCTGGTGGAGTTGTCGTCACAGTCGCCACGGCAGGAGCTGGCGGTGCTACTGGCAGAGCTGCCAGTGCCACGGCGCTGGCACCACCACCTCCCTCGACCGCGTTGTAAGGAGGCTCTCCATCGACATCCTCAACGCCGGTGACGACGTTCATGCCGTTCTCGCCGTCGTCATCGTCACTGTCGTCCCCGTTGACGATAACCTCGGTGGTGTCGTGCTCGTGCATCCCGAACGCCGCGTTGCGAGCAGAAATAATGGACTGGATCTCAGGGATGTTCACCTCGGGGATGGCGGCCGGTGGTGGTGGGGCGACAACCACCGGTTCTTCTTCCTTGTGGTGATGAGCTTCTTTTTGTCCTCCCCTGATGGTATGTATCCCGCAACGATATAGTTAACGATATTTGCATACCATGGGTCGGTGCTTGTTACCTTTAGTAACATATCATCTCTCAAGTAGTCATTGATAGGTAGTTCATTGGGATCTTCAACATGTAAACGAGAGAGATGATCTGCCACTGTGTTTTCTACTCCTTTTCTGTCTCTGATTTCTATCTCAAATTCTTGGAGGAGTAGAATCCATCGGATAAGTTGTGGCTTTGCATCCTTCTTAGTTAGCAGGTACTTAAGGGCTGCGTGGTCAGAATAAATTATCACTTTCGCCACCAAGTATGACCTGAACTTATCAGTGGCATAGACTACTGCGAGCAATTCCTTCTCTGTGGTTGCATAATTGAGTTGTGGCTCTGTGAGTCTTGCTTGCATAGGCGCCGCGGCCGTGACTCGACGTGCGCCCCGCCTCTCTCTATAAAGGCTCGCGTCGGAGTGGACTAGCAGCACGCGTCAACCATTCATTTCCAAGTCTTTGCTAGTCTCTCACATCACGAGTCACCACCTCCAGCTCGAGTTAATCCACCACCCAGCTAGCCACTCTTGCTCTGTTCTTGCTAAGCTGAGGTCGATGGAAGCGTACGCGGCGATGGACAAGCTCAGCTACGAGATATTCTCCCTACTCGAGAGCAAGTTCCTGTTCGGCGCCGGGTGCCTCTCCGGGCCCGGGACGCCGGCGAGGGCCGCGTTCCTCGACGGCGGCCGCGTCCGGGTGCTGTCCGTCGACGTCTGCGGCGCGGGCGCCGAGGACGCGCTCCTGGCGGCGGCCGCGCTCGCGCGCCTCGAGACCGGCCTGCGCGAGCAGTCCGGGGACCCCGACGTGCGCGTCGCCGAGTTCTTCGACCTCGCGGCGGGCGCCGGCGCGGGGAGCGTGCTGACGGGGATGCTGTTCTTGAGGGGCGCAGATGGGCGCCCACGGTACTCGGCTGCGGAGGCGCTCGCGTTCGTCGCCGCCAGCGTCGGGAGAAAGGACTGGGCCGGTGGCCGGCGCAGCGGGCGGTGGGCCAAGCTGTTCCGCGCGGCGGTGGGGACCGGTCTCTACGGCGCGTGTTCGGCGACGCGACACTCAGGGACACGGTGGCGCCGCTGCTGGTGCCGTGCTACGACCTCGCCACCGCCGCGCCCTTCATGTTCTCCCGCGCCGACGCGTTTGAAAGCGACGCCTTCAACTTCCGCCTCCGCGACGTCTGCACCGCCACCTGCGCCGCGGGCAGCGCTCCCTCTGTCGTCAGGTCCGTCGACGGCCTCACGGCCATCGCCGCCGCGTCAGGGGGAGTCGCGGCCATGGGCAACCCGGCCGCCGCGGCCGTCACGCACGTGCTCCACAACAAGCAGGAGTTCCCACTCGCCGCCACCGTCGACGACATCCTCGTCCTCTCCATCGGCGCGGGCGCCTCCGCCGCCGTCGCCTGCGGGTCGCGCACGCCGATGCCCACGCGCTCGCCGTCGCCGCGCGATCTGGCGCGCGTCACCGCCGAAGGCGTCGCGCGGCATGGTGGACGAGTCGGTGGCCATGGCGTTCGGGCACGCGTGCGCAAGCAACTACGTGCGCATCCAGGCCGGGAAGGCGCCGACGCCCGTTCACGCGGACACGGCGACCGCAGCTGCCGGCGCAATGCTTGCTCAGAGGAACGTGGAGTCGGTCCTCTTCCGTGGGCGGAGGCTGTCGGAGCGGACGAACGCCGAGAAGGTCGACGCGCTCGCGGTCGAGCTTGTCAAGGAGCAGGAGAGGAGACGACGCAGCCCGCTCCGAATGTGGCTATCAAGCATGTCGCTGCGCCGTCGCCGCGGCTATCTTCGGCAACCACTGTCTCGTCCGTCACCACGACGCCAAGGACCGCGTCGACAATGCGGTCACCGGCGTCCTACGATTCTCGCCGGTAGTCCGGTAGTTAGTCAATTAGGATGCTGTGACATGCATGTCACCCACAAAGCGTACGAGTGACGTTTTTTTTTTTTTGCTCTTTCGGAATCTTAACGTGTGGCTTCTCAAGTTTGGAAATAGACTCAAACGTTCTGCTTGTTCTCTATCGACGTCCAACTACAGCCAAGTGTCAATTTCTCTAGCACGCTGTGGTACTCCCTTCGATTGAAATAAGAGGGAGTATCAGGATTACAATCGAAGCTCAAACGTTCTTGTACTGATAGAGGCTTCTCATTAAGCCACCCACTCCTAATCATAGTTTGTGCAAATTGCTATTTTTTCTTTTTGAGACACATTTGTGCAAATCGGTGCAGTCCTAATAGTACAGAAAAATAAAAAGAAAGTGAAGGTCAAAAACTCTAACAAAATAAGGATCCGAAGGCCAGCCCAAAATGAACCAAACCACTCTTATTGACCAAACAAAACCAAATCATACAGCCTGCAAACGGAACCTGAACAAACCACACCGTATTTGTCAAATCAGCTCCGACCCATTTGAAAATTGTAGTGATGGAACGTCTAAAAAATAATCAGTAAAACATTTTCTGCTATCGGTATTGCCTCTATATTCAACATGATTTGATCGATACAATAAAGACCTTAAAGTGAAAAAAGAAAGAAAAAAAAAAGAAAATCCAAACACTTTTATAATAAACTTGAAAATAGATAAATGAATAAACATTCCTGCCCACCTTCTCATCAGAGACACGATCTTCATACTTAATTTTGAAGAGCAAATTCCTTATTTGTCCCCGTTTTGAATTTGTATACCATATTTGTCCATGTTCAATCTCTGTTCCTTTCCATGTCCCAAATTTAAACTTCTATGCCTTATTTACTCTTTTCTGTTAGTCAATCAAGAAACACTAGCGTTGACTGTTCATTTTCCATCCACTCACCGTTAAAAAATTCATAATACCAGATTACCCTTCTTTAGTTGGGAACCTTCTTTGCGTAGCCCCAGCGTGAGACAAAGACCAAGAGAAACAAACCGTGAGACCGAGATGGAGAGAAACAAAAAAGAAACTCAGCCACCGCAGGCGATGCGGAGGACGCCGCCCACGCCATGCGCGTCGCCGCCGGCAGGGCCGACACCTCCGAGCGCGCCGCTTCCGTCGTAGTTCTTCGCGCGTTCCCTATTGCTCAGGCTGGCGCGCCCCCATCTGTTCCCCATCCTTCCAGCAACACAACATGTTGTGTTCAGCGCCCCGGTGGCGTCGATGGGGGATACACATGAATTGTTTGATGAACGACGTCTTGCAGATATTATTTGGGATGAAGATTCGCATGACTGTCATAACTAGCAGGGCATTTCATTGGAGTAGCTAGTTGAGTGTGGCCAATACTTGGTGATGACGTGAAGCTACTTGCTGTGCTGGTAAGTGAGAAGCAAACATAAGTAAGAAATACAACCAATCTCTTGCATCTTGATACAACAAATTTAGTAGTAGATGCTGCAGAGTTCATGTTCATGTTCAGATTTGAGGTAAATAAGGGTAATCATTTTATGTCATCTGATTATAGAGACAAATAAGGAATAGCTCATCGAGGGGTAGACCTGTCCATATAGCAAAAGTTACCTGTTTTGGGATGAAAAAGGGCGAATAAGGGATAGAAGTTTAGATTCAGGGTATAGAAGAGAAGAGAGATTGGACAGGGACAAATAAGGAATACGCATCTAAAACGGGGGCAAATAAGGGATTTGCTCATGAATAGTTATTGTTCAAATAGTTCTTTAAGCAATTCGAAATTAAAGTTCCATAAGCAATGTGACATTAAAGTTCCATTGATTTAATATATCAAGATAAATTATAAATTTCACATACACTCCTGAAAATTATAGATTGCAATTGAAATACTAAAAGTGTGTGATGAAAGAAAAGCAATATGTTTCAAAATTTTGATATCTCATTTTCTTGTTGCACACTCAATTCATGTTTTGGTTTTGAATCAATTTATTGCAGACTTTTATTGCATGCATGTAAATCTATATCTAAATCAATCTAATATGGTTTGTTACCTGAATTAATATGAACTATAAATGACCTTAAAAACAATAAAGGAATAATCAACAAGGAACCATGTTATCTGTTAGATCGTTCTCAATCCATTTTTACCATCTTGTAGAATCTGGAATAAGTACCATGTCAACAAGGATGCAATATATTAATTTTTGAGTAAATTTCAAAATTCTATGACAATTTGCATCGAAGTAACACAAAACTATAACTTTTGGGATCAATTTGAGAAAAACTACTACTATTTGCACTCTTTGTAGCATAAAACAACAACTTTTAGATACAGACACACCTGTCAGTCATACACTTCATCAAAATTAAAATCCAGCGAAGTTTTGTGTTATAAAGGGTGCAAATAATTGTAGGTTTCTAAAATTTACTCTTGTTTTATTGATACCACATCTCTAATGCATGATACAACATTGGTGTATTCTAGACTTACTAACTTATTTAATTTTGACATATATATGTTTAGAGCAATTATGCACTCAATATGGCTTTCTAGCCTATTATGATGAATGTTTCATCGGAAAGAACATGATTCCTGAACTTGTACTGCTTTACTCTCCCTTCTTTTTAACTCATGCCATTTCATTAGAAAATAATATGGGTCACCTACTTTAATATACTTGATTTTCCTCCATTCTTCGTAAATTGTTTTCACCATTGATTTTTTGAGTTACGTTAGATCGTTTATCTTATTTAAATATTAGCTCAAACGTACAAAATTATAAGTTATGGTAATTTTTAATATTTTTTGAATAAAACGAATAGTCAAACAAAATTTAAAAATTGAGAAAATACTTAGGAGTAATCTTAATGATTTCTTACCTATTTTGTTTACAAGTAATTTGAACTAATTTAAATTGTACTATTGCTTTGTGGTGGGCCAATAGGCCGCCGTGTAAGCGCGAAACGTGTGAAGAAGTCCTGAGTCGAGATCGGCGTGAGCGGGATTCGGAGGCGGAGTGGCGGGGTTTAACCGGGAAGAGCTCGTTCTTCTTCTTCCCCAATTCGGTCTCGTCCTCCTGCTTCCTATATCTCGAGCTCGATCTCTCTCAACAACAGTTCGAACCCTAAATCGCGCTTGTTGAACCCCTTTCGTCCTCGCCAGATTCCGGGGACACCACCACAATGTCGACTGCTGCCGTCGCCGCAACAGCCCAACCCCTCCCGCGAACTTCTTGGTGGAGCCGCCGCCATCCTACCCGTCCTACGCTGCCTCCGCCGCCGGGGACGCCGGCGACGACCTCTATGGCCACTTAAAGTCGCAACAGCGCAAGTTAGAGTTCATCGAGATCCAGGAGGAGTACCTGAAGGACGAGCTCAGGACCCTAAACCGCGAGGTGCTTCGCGCCGGGGTGGACGTGACGCGGATCAGGTCGACGCCGCTCACCATCGGCCAGTTCTTGGAGATGGTCGACGCCAGGAGCGGCATCGTTTCTCCACCTCCGGCGGCACCTACTACGTGCCGATCCTCAGCACCATCGACCGGGAGCTCCTCAAGCCGTCGGCGTCCGTCGCGCTGCACCGCCACTCCAACGCTCTCGTCGAAGTGCTGCCGCCCGAGGCCGACTCCAGCGTCTCGCTGCTCGGGTCGACGGAGAAGCCCAACATCACCTATAATGTGAGTTTTCTGCTGAAATTGTCTCATCTGCTTGATTATTTGCTGTTTTATGAGCATACCAAAACATTTCTAAAGTCCTGCCTCCAACATAGTGTTTTTTCCCCTCTCTATACTAATCTACAACGGACAATAGCAGTTCAAACCTAGAAATTTGATAGTTATAAAAAAAATTGATGCAAAAGTGTAGGATGTATGGAAACAAACATTTGTTGTAAAGTACGACACACTCACTATAGAAGTTTCATTGTGCTAGTTCATTAAAATTTCTGTGGGACAGAATCGTGTACTGAATTTTATGAAAACATGACACACTGGTGTTTACAGCGCTGTTGATTATTCTAGTAGTAGTTAGTACAGTGAATAAAACGAAATCTATAATGCTGCTTTCTGATTGAGTTCAGGATTGGAGGATGCGACATCCAGAAGCAAGAAATACGGGAAGCTGTTGAGTTACCTTTGACACATCATGAGTTGTACAAGCAGATTGGTATTGATCCACCAAGAGGTGTCCTTCTGTATGGTCCTCCAGGAACTGGCAAGACCATGCTTGCCAAAGCTGTGGCAAATCACACAACTGCTGCATTTATCAGAGTAAATGGCTCAGAGTTCGTACAGAAGTACTTGGGTGAGGTAAGTTGTGGTAATATTATAATACAAAATGGTATTTGTTGCAACATAACAGATAATGAAATATTTCACCTTTACATATGCTTATGATGATCCTGTGCTATTAGTTTTTGTGGTTGAAGCCATTTAAGATTGTAATAAATATTGTATACTGACACATGTCATTGTTATGTGTCTCTTGTACTAAGGTGATGAATAGTTGGTCAGAATATTTAGTGCCTAAGTCCACAATTTATCTCTGTTTGGATTACATGAACATGGTTCACTGGTAGCATCATGACTTAAATGAATTTTTAACTGGGATTTATACTATACAGCCTGTTCGGCTGCCTATTTTGCAGCCAGCTTCTTTGCAGCAGCTACAGTGTTCTAGTTATTTCTTCAGCAGCCGCTACAGTGTTCGCAGTTATTTCTTCAGTAGCCGCTACAGTGTTATCAGCCTGCCGAACAGGCTGATAATGAATAACTTGGGTAACTATATCCGTATTCTATGAATAGTAGTATAGCACAAACAACTAAGCTATCTGTCTTTACATGTTAGATTAAAATTGTCTTCTGTTACCATAGATGACTAGATCTATTAATTTAAATGATGTTATAATATTTCCGTGATAGGTATTTAAATAAAACCATGCATGTATTACTCAACTGGTCACGGATTCTCATATAGGAAGCCAGTATTTATTCTTTTGGGATGTTCCAGATTTATCATTTTTGTTCCTGATGCATTATACCCCGTGAACTTCTTTCTAGGGCCCTAGGATGGTTCGAGATGTATTCCGCTTGGCTAAGGAGAATGCCCCAGCTATCATATTCATTGATGAGGTCGATGCTATAGCCACTGCACGTTTTGATGCACAGACTGGTGCTGACAGAGAAGTTCAGCGTATTCTTATGGAGCTACTCAATCAGGTAAAGTTTGGGATTATGGAATCATTGTGATTGTGGGAATTTTAATAGATTTTCCATTTAATTTGGAACAATCCACCCAAGATCCTTGGAAAATCCATTTTACGAGAAAAGTTTGTTTCTAGTTAACTTGGTAAAGCTCTGTTATCTTCATTCCATTTTGCAAAGGTCTTGTGGGAAGGGTCTTTAAATGGAAGGGGAAATTCCGAAATTGCTAGAGTAAGATAAAACTTTGTTGTTGGTGCTCGAGCGGCAAGATTTTTTAATAGACTGTTATATTGCAGATGGATGGATTGATCAAACTGTGAATGTGAAGGTTATAATGGCAACTAACAGGGCAGATACTCTAGATCCTGCTCTGTTGCGTCCTGGTAGACTTGACAGAAAAATTGAGTTCCCTCTTCCTGATCGACGACAGAAGAGGCTTGTCTTTCAAGTAAGTTCTGTTTTGTGAAAGCTTTGTGTATATGAACTGACTGATGTATTTCCTTGGACTACTTGTGAAATACCATAGCTGGCATATTCATTCATTTTCCACATCTGACAGTTGATTCTTGTTACCTATTAAACTGCATTTATTTTATATTTATTTATCTTTAGAAGTATAGAAGTATGCCGTGCAAACTGCCAATTTGCTCTCACTGATATATTCTCATCTTTAGGCTGTCTTTGATCATTGCCGTTAACTGTTGTCAAAGTATGATATGGTCCTATCTAGGATTTGCAATAAGTTCTAAATTGTTTGTTTGTTGTAATTATCTTTCAAAATCCGTCTAATACAGAATTCCTTCATTCCTAGATTTCATTTATCAGAATGTATCTTTGTTTTCTCAATTGATATGGAGTGTTTTTCCACTTCAGGTCTGTACTACCAAAATGAACTTGAGTGACGAGGTTGATTTGGAAGATTATGTTTCCAGACCGGATAAGATCAGCGCTGCGGATGTGAGGCTCCTTCATTATCTTGTCAATTTAATCATTCATATAATTTTGTTCATTTACACTACTGAGACACTGTCAGTTCTCTAGTATGCAATCAGTTGCTTATGCTGTTTCTGTTGCTGGACTACACGTTAATAGTTCAACATGTTAAACACTGGGGGATCTTTAATGGGAATGGACAATACATATATAATACCGACCCTTTCTCATTACCTTGACAATGAAGCATGAGTACAATGATTCAATCTGTTGCTTAAATGGCCCCAGTTGTGTTCCATGCCTTAATTTAGGATCTAGCTTTTAAAAAAAAAATTGAATGGGTTATGCTCAGAAAGTCGCCATATTGGTTGCCCTATTGACCACTAGCCAGTCAGAAAACATGGCTCATTCGACTAATTATATCTACTTCTCTCTGCATCTTTTGGCATTACCTAAAGACATTCTGCTGATGTGGCTTCTTATGCAAATCTCGGTTTTTTTTATTCTGGATATACTATAATATTTGTATAGACATCATCAACATACATTTCTCCTAACGTCGTACGTGCACGTGTAGAGTTTAAAATTCTGATGGCAATTCCAGTTCTAACAAATTCTGGCATTTCTTTTCTTGGACCCTTTTTAACACTTGTTGAGCCATGCATTTTCAGATCACTGCTATATGTCAAGAAGCTGGCATGCATGCTGTCCGGAAGAACCGTTACGTCATCCTCCCCAAGGACTTCGAGAAGGGTTACCGGACCAATGTGAAGAAGCCTGAGACAGACTTCGACTTCTATAAATGAAGCATGAGTCTTGAAAACAAAGGCACTCGCGCGCGATCGATTTGTTTCGAGCATGTTGCGGAAATCATGTCGGATTTGATATTGCTAATACCTAATATTATGCGATGATGACTTAATTAGTTCAAAACCGGGCATGATTCATTTATTCATTCTGCCGCGTACTAGTGTGGCAAATCCACCTTACCCTAACTGTACGTTACATTGTTTAATCGTGTCGATTTTGTGCTAACGATTTTCTGATAATTGATCAGCCTCTGATGACACTTGTCCTCCCTCGATGAATAAAGTCTGAAACGGGAACATATTCTATGTCAATGTTTGCTGTCTGACATGAACTGTTGTCGTATACATACGTGCACTTCCCTGTGATTCTAAGTGAATGATTATTTAGATGCGTTGAATGAGTAATGATCAACTACATGTAGTGATTAGCACCATGTTTGAAGGTAAGGCAACAAACCAAATCGTTATTTTTTGCCGATTGGTTGTTGATGTCGCACAAATGGTCGACCATATATGTTAAATAATAGGATTAAGCATCGTGGATAGGATAGTTTATTCTCTTGGCTTAATGTGCCGCAAAGCTGTCGTTAGTTGGGCATGACCTTAAGAAAACAAACTTTTTTTTTGGTCCAATTTTTCCTGTGGGTTTCAGACTTGAGGTTACTGTCTGGCACTTCAAGTACAAGAACGGACAGCAAGGCCAGTTGGTACGGGTCTATCTGGCATAAGCAACACGATACTATGTACAATATATAAATCTGTGCACGTGTGCGCCATTGGTTTATCATGTTGACGAAAGCCTGTGGAAAGTCCATACAAGAGCCATGGGAAAACATGGCTTTTTTAGGAAAGGGAATAAAACTTTATTCCAGCCTCTACATCGGTAGATGCATGTAGCTATTCAAAATTACAACTAGAGAACAAGGTAAATGCTCCATCCCTAGCACAAAGGGCTAATGGAAAAAAGGAGCAAAAAGAATTAAAAAAAACTAAATTACAACTAAGCAAAGATGAATCCCTTTCCTCCCGTCGGCGTCGTCACAAAAAGAGGTATGGCTACATCCAAAGCATGCGACAACCTATCTTCAACCGCTTTTTGGTACGTACCTAGCTCTTCATTCAACCACTAGCCAGCTGCAAGCCTGGAACCTGCTTCCAGCAGGCATAAATAACAGCGTATCCAAATAAGATTTTGAAGTGTGAGGAATGGCGATGGCCCAGTACACTAGTCAGATAGAATGCTTGTCCTAGAATTGTCAATTGTAATCTAGAGATACCAGAGGTTTGTTTTTTTTTCTTTTTTGAAGGGCAAATCGGCAGGTGTTATGCCATTTCATTAAAGGAGGAGAAAAACAGAGGACAAAATTAAAAAAAGTCCCATGAACCACCAGGGGTTTCTTTTCATGGTACAAATCTACACGAAGTTTTCAGTGATTTCTAAGACATTAACATAATGTGCCACAGGATCATATCCTGGAGAATCAACACTCATTGGATTTTTTTATTTGACCCATTTGAATAAAATTAATATGTTAATAAACCACGTACAGATCAAAGTTTTCAGAATCTGGCTTGTTTGGTCACGCCAAATTGTTTGGGTGACAAAAACTGCGATCACGTCAGATTGATGTGACAAACTCCAGGTATGACTCATTTTCCACGCGGTTTGTTTGGCGAGATCATGTGGGACTTGCTTGGCTAATGGCTTGTGTTGTGGGTTCATTTTGAGAGTCTAGCCACGCTAAAGTGACTGGTCTGTGCTCCGTGAACAACAGCGGTTTCTACTGATGTGAATATGTGATGCATGGTGTGAAAGAATCATGTGTGCTTATTGACTTGTTATATGTGTGCACAACTCTCACACCGACGCCATCTTTGCTGCCAGGCGAAACACTGAAAATGCACAGGAGGCTCAGGAGCAGACGGGAACCCCACTAGCTCTAGAACCTTTGTATGCAACTAGCACACTTCATTGTAACTAGCCAAATGCCCGTGCGATGCCACGGAAAAAATCTAACTAACTACCATCAACTTGGTAGTGCAATTTTATAATAACTCCAAAGTGTAAGAAATGTGTTGTTGGATAAAATAGTAAAAGATTGTCCATGATAATATAGTGTCATAAGTAGTAATCAAAAGAAATATTCTAGCCATGATTCTTTGTCAAGAAATTATTTATATTCTTTTACAATAAATAAACCATGGTTAATCTGAATTCTGCATGTTCTTCTTGATCTCCGAACCAAAAGAGTAAGTGCACTCAAAACTCAAAGATCGTGTTATTCTTTGTCCAAATTGCTACGCCAATATATATTCACTTTGAAATTTTATCAAACTAATTTGTATGCTTTTTTAAAAAAAAGAAATCTGTTATGTTACACATGTGGCAAATGGTAAATCCATATGTATCACAGGTTTGGTTTGAAGTAAATGAAATATAAAAAGATAAGTCAACATATCTATTTGAAGTAAACGGAAATATAAAAAAAGTCAATATATCTATTTGGGCCGTCATTTGCGGCCCAGTAGCCCAGCTATACCACGAACGCAGCTGCCAGTACTTGGCCGACATTAGTGCCTGATGCAGCAAATCTAGAACCTCTCTCTCTCAAAAAAAAAAAGCAAATCTAGAAGCTTCCAAGGGCATGCTTGTATTTTTCCTATTTTCTTACGGTGTTCTCAGCTACGAAGCCCGGATACGGAGATATAGATACGGATACGCGATACGGCGACACCGCGATACGTCAATTTCTCAAAAACACGGATACGGGGATACGTTGATATATAAATATATGCATATAAACAGAACTTAAATTAGTTAGGATTAAAAGAATGCAAGAAATAATTATAATTGGGTTCCACGATGCTATGGTCCGAATACCGAACGGCCAGTTAAATAAAATATTGTCTTTATCCAGTCCGTGACCTCCAGTGCAAGCGCTTGGGAAACTTCCTCTCTCCATCCTCGATTTCTCATATTCCTACCTTGCAACCACTCCAATCCGGTGAAGGTGCCCACTAATCCTCCAATTCAACTCCTCCCCGTTCGATTCTCTAGCACGCATTTCCATTTGCTGCAACTTTGGGCCCGTTAGCAGCAACAGCAGGGGCGACTGACGAGCTTTGCCGCACCTGGATGAGCCGCTCGGCTTCTCGATCGTGGCTCCGTCGTGGGCGAATTCCGCCGCAACTCAGCGAGTCACTCGGCTGCCAGCTCCGCCTAGTCCCGGCGAGCTGCTTCGCTGCGGAGCTCCGCCGTTCCTGGACGAGATGCTCGAGCAGCTCGACGGAGCTTCGTCTCACCTGGGCGAACTGCTATCAGCTGCCGAGCTCCGCCGCCCCACGCGCTGCGAGGCCCACGCGCTGAGAGACATCCAGCCTGCTCCTCGGCGAGCCCCTGCCCGACGTATCAACGAGGTGTCCCGTTCGTATCGATGAAGTATCCGAATTATCACAATTAACAGGAAAATCGAAAAATAGAGGATACGTACAGGACATGTATCCGGACGTATCCCACGCGCACCCGTATAAGGAGGCGTATCAGATACTGGTACGCCACTTTGGCGATCAGTTCTGACAAAGTGCAGGTGTGCGGGGGGAAAAACAACAATCTTACGGTGTTTTCCGTGGCTCCCCGCCTCTCCACCAGCCACAGCCCCCGCAACCCAAAATTCTTCCCTGCCGGCCATCGAATCTCGAGCAACACAAGCGAGGTCACCTCTCCGGCTCTCCCGTTGTTGTGCCTCCCTCCTCGTCATTCCCAATCTCTCTTCTCTAGTTTCTTCTTGCCTAAATCTTCAGTGTCCACCACCACGCCATGGTAGGCAAGGAGCTCGATCTCGATTGCGCAGAAGCTGGTCTGGTTACTCTGGTCGAGCAGGTCCATCTGCTTTTGGACGAGGAGGTCGCGACAGAGCTCCTGAGCGCAGCCACCTCCTGCATTCTCCGCATATGCTGCGATGTGACGAGTGCGCCTGCATTTTGGACGCTGCTGGCAGGCTCGCCGCGGCGCGGCGCGGGGAGCAGAGAGGGGGAGAGGGCGTCGGGCGTGCGGGCAGGGTGGCCGTGGCGCTGTGGCGCATGCAGGGAGCTGGGGGGCGGGCGCGCGGCGCAGGCAGAACGCGCGCGACTGGCGGGGCGGTGTCTGCCAAGGTAGCGCAAAGATGGACGCGGGCAGCAGGGCAGGTATGCGGACGCCGGCGCTGGAGCGGGAGGTGGAGGTGGGCGTTGGGCTACGCCGGGGGAGGCAGGCACAGGGCGGGGGGGTGGGGACTGGGTAGAGGATAGAGGAGGCCATCGAGAACGAGAAGGGAGGGCGACTTTCTTTTTTTCACGGGAAGTACATGCCGCAAGCGAAGTCGGTTCGATTATGATACTGCTGGCCCACCTGTCGGCGCTTTTGGGCAGGACCAGTGGAGGCGGCGGGCACGACGACGGACGACCATGACCACCACGAACTGGCTCTTTTATAGGAGTATATGGTAAAGATGTGATGGTTTCCTCACGTGTTTAAGCCACGTGAACGTACGTGAAGCCTCAGACCCAACGCCGACGGCCACCGGGGGCCAGGGGCAGCACGCGGCACGGCAGGAGCCCCGCATGCGATCGACAGCTCCAGCGCTGTCTCGCCATCCCTGCCTGATCCCACCGGGCACCGGTGATCGCAGCTCGCGGATTCGCTCACCGACGTGCGGTCCCATGACTGATGACTCCATGAGGATTTGTTGTCCCGCACGACAGCGGTGCATAGAGCCCACGCGTGCGCTTGGCGCTGTTCAGGGAAGCTTCAATTCGACTTCGGCTCCGTGCTGGCCGCGAAGGATGCTTCCTTCCACCTTCTCCTCTCCTCGCAACAACGAGCTGTGGATCCCCAGTTCCCCACTCCTGGTCGCCAGGACGCGTCCGTACTCTCGTTAGCTCTCAGGCGCAGCAAAACCAGAGCGCGGCTCACGGGAGAGTGCGCGGGGTCGTCTATAAAAGGTGGAGTTGGAGTTGACTAGGACGCGTCGACCATTGCAGTCTTTTCATCATCACCACGAGCTTCTTCTCGTGCTCGAGTTAATCCTCCAACCAGTCTACCAGCTTGCAACACTAGTTCTGCTCTCAGCTGTACATCGATGCAAGGCGCGTACGCGGCAATGGACAAGCTCAGCTACGAGATCTTCTCCCTGCTCGAGAACAAGTTCCTCTTCGACGCCAGCGGCGACTGCCTGTCCGGCCCCGGGACGCCTGCAAAGGAGTTTCTCGGCGGCGGACGCGTGCGGGTGCTGTCATCGACGGCTGGCGCGGCGCGTGAGGACGCCGCTCCTGGCCGCCGCGGCGCTCGCGCGGCTCGAGGCCGGGCTGCGGAAGCAAGCCGGGACCCCGACTCGCGCGTGGGCGGAGTTCTTCGACGTCGCGGCGGGCGCCGGCGGGGAGGCGTGCTGGCGGCGATGCTGTTCTGAGGGGCGCCGACGGGCGGCCACGGTACTCGGCCGAGGAGGCGCTCGCGTTCGTTACTGAAAACGTCGGGAGAAAAGAATGGGGCGGCCGGCGCGGGCGGTTGGTCCAAGCTGTTCCGGGGCGGCGCCGGCGGGGACCGGTCGCTGCGCCGGGTGTTCGGCGACGCGACGCTGAGGGACACCGTGGCGCCGCTGCTCGTGCCGTGCTACGACCTCGCCACCGCCGCGCCTTCATGTTCTCCCGCGCCGACGCCGTCGAGAGCGACACCTTCGACTTCCGCCTCCGCGACGTCTGCGCCGCCACCTGCGCCGCGGGCGGCGCGCCCGCGGCGATCAGGTCCGTGGACGGATCACGGCCATCGCTGCAGCGTCCGCGGGAGTGGCGGCCATGGGCAACCCGGCCGCCGCCGCCATCACGCACGTGCTCAACAACAAGCAAGAGTTCCCACTAGCCACCGGCGTGGAAGACCTCTGGTCCTCTCCATCGGCGGCGGCGCCTCGTCCTCCTCCGCCACCGCCTCCGGCGGGTCGAACACGCCAGCGGCCACACGCTCGCCGTCGCCCGCGCGACCTTGCGCGCGCCACAGCCGAGGGCGTCGCCAACACGGTCGACGAGTCAGTGGCCATGGCGTTCGGACACGCGTGCGCAAGCAACTACGTACGCATCCAAGCCGGGAAATCACACAACGCCCGTTCCCGCGGACACGGCGTCCGCCGCCGCCGCAGCGATGCTTGCTCAGAGGAACGTTGAATCGGTGCTCTTCGCGGCCGTAGGCTGTCGGAGCGGACGAACCCGAGAAGGTCGACGCGCTCGTGGCGGAGCTGGTGAAGGAGCAGAGCGGCGGAGGAGCAGTCCACTGCCGAACGTGGCCAACAAACAGGTTGGCACGCCTTCGCCGCGGCTGTCGTCGGCGACCACCGCATCGTCGTTCACCACTACGCCAAGGACGGTGTCCACCATGCGTCCCCATTATCGTGCCACTCGCGTCGGTAGATGAGTAGCGTGGGGCGTGGCAAGGATTCTCGTTGACACAAATCAGTAATGTTACTGACAAGACTAAGAGAGTGACATGTGTTCTTTTGTTCTTTAATATAGTGAGCTGCTCACGTGTGGGCGCAAGTATAGAGAAATGGAATTTTCGTTCACGATAACTGTTTCCGAAACACTTTCGTTCACCTAGTATGTCTCTTTCATTCTGATCACGAGCGCACATTTTGGATCGTCGTCCAATTCAGTCCATGGAAACGCGGTGGCTCTTGAATTGACTGAGAGCTTTCGAAATGACAGTATGCTCTACCTGTCTCCGTACATTTAATTCACTCGATTGTTATTTGCAAGGCATACCCTAGCAAATTACGATGTTGGTATAAGAAGAACTTACTGTCGGTTCGAGCAAGAGTGTGTGTGTTCACCGGGCCGGCGCCAATTAAGCGACAGAGGGAGAAGGCGGTCAAGTCGCCGCAAACGTGAGAACAGAGGGGCAAGCTGCCGAGGGAACCGGCAACAAAGGAAACGAAGCGCGGACGTTGGGGAATGTTGTTGCGGTGGCGGTGGAGGGACGCGGCGGCAGTTTCTGAGAAGTGTGTGATCCGTCAACAAAGGAATCAAACGGCCAGTACCGTCCGACAGGGGCAGAGGCATCGGCGATTTCTAATGCTCCAGCTCCGTTGGTCCGGCAGTAGCCCGTTCCCAGATTCCGCACAGCTGTAGCGGTCCGTCGCGTACTAGTACCAGGACCACCCACGGCAGCAACGACTCTTTGGTTTGACTAGCCGCGTGCACGAGTTGGGTGCTTGTCCGGGTGTGGACGCCCGGCGGTCCCGCGCGCCCTACTCCACTGCTCAGCGGACGCGTGCACGTCCTGCCAGCGGCTGCCGGCGCCACGCACAGCTCAGTGCGGCGGCGACCATCGCTAGGTTCGTCCGCACCCGCACGCGCCACCGCATCGCATGGCACGCTACCGTTCGCGCTAGGGCTAGTTTGGTTGCTGCCCTCGTCAAGATTTGCCTGGCCGGAAGCGAGCCGGAGAGTTGCCTGAGCTGCTGATGTTCGTGTTTTGTTGGAGCCCTGGGGCCCGTGCCTGCTCAGGCACGCGAGCTCAGGCTCAGGCGTCCAAAATCGGACGCCTGAGCTCGCGCGTGTGAAAGGCTTTCGTGCCTGAGGACTCGGAGGAAGCGAGCGGTTGCGGTTGAGCAGCAACGACGGGGGCGACCGGACCGGGAGGAGCGCAAAGAAGGAGTGCGGTTTCACGTCGGCGGCGCCGCGGCGGGCCGCGGGGTCCTTGAAGAGGAGGCTTGTGACGAGGTCCCGCACGGCGGCGTCGAAGGAGCCGCAGAAGCCCGACCCCGGCGAGAACGCGAGCGGGCCGCGCACATGATGTTGAGGATAGTCGACTCGTGTGTGGAACTGGGCTGTTGCGGTGTTGCTGCACAAGTGCCGGAGTCCATGTCGTCCAGTACCACCACCGGCGGCGAGCTCCAAATTGGCTTGTTTTTTTCCCGGAACCCCAAACCCTATACATAAAATTAATGAAATTCGCAGCATAAAGTATATTATGGCCAAATTGGTCACACAATCAGCTTTGGGGCCTCCTAATGGTTCCATTTTGCTGGTCATGGTGGCCCCTCTGGGTTGTAGTTGCCGCCGGCGAGCTCCACCATGGCAGGGCATTCCGTTGTTCTGCTCTGAAGATGGAAACGTATTTCCAATTTCGTCATTCAGCTTTAGAAAGCGTAATTTCGTGCCTGCGCCTTCTTTCAGGCAACCTGCAGCAACCAAACACAGGACAGCACCGTGCCTGATCAGGCAAAACCAATAGCGATCTTCAGTCACCTCTCAGGCAGGGAAAATGCTCAGGAAAATGCCTGATCCTGCTCTAGTAATTACTCCGGCTCAAGATATTGGTCATGCACACACACACCCGACCCGCTGGCACGCGCGCTGTCGCTTTGCGTTCCCCAACTAAGGGGTGTTTGTTTCGGCTCCTGAAGGGCTCCCGGAGCGGCTTCACTTGAAACAACAACAAACGGGCAGCTCCTCGACAGCTTCTCCGTAAATCAAGGAGGGAGCCGGTTGCCCCAAAACAGGCGAAGCCGGGAGCAGCCCAAGGGTGGCTTCGGCGGCTCCCTCGCCGTCCGCGTCAGCACCATCTAAGAATACCCCTGCGCAAGCGCACGAAAGGATTGGGCGGGCGCGGAGGCCCGGGCGCGTGGCGGACGGGAAGCCTCCATTCCCTCTGTAGCTTGCGGTTGCTTCATCTCCACGTTGCTCGTTCCAATGACCACGACGCAAATTGATGGCTCAAATGAATCCATGGTGCCTCCAGGATTCAATTCCACCACTCCTTCACCGCCATCTCCCCATCTCCTCATGTTGATTCGAGCTCCACGAGCTCTCCAATGGCGGACTGCAGACTAAGAGAAGGACGAACGCCTCTGTTTCCCATCCCCCCGTGCTCTCTCTGTTGGGCAACATCACCACGTGATGGGCCAACAAGGTGCAGCCACGCTCACTAATCAGCAGCCCATGATCACACCCCTCCCTTCTTTACTCTTTCTTATTTTCTTATGACTCTGCGGCGTCGCATCCTCCTTCACCGTGAAAACATTGGCGCCGACAGGTGGGCCCCTGCACCCGCTTCTCTCACTCTCGCACGCCCCTCGATCTGCGCCGCCATCGCCGTCCCCAGGCCACCCGCCCCCAGCCGCACCTCTACACCGATGCGGCCGCGCCTCTTCTCTTCTTTTCTTGCCTGGCTCGCCGCCGCTGCCTTGACGGCAGCAAGCAACACACAACCGCCAGCGACGCCAGAGCAAAGAAGAACAGGGCGTTGCCGGCCGCAGTTCCGGCATTGGGGCGGGGCTTAGGCCGGCCTTGCCCCCCCCCCCCCCCCCCCCCCCCCCCCCCCCCCCCCCCCCCCCCCCCGCTGAGTGACTCCGGCGTGGCCAACGCCGGTGAAGACGAAGCGACGGAAGACGACGACGAGGACGCCGCCGGGTTGGACGGCACAACGGACGGCGGCGACGAGGAGGACGGCATGGAAGAAGGCGGCGTCGGGGCGCGGGTCTACAGCGTTCGGACGCTCCACTAGAAGCTCTGCGCTCTCGACCCCGAGCCAGTGTCGCGGCGGGGCCTGGCCACGATGACGACGGCGCAGCCATGCCCACGACGCGGGCAGCGGTGCCTGGCCACGGAGACGGCGCGGCCACGAAGATTGCGCGGGCGGCAGCGACCACGACAACCGGGCCGAGGCTACGGGCCCTCGACCTCGACAGCGACCGGCACTAGGATCCATCTGCTCGACGTCGCGCCTGGTCTGTATCGCCGCACGACGCGGATGTAGCTCTCCTCCGGTTCGCAGGTTCGCTCCCTAGCTCCTCTGCGTACAAGCTGCTCGACAAATTTCCTGAATGAGGTCCTGGTTGGATCCCTTTTCATTACCATCGTTAGTTGTACAATGCTTCTCTGATGTCACGATTTGTCGCCAGAAATTCCACCTTAATGATGAATCGAAGCTCCAATTTGCTAGCCAAACAGCTACTCTCAAAACAGTTACCAAGAAATAGATGTCAGCTACTCTCAAATAGTTACAACCGATAAATAGATGGCAATGTTAAGCGCTTCTGTGCCCTGTTGGAATCACTGAACAGTGTTCATAGTTTTTAGTGCTAATTTGACTGCTCTCAATGACATCAATGATGCTAAAGCCTGAAAGTAGATTTTAGATATCACTTTGAACCATGTTATGCTAAATAATTGCGCCTAAAAGTAGATTTTAGATATCACTTTGAACCATGTTATGCTAAATAATTGCTTTCCCCTCTAATATAAATGAGATTGTTCTGTTGATAGACCAGAGTTTAATTCCCCATTTTCTTTCAGATCTTTCAGCATGTTATTCTTGATCTTCCGGGGCTTGCATTCTTCACTACTTGAGATTCTTATGGTATTTAAAACCGTGAAGTTTTCGTGAGATTCGGTACAATGGAAAAAAGAGCTATGTAATTTTGAAAAAACTAATATAAATATCGGGAGGGTTACTGACACTTCAGTTGATGCCTGTTTATAACGTAATCATGAAATTTCTCTCTTCAGGATTTGCTTTTGCTATGTTTATGGTGGAATCCAAATCATTCTAATAATTCTTGCATGTTGGTTCATGAATTAAAGTTCCCCAGTTTGTCTAAATGAGGTACATGTTAAGTTTCCCTATCGGCAGGTTCAACATCGGTTTTCCACCCTTGTCGAAGAAGAGGAACGCAGCGAAGAACAGGTGGTTTCTTCGTAAGGAAGGCATGCAAGGACGGCAGCTGACCGGCAATATGGGGGTACTTGTCTTTCTTCACCGTGGATGATCATTATTGTCTATATGTAGTAATGCAACCTGATTATGCTTTATACATTGGTATCATTTTCTGATGGTATAGTTTTTGTCAAGTTTTGGAAAGAAATTATAAAGCATACAAGCTGCAGTATTACTAAATCTGTGCCCAAAAGTTTCTGATGGGATTTCTCTAGGACCAGCACTCCTCAGATGATCTTTACAATTTTCCTTTGTGTTTTAAGGTGTAACTTCATTAAAATTGCGTAGTACAAACAGTTTACATTGGAAGAAGCTGAAGAGGAGATGAATAGAAGGAGAAGTAGTGCATCTGGGTAGATGATGAAGGTAGCGGGAAATGGAGCTGCTGCTTTTAGTGATGTGAAGGAGCTTGACAATGTGAATGAAGGGATAACAGGTGGGGTCACTCCAGAAAGGGAGATAGGAATGAGGATGGAGATCAATCTGACAAAGGAGAGGAGGGCGAAGAAGGGGGGCCTTCATGGAAAAGCAGGCATGGAGGAGGACGATGAGAAAGGCGTAAAGGACAGCGAGTTTGATTTGGACAATTAAATTGAGAAAGGTATACTGGTCAAATACTAACCCTTTTTTTTCAGACTCATATTTTGAGATTCTTCTCATATGTCCTCTATACAATATGTTCACGGGACAAAGAATAAAAAGGATTGTATCGTTGTATACCATATTACTGTGGTCATGTTTCACAGCCTTTTAATATGCATCTTACCTTCATTATGTCTCAAGTGACGACTGGGAGCACAAAGAAATCTTCACTAAGGATGATGAGGCTCTGGACGTTGACACAGAGGAAAGACTTGATTTAGCTGATCCTGAGGGTGCTCCACCAGAAGTTAAGCAGGTACACACATATGATGTGCCTGCTGCAATATGCTTCTTGTAAACTACTTTCTATATAAGTATATGATGCCTCCGTTCCCAGAACTACCATTGTTAGATGCCATATCTGAGTCCCTGGTCATAATACTCACAAGATGAAAATGAGAATGAACTTGGCGACAGCAGCAGCAGCAACCTCAACAAGTCTGGTCAGGAACTAAAAAAGCTACTCCGTCGAGCTGCTGGGTTGGTCTCTGACAAAGATGACAAAGACACGGATGTAAAGGATAGCACGAGCAATCTGGTGCAATAGAATTCATCTTTGGAATTGTTTGATCTGGCTATTTGAATGAAATTAGCATAACCTCTCATTATCTCCTATTGGATTCAGGGCCGCTATTTAGAGGAGAATAACTCTGGGGATACCCCAGTGCCCCTCCAATTGCAGGTGACGAGGAGGTCATGTTTGATGCCCGCTGGTGAGAACGTCATAACATTTTGTAATATAGAAACACAGTTCAAATTTTCGTCACTTATCCTGAAAAAGGTGGTTATAAGCATTATTTGATGTTGCAAACAGAAACAGCTGAAAGGATTGGATGCCTTGAGAGGACTGGCGTCTTGTCAGTAACAGATGTACTGGCTCAAAATGCTCATGAACTTCCTATGAGGTAAAGTTGGATATCGTGGATTGTGGCTTTTATGGCACTCTGCAACAAATTTAGCTGAGACCTGTTCTTTCCTTGTTATAAAATGCAGTTCAGCTCAAATATTAAGGAAGATGGTGTTCAGGTGCCTTATGTCGAGAATAATTTATTAGCTCATACTTCACAGCCAAGTGAGTTTTGATTTTCCTGTGAGCTTAGCCATCCATTCATGTTATTGGCTGCTCCTATTCTTATTGGTTGCTATGTACTTCTCAGCGTCCAAAACGCATGGCAATCTTTTGTTGCATATGATGCATGCTTCCGGCTCTGTCTGAATGCATGGGCAAGAAACTGCATGGATTTATGATAATTGAGGTCCGGTTCTTAGTTTGAAGCGAAATTTTGAGGTGTGAACAATGGCATGCGTAAGGGATAGAGTTTAGGCTTACTGGATTTATGATAATTGATAAACGATGCTGATGTCGATAATGTTGTTGATTTCTTTATTTATATGAACTCTCAAGTCGGCAGCAGCCAGCAGAGTTCTTGGAATGTCGAGTTTTTGTATTTGAATTGTATTATTAATTAGTGTCCTAAAATAAGTCCAATATATGTTTTTATATCCATATTAAAATAACACAATTTAAATAGTAATAAATTTATTTTTACATTATTAAATTTAAATTTACGCAACATTTTTTTTTGGCAGCCCGTGGCAACGCACGGGCTTTTTTGCTAGTTTATTTTAAATTATCTTTGAAGCAAGTTAAATGTTTGCAAGTTAAACTGTAATTCCTTTTATATATTTTTTCATATTAAGTTACATAAATAAGAGATGAAACAAGTAATGCATTTATACAATGAAATTTTGTTGAGGGCATTATAGACAATTGCCTCTTGCATCCATGAAGCTACTGGTGAAGCTGCAGGAGAAGCTGCTGAAGAAGCCGTTTTGCCAAACGTTTTCAGACACAGCTACAGACACAGCCAGCACAGCTGTTTTTCAGAGAAGCCATAGCTACAGCCGAAGCTGGCACAGCCAGAGCCCAAACAAACAGGCCCTAAGGCCCAATGATCACCGTAATCGGATACGTCGGAGCATCGTTGTCGCCGGCCCAGGCAATGATACAGATTTTGAAGTGTGAGGAATGGCGATGATCCGAGTACTCTATTATAGTTCAGATAGAAAGCTTGTCCTAGAATATTGTCAGTTTTAATCTAGAGGTACTAGGGGGTTGTTTTCATGGTACAAATCCACACGAAGTTTTCAGTGATTTCTAAGAACATTAATATAACGTGCTACTGGATCATATCCTGGAAAATGAAACTCCTTGGAATTTTTTATTTGACCAATTTAAATAAAATTAATATATTAATAAAACTGCGTACATATCTAAGTTTTCAAAATCTGGCTTGTTTAGTCATGCCAAATTGTTTGCGGTGACAAAAACTGCGATCAGGTTAGATTGGTGAATGACAATCTCCAGGCATGATTCATTTTCCACGTTGACCTTGGAAGTGATTGACCGGTCACGTCAACTGTTTAGCGTTTTGTTTTTTCTTGAAAGATTCGAAAACTAAGTGCTCCGTGAACAACAGCGATTTTTACTGAAGTGAATATGTGATGCATGGCGTGAAAGAATCATGTGTGCTTATATGTGCGCACAACTCTCGCACCGACGCCATCTTTATTTTTTTTAATGGACGCCATCTTTAATTTGCTGCCAGGCGAAGCACAAAAAAATGCACAGGAGCAGACGGGAACCCACAAGCTAGCTAATCAACCTTATGCAACTAGCACACTTGTCCTGTGATGGTTTCCTCACGTGTCGAAGCCACGTGAACAGTGAAGCCTCAGATCCAATGCCGACGGCCACCAGCAGGCGCCAGGGGCAGCACACGGCACGGCAGGAGCTCCGGCGCTGTCTCGCCATCCTGGATACATGGGGCACGGGGCAGCACCCCTGATCCCGCCGGTGATCGCAGCTCGCTGATTCGATCACCATGAGGATTGTTGTCCCGCGCGCCAGCGGCGCGCGGCGCACCGGTGCCACGCGTGCGCTTGACGCTGTTCACGGGAAGCTTCGTCTTGGGGTCTGGGCATCCATTCCTGCCACCTTCGCGTCGCGACGCACCATCCGTAATCGGTCGCCCGGCCCCACGGCCATGAGGATTGAGGAGTCTGTACGTTAGCTGTCGTGAGCAACGAACCTGCGCGCCTCACGGGACGGGACAGCGCGAGCCGCCTGCGCCACCCGCTATAAAGCCTCGACCTGGAGTGAACTCGTAGAACGCATCAGTCTCTCACAGTTCACGAGTCGTCTCCCGCTACCATAACAGCTCACTGCTCCTCCGACAAAGATGGAAGAGTGCACGGGAATGGCCGCCTCGCCACAGACGATGATATCCGCTGGCGTGGACAAGCTCAGCTACGAGATCTTCTCCTTGCTCGAGAACAAATTCCTCTTCGGCGCCAGCGGCGACTGCCTGTCCGGCCCTGGGACGCCTCCAAAGGACTTTCTCGGCGGCGGACGCGTGCGGGTGCTGTCCATCGACGGCTGCGGCGCGGCCGCGGAGGACGCGCTCCTGGCCGCCGCGGCGCTGGCGCGGCTCGAGGCCGGGCTGCGTAAGCAAGCCGGGGACCCCGACGCTCGTCTCGCCGAGTTCTTCGACGTCGCCGCAGGCGCCGGCGCGGGAGGCGTGCTGGCGGCGATGCTGTTCCTGAGGGGCGCCGACGGGCGGCCGCGGTACTCGGCGGCGGAGGCGCTCGCGTTCGTCACCGAAAAAGTCGGGAGGAAGGAGGACTTGGGCGGCGGCCGGCGCAGCCGGCGGTGGTCCAAGCTGTTCCGCGGCACCCGGACGGGGGACCGGTCGCTGCGCCGGGTGCTGGGCGACGCGACGCTCAGGAACACCGTGGCACCGCTGCTGGTGCCGTGCTACGACCTCGCCACCACAGCGCCATTCATGTTCTCCCGCGCCGACGCCGTCGAGAGCGACACCTTCGACTTCCGCCTCCGCGACGTCTGCGCCGCCACCTGCGCCGCGGGCGGCGCGCCTCCTGTGCGGTCCGTCGATGGCGTCACGGCCATCGCCGCGGCGTCCGCGGGCGTGGCGGGCATGGGCAACCCCACCGCCGCAGCCATCACGCACGTGCTCCACAACAAGCAGGAGTTTCCTCTCGCCAATGGCGTCGAAGACCTCCTGGTGCTCTCCATAGGCGGTGGTGCATCCTCGTCCTCAGCTGCCACGGTCTTAGACGGGTCGAACACTCCAATGGCCACACCATCCCCATCGCCGCGCGACCTGGCGCGCATCACGGCCGAGGGCGTCGCGGACATGGTGGACGAGTCAGTGGCCATGGCGTTCGGACACGCGCGCGCAAGCAACTACGTACGCATCCAAGCCAGCAAGTCACCAGCACCCGTTCACGCACACACGGCCGCTGGAGCGATGCTTGCTCAGAGGAACGTGGAGTCGGTGCTGTTCCGTGGGCGGAGGCTGTCGGAGCGGACGAACGCCGAGAAGGTCGACGCGCTCGTGGCGGAGCTGGTGAAGGAGCAGGAGCGGCGGAGGCGCAGGCCGCTGCCGGACGTGGCAATCAAACAGGTCGGCACGCCGTCGCCTCGGCTGTCCTCGGCGACCACGGCGTCGTCGGTGACCACGACGAGGACCGCGTCTACAATGCCGTCACCATTGTCGTGCCATTCGCGTCGGTAGATGAGTAGCGAGGCCGTGACAATCATCTTCTTGACACGGATCATTGATGTTACTGACAAGACTAAGAGAGTGACACGTGTTCTTTTGTTCTTTGATATAGTGAGATGCACACGTGCGAGCGCAAGTATAGAAATGGAATTTCGATCACGATAAATGCCTCTTTCATTTCTGATCACGAGCACACCTTTTGCGTCGTAAGTCCAAGTCAATGCACGGAAATGCAGTGGCCCTTGAATTGATTGGGACCTTTCTTTCTCTACCTGGTGCACAAATAATTGGTTCGATGGTGCACAAATAATTGGTTCGATTAGAATTTGCAAGGCATTGCCAGAGCAGAGTTTGTGAAACTTACTCCCTGCGACTCGAAATGATAATGTTCCGACAAGAACTCAGTGCAGTCTTCTTCTTTTTAACTAGCCCTCCGATCAGAGCATCACCATTTTTCATCCAGAGGGAGTACTATGGGTGACAGTGTCAACTGTCAAGATAAATTTTTACCCTGTATTTACTTTCGAGGGTATACTAAATCAGAGGCGGACGCAGCACACACCACTTATGCCACGCATCACACACCACTTATGCCAACAAAGGCACAGGAAACATATTACAGCATGTCAACTTCACTTGCGCAATTAATCCACGGTGGATTTGAACGGAACGATAGGTGCCCTCAACCAAGGTCTCGTTGTCTTTTTAGTCCTTACCCGACAAGAGTTTAGCGTCCGTCCAGTCTAAGTCGTTCGAGCTAGAGAGTGAGTTCACTGGCGCCGGCAAGCTGTAGAGGGGAGGCGGCCGAAGAGTCAGCGTCGCCACAAAAGTGAGAACAGAGGACTGGAGAACGCGAGCTGCAGTAGCTGCAGGGTTCAGAGGGAAGAGGCAAGGGACTGTTGGTGGAGGGGCCTGACGGTTTCGCAGAGTTTCAACCCACCTGTTAGAGATATGTCCGGGTGCCGCTTCCAGCCTGTTTGGCAGCCTGTTTTACAGCTGTTTTATTATAGCGGCTGCTGAAGAAATAACTACGAACACTGTAACGGCTGCTAAAGAAATAACAGCGAACACTGTAGCTGCTGATCAGCATGCTTCGCGAACAAGCTGGAATCGTTGCGCGCTCCTGTTCGGTTGCTCCGACAGAATTTCTTTCCCAGATTCCGCACAGCTGGAGCCGTCCGTCGCGTAGTGAGTAGTACAACGACTCTCGGTTTGACTAGCAACAACCTGACCCCCGCGCACGGGTGGGTGCCGCGGGATAAAACGCTGGAGGAATCAGCTCGGCGGACGCGTGTCCTGCCCGCGCGGCCGCCGGCGCCACGCACCTGTTGGCGCACGCGGCGGCGGCGAGCACCAGATCACTACTGTCTCCTCGATCGATCACTACTGTCTTCATAGCTGGCACCGGCAAGAGTTTGCATCCTCCGTCCAAACTGGTTCGAGCAAGAGTGTGTGTTCACCGGCCGGCGCCAATTAAGCGATAGAGTGCAGAATGCGGTCAAAGTCGCCGCACCGTAAGAAAAGAGAGCCGGAGCACGCCGAGGGAAACCGGCAACAAAGGAAAGGATCGAAGCGCGAATTGGAGGGAATGGTTGTTGCGGCGGCGGTGGAGGTACGCGGCAGTTTCTCGGAACTGTGTGATCCATCAACAACGAATCAAACAAACGGCCAGTACCGTCCGGCAGGAGCAGAGGCATCGGCGAATTTCTAACGCCCTCCAGCCTCCAGCTCCGTTGGTGCGGCAGTATCCCGTTCCCAGATTCCGCACCGCTGGAGCCGTCCGTCGCGTACTAGTACCACGGCAAGGCAAACGACTCTTGGTTGGTTTGACTAACAACAACCTCGCCCGCGCGCACGGGTGGGTGCTTGTCCGGGTTTGGACGCTCCGAGCCACGATGTGCGCCGCGCGCGGCGGGCGAACGCCAAAACGAATCTGCTCGGCGGACGCGTGTCCTGCCCGCGGCCGCCGGCGCCACGCACAGCTCAGCGCGGCGGCGACCATCGCCAGGTTCGTCCGCACTCGCGCGCCAGCCACCACATGACACCGCGACCGTTCGCGCCAAGTGCATGCACGGCTCGCTCAAGATATTGGTCGTACGCACGCACACACCCGACCCGCTGGCACGCGCGCTGTCTGTCGCTTTGCATCCGCCGGATGCGTGCATGTTCCCCAACTCCGGCTCAATGATCGCCGTAATCGGATATGTCGGAGCATCGTTGTCGCCGGGCCGGGCAATGATACATCTCAGTTAGTTGGTGCTGCTCATGATTTCCCACTCATGGCATATACGTGGCATGCATGGTTGTCGCCGGGCCGGGCAATGATACATATACGTGGCATGCATGGCCTCGTCTTGGTCAAACGAACGTTCCATCCAACAGCAGAACAGAGCAGCTGATCCCATCGCTTAGGTTTGATGCTGTCCTTGTAACTATAAACTATCTAGTGTTCTCACCATGTGCTAATCGAATGTGTTGTGCCTTCAGACCACATAACTCTGTTCTTGGAGCCGCAAGTTCAGTACTGCAGTAGCCACTTCATCCTGCCTGCCGCTCATAACATTACGACTTTGTCCTTGTGCGACAAATTTTTTTGTAAAATCTCAGGTGATTCCATAGCTGCATCAGTTGGCGCGCGGTGGGCTTTGGGCGGGACAAATTTGACCTCACAATCACACATTGCTACAGGGGTAATCGTCATTCATGAGGTTGACCCAGCTTGGGATTCATGGAGTATTCTGAAGGCTCGTCTGTGAAAATAAGCCAGTCTCGTCTCTCAGGAAGTAAATAATATAACTATATGCTGAAAGCTAATTAAAGGAATCCCTTTTCTCACAACATTCTGGCCTATGTGACACGTTCGTACGGCGACAAGTGTCATGTACATGTGCAAGCACATGCATCTACACTGCTTCTTCATGTTGCTCTGCTTTTTTGCTATGTCTTGCCATTTATTTGTATGATGCCTCTTCTCCTATGCCACCGGTAGGCTTTGGGTGGCTGAGCTTCATTTTGAAAATCAATCATTCATTCTCCTAAACACAAGAAATTAAAGCATATTGATCTTACTTTATGATTAATTCTTCAAATTTTTCAATTAATATACCCACATATCATGATGTTAAATGTGATGCCTCTTCTCCTAAAGCCTACATAGCACTTGGTTGGGCATGATTTTAAAATCAACCATTCATTCTTCCAATCACAAGGTTAAAGCATGTTGTTCTTACTATGTGATTAATTTCTTCAAATTCTTTCATTAATATACCGACATATCATAAGGCTAAATGTTATGCCTCTCCTCCTAGAGCCTACATAGCACCGGTGGCTGGGCATGATTTTAAAAATCAACCATCCATTCTCTTAAATATAAAGAACCAAAGCATGTTGTTCTTGCTTTGTGATTAATTTTCTCAAACCTTTTTCGTTAATATACACATGAGGCTAAATGAGAGAAGCTCGCCAATCTACCTAGTCACTTTTTAATATTACTGACTACTGTTATGAAGAGCTGTCGGGGAGAAAATCACGGATGGAACGAGGCGAGCAAAACATGGTAAATGTAACGAGTATATGATCTTTGCATTTAACATCCGATTTCTTTGTAGTGTGTAGAGATTATGAGGAAAACATGGTAATGTAACCAGTTCGTCAACTGTAATGTACATTCAATTGTATAGTTTCAATAGAGATAAATATCACATCTATTGTTAGTCCCTTCTAGAAGAAGAATCCTATCAACTTTGAGAAGGGGTTTGTTGGTTCGATTTTATCTGTTGCTCTCACATATGGGAAGCAGGAAGTTTGCGTGATCACCTTCGAGAGTAGGGTGGACCAAAAATTATGCAAAATGGCTGTGTGAACACCATTCTAGGAGCATTTGCTTGGGACGCACTGCTCAATTTGTTTGTCTCTGCAGAAAATGGTTGTTGTCCTGGGTGTTCCTGGTGTTTGCAACGTTCAACTTGCAGGTTCCCTGTGTTTTTTAATGCTATGTTTCAGAAATCTAATTAGGTCCTGGAGTTACTATACAGATTGAGGTCATCTTTTTTTCAGGCATTGCTTCATTTTGAGAAGCTCCTGTTTATCTGCCCATGCTTTACCTTTTAAATGAGGTTTTGGGATGGGTTGTACTTTATTGTCTTTTGTTTTCTATATGGTTTTCTAGCAGGCTTTTTTTTTCTGCTTCTTAGGCTAGTTGTGCAACATTTTCCTGATGTAGCATCTGGGACACTCCATCGCTGGTTTTAGGATTGTGCGTAGGCTGATTGGATTCAACGCACCATGTGCATACCAGACTGTTCATCTCTCACTTGATCGCCTTTGAGAGAATGTAAACCGATTCTTTGTCTTTCTTTGTGAGGGTGGGAGCAAGATTTTTGCATCCACGCTTCTATCAAAGTTCTCCTTAAATCTGAGGCAGTGTGAACTCATTGTTTTCTGTAAAATATTTGGCTGGCTTGGTATACTTTGTTGCTGTTCTATATGCCCGTGCCTACGACACCGTTTGGTTTGTTTCAGGTCCTGGTAATGTTGTTGATCATGTGAACTTTACAATGTTTGCATCATCGTGTGCTTCAGAGTCAGCTCCACAATGTAAATGCTGCGCATCCGCCATCATCAATTTTTTTCCCTTAACTTAAATCTCATTGCTTGATTACTATGAATATAGATGGGCCTCATTTTGAGTATATGTGTTCTATTCATGCTCAAACATCAAAATGTGGATGGGAATGTGAGTTTAGGAGCATGGTTTTATTTTTGCCTTTTGTTACGGTTTATCTGGCATAGTGAACTTTTTCTACTTGTTAGGATAGTCATGGAACATTTTGCTTTATGTATCATCTGGGACACTATGCCGATATTGTTAACTCGAGTGATGGTTTTTTTTTTTTTTGTAGTCACTTGCTTCCCTAGGCTTGATGGGCTTGTTGCCATTGTAGTTTTATAGTTAGCTGTGATTAAGTTTATGTGCTTATTTTTTTTGTTTGGAAATATAACTAGATGGTTGGAAGAATGTTTGTCCAGGGGAATTACCTTGTTTGGGTTTTATTGCCTACTTTAGTTTCAGCCATGCGATCTGTCTGTGCGAATCTCTAGTGAAGTTTGAAGTTTGCTTGATCCCTTATAGTGGATGCTGAAATATTCCTTTAAGAGAATGGTGAACCGGTCCTCTCTCTCTGATTTTTTTTATTATCATATCTTTATCAATCAGAATTACAAAAATAATATTAGAATCAGAGAAATTACAAAAATAATACATTGTCGCACGTTGGTTGCACGAAAAATTCAATTTTCGTATGCTGGTAGCACGAAAATAGGGTTTTCGTACGTTGGCCGCACTAAAACTCATTTTTTATTCGAAAATAGGAGTAGTAATACGTTGGTTGCACGAAAACTAGTTTTTCATTCGAAAATAGCAGTAGTACGTTGGTTGCACGAAAAGTAGTTTTCTATTCGAAAATAGTAGTAGTAGTACGTTAGGCGCATAACTATTAGTAGTAGTACGTTCAACGCATGAAAATTTGTGAATTACTTTTTTTGTCTCATTTGTTTAGGATAGATTTTTCTTTATGTTTGGTTCTTATTTTTCCGTACGTAAGTTATGCGAGGAAAAGAATTAGTCGAATTTACTCACCGGTAAAGCAAGTGTGTCTTTTCTAAAAACATATGATTGTGGAAAGAAATTTGATAGAATTTTTCTTGAAATACGCTATCTTGATAACGAAAAATTAGGATTCCGGCCTTGTTTCAAGACTCAGAAGTTTGCTTTGTATATAGTTTAAAACTGCGTTTACACAGAATGAATTATGACAATGCGCATAGTATTTATTATTGACAAAGTAGCCCACTCTAAGTTAAGTTTGTTTGTTGTTATATAACTTTTCTCTCTATTGTATAGCTTCTCTTGTACAGATCTTACTTTGTAGAGTTTTGATATCATGTTTGAAACTCTACCGGTGAGTAAATTCAACTTAATTTTTTTTCACTTACGTAAGAAAACATAAGAAACCACACATAAATGTAAATCCATCCTAAACAAATGAAAAACAAAAGTTGCATGAGCCAAAAAAAATTTCCACAATTTTCGTGCGTTGAACGTACTATTACTAGTGGTTATGCGCCCAACGTACTACTACTACTACTACTCTTTTCGAATAGAAATCTAGTTTTCATGCAACCAACGTACTACTACTATTATTTTCGAATAAAAACTAGCTTTCGTGCAACCAACGAATTACTACTCCTATTTTTGAATAAAAAACTAGTTTTCGTGCGCTCAACGTACGAAAACCCTATTTTCGTGCGACCAACATACGAACATTGAATTTTCGTGCAACCAACATGCGATAGTTTATTATTTTTGTAATTTCTCTGATTCTAGTATCATTTTTGTAATTCTGGTTAATAAAGACATTCTTTGTAATGTGTGTAGATTATGAGCAAAACATGGTAGCTGTAACCAGTTCGCCGACTATAATTTCTAGATGAAGTACATTCGATATTTCAATCGAGATAAATACCACATCCATGGTTAGTCCCTCCTAGAAGAAGAATCCTATCAAGTGTTCTGATGAAAAATGGCTCTTAGTTGTACACGGAACTTGTAGGTAAGAAAAGCGCATTAATGTTCCAATTGATCTAGTATTTCTTTTCTTTTTCACTCTACAATACCACACTTCAGGGGCTAATTTGTTCGGAAGAACAGAAAAACACATATCACTCTCCTAGTCGTAGCCTTAGCTGTCAGTTACGTTCATCTAGGCAAATAATAAACTCAACTACCGGCCATAGTTGCACAACGCCGGGGACGGCATTGTCGACACCGTCCTCGGCGTAGTGGTGAATGACGACGCGGTGGTTGCCGATGATAACCGCAGCGATGACGTGGCGACCTGCTTGATGGCCACGTTCGGGAGAGGGCTGCGCCTTCTCCTCTCCTGCTCTTTCACCACCTCCGCCACGAGCGCGTCGACCTTCTCGGCGTTCGTCCGCTCCGCCAGCCTCCGCCCGCGGAAGAGCACCGACTCCACGTTCCTCTGCGCCAGCATTGCGCTGGCAGCCGAGGTCGCCGTGTCCGCGTGAACGGACGTCGGCGCCTTCCCAGCTTGGATGCGCACGTAGTTGCTTGTGCACGCGGGTCCGAACGCCATGGCCACCGACTCGTCGACCGTGTTGGCGACGCCCTCGGCTGTGACGCGCGCCAGCTCCAGCAGCGACGGCGAGCGTGTGGGCATCGGCGTGTTCGAGCCGCCGGAGACGGTGGCGGCGGAGGATGAGGCGCCGCCGCCGATCGAGAGCACCAGGAGGTCTTCGACGCCGGCGGTATGGGGGAACTCCCTCTTGTTGTTGAGCACGTGCGTGATGGCCGCGGCGGCCGGGTGCCCATGGCCGCCACTCCCGCGGACGCCGCGGCGATGGCCGTGGTGCCGTCGACGGACCTGACCACAGCGGGCGCGGCGCCCGCGGCGCAGGTGGCGGCGCAGACGTCGCGGAGGCGGAAGTCGAAGTGTCGCTCTCGACGGCGTCGGCGCGGGAGAACATGAATGGCGCGGCGGTGGCGAGGTCGTAGCACGGCACGAGCAGCGGCGCCACGGTGTCCCTCAGCGTCGCGTCGCCGAACACCCGGCGCAGCGACCGGTCCCCGGTCCGCGCGCCGCCTCCCCGGAACAGCTTGGCCCACCGCCCGCTGCGCCGGCCGCCGCCCCAGTCCTCCTTCCTCCCGACATTTCTGGTGACGAACGCGAGCGCCTCCGCCGCCGAGTACCGCGGCCGCCCGTCGGGGCCTCTCAGGAACAGCGTCGCCGCCAGCACGCCTCCCGCGCCGGCGCCGGCCGCGACGTCGAAGAATTCTGCGACGCGCGCGTCTGGGTCCCCGGCTTGCTTCCGCAGGCCTGCCTCGAGGCGGGCCAGTGCAGCTGCGGCAAGGAGCGCGTCCTCAGCGGCCGCGCCGCAGCCGTCGATGGACAGCACCCGCACGCGCCCGCCGCCAAGAAACTCCTTTGCGGGAGTCCCGAAGCCGGACAGGCAGTCGCCGCCGGCGCCGAAGAGGAACTTGTTCTCGAGCAGGGAGAAGATCTCGTAACTGAGCTTGTCCATTGCCGCGTACGCGCCTTCCATCGTTGTCAGCTGAGAGCAGCGAGATCAGAACTAGTGTTGCAAGCTGGTAAGTCTGGTTGAGGATTAACTGGAGCACGAGAAGAAGCTTGTGATAATGAAATGAAAGACTGCAATGGTCGACGCGTCCTAGTCCAACTATCCAGCCTTTTATAAAAGCCGGAGCAGTGGCTGGCTACAGACGACCTTGCGCTCTCTCCCGTGAGCGCCGTCGCGAGAGTACGGACGTGTCCTGGCCGTCTGACGACTAGGGATCAACGGCTTGGTTGTTGCGAGGAGAGGAGAAGGTGGAAGGAAGCGTCCTTGACCGCCGCACGGACATGAACACGAATTGAAGCTTCGTGAACAGACCCACCCGCACGCACGCGTGGCCTCGATGCGCAGCTGTCGCGTCGGCTTCAAATCCTAAGGAGAGACCCAACTGTCGGTATCGATCGACCACCGCGCCTTTGGGCCCGGGTCACCGCCGGGATTGGTGATCGACGATGGTGCTCCTCCAGGGTGGCGATCGAGATAGCGGCGGACCTGCGGGCCGGGCCTCGGCGATCACTGTGGGATGGGGGGACCCAGGAATGAGGCGCAGCTTCCTTACGTGCACGCAAAGATTCTGTTCGTGCGGCGCTGCTGTTAATGCGTATACAGTACGTTCGTACGTACTGCGTCGTGGCTGACTCCACGTCGTCGTTAATTCCGTCCACCGAAGCTAGCAGGCCGCCCGTACGTCGGCGCTTGATCTGTTGCTCACTGCTCCCGTGGTTTTGACACGGTAGGAAGTATCTACGACTTGTACGAATGTCCCGCATTGGAACTGGAGCTAGTAGTAGATTCTACTCTCACGCCGTGTGCTCGAGTGCTCGTGTAGATTTCTGTTCTTCACTGTGGCAGCAAGATAGCTGCGTCGGCGTGTCATTTCTGGGGGCACATCACCCAATGTAAGTATAACAAAGACCACGGTTTCCATGCGTGCCTGGCACTGCATCCATACTTTCTGGTCGAGATCAAGACACTCGAACTAGCAACCTAGTAATTAGAAATACTCCATCACTGGGAGGATTCAATTTGTATTTTTCGAAATGTGATATCACGTTTGCACGCTACGGCTAGATTTTCACTGTAATAACAGGTGTAGTAACAACCTAATGTTAAGGACGGACAAATAATATTTGATTTGTTAATAGTAATACGTACAACTCAGAGGAATCTACTACTATACCGTTATGCGGTTGTTGTGCTATTATTCTACCATTAAAGCGTTTGAAGCTAGGTGTCTCATGCTCTGGATGTAGCTACATGGAGTACCTTGGACCCTTGGTTGTTGCCTGCTCTTTCCATGGTCTTTCGTCAACACAAAATACAAACAACCACACGTGCGCACCGTTCGGAGTCTGCCACGCAGTGAGCCTCCAGTAATATGCCAGCTAGCCTTTTTTTCATGCATGAGAATGCCGGGTAGGCACTCTTAAACCCGGCAACCAGGAAAAAAAATATTGGTTGTCGTTCGGAATTGCACGTGGGAACGAGCTGATATACAGTGTATCTACCTCGCCATGGCCAACGACCGCCGGGCAGCTCCACTCCAAACCAACGATGATGATCGAGCAGTGCTTGCCCCAACTCGACTCTAGACACTAGTATTTACACTTGCACGAAACACCATCTCGATCTTGATCGGGACTGGATGGCCTTCAACAGCACGAGATGTGTTTGTCACTGCCAACGTACGATATATAGATGTCGCGCAAATCATTGGCAATAGAAAACGATGCAAAAGTATTGCTGGAATGGCAGCATTGCAGCTGCAAATCGCAACAGATTTGGAGAGGGTCGTCCAATCGCGGAAGGACAGCACCGTAACTGCCGCTGGTTCGATGATTGGATTCCGCACTGTGCGAGTCGCGACGAGAGGCTTTTTTTGGCCAGCACGCGCCGGCCGGCCGCCACCCGCGATATTCGCGCGGCGACGAGGCGAGCAACGGCGATCTTCGGATCTTGTGGCGCAGCAGACGCGTGTCCTCTCCCCTGTCTGCCGGTGCGACGCAGGCAGCACAGCGAAGCTGCCGGCGTTTCAAACACGCCACATTGCATCTTATGACTTATGAGGAGGACCGTTGTTCCCGCCCTCGTGAGACAAAAAATAGCAAGCATTCCGCTCAGGGCTCCAATAGTTTTTAGCTGATTTTCCACACGACTTAAAATACTCCCCGCGAATCGTATAATCAGCGAATCTACACTACTTATTCAGGGCGTCTGGTCAAACTTTGGCATGCTGGACCGAGCGATGGCAAGGCGAGGGCGTCCGGGACTCCGGTTCAGTTGGGGTCGAGTCCAAGCACCCGGCAGCAAACTGGGCCGCTTGCTTCAAGTGATACCTGGCAGTGGAGGACTCCAAGGCGGGCTCCAACCTATAGCTTAGTATAATAGAGGCCCATGGTACCTAGCCGGCCCAATGTTCAATTTCTTAATTTGGGATTTTGAATTCGTAGAAGAAAAGACAATTTTTTTTAGAAACGGGAATTCAATATTCCAGCCTCTGCATCAGATTGATGCATGTAGCTGTTCATTATTACAGAAAGCAGGACAAACTTTAAATCAAACCCCAGGAAAACTCCACTTGATGCCATAGGATTAAACAAACTGAAGCCTATTGCTAAAGCACCATCCATTGCTAGCAAAAATCTCCATCGATGTGGTTTCAAGCATACGACACCCCACATAACTTCTGGGCGCTCCTCCTTCTTTTACAAAAGTGCCCAAAAACGCATCTAATAAGTTCCTCTGAAGATCACCTGTATAGGAGTAAAAGCTCTTGTACCGTTAAAAACCACATATTTCTACAACGTCATATGGCCCACAATAAAACACACGCTCCTACCAATATTTTGTACCTAAGTTTCTTAACAACCAAACATCAAACATATGTTGAACATTCGAAGGAGGTGCAATGTTGAAAAAACTTGTACAATTCGCCACATTAATCTAGCAACTTGACACTCAAAGAAAAGATGTTGAATACTTTGATAAACAATACAAAAGCAACAATTTAAACTTCCCTTCTATTGTCTTTTTGCTAAATTATCCTTGGCAGAACAATGCCTTTAACTAGGTACCACATAAAGATTTTAATTTTGAAAGGCAATTTCAACTTCCACAGGATATGGTTACGAGGAACAACGTCCGATACGGCAAGCATACAATAGATAGAACGTACCATGAATTTTCTGTCTTGTGACAACATCCAATAAACGTATCCTTTTGTCTGATAATTGGGTATGCATAACTTTAGCTACAAGCTGACCAAGCTACGAAGTTATTCCCAACTAGCGATCTTCTAAAGGCCACGTTCAGAGGGTCCTATTGAAGCACTGTTGCAACCATTGCACTTTTCTTCCTAACTATATTATATAAACCTGGAAACTGTTCACTAAAAGGTGTATTGTCCAGCCATGCATCTTCCTAAAATCTAACTTGAGTATCTCCCAAGTTGAATTTGCGTAATCTCAAAAAGTCTCTCTTGACTTTCATCAAGTCAGACCAAAAATCAGAATCCCCTAGCATATATTCAACTTGAGTGATGGTTTTATATCTCAAATATTTGTTTGCGCAGAAGTGTTTTGCCATACACCCTCTTCATTTATAAGTTTGAAAAGCCATTTGCTAAGAAGACACCTATTCTGTAAGTCAAGGTCTAAAATACCTAGACCTCCTTGATCTTTTGGTGTGCACAAAATTCCCCACTTTGTCAATCTATATTTCTTCTTATGCTCACTTTGCCAAAAGAACCTTGATCTATAGTAATTAAGTTTCTTAACGATAGCATGAAGATAGATAGGTTGCTAAGGACAGAATTGATTAACACTAGACGACCCCTACAGATAGCATCTTCCCTTTCCAACCACTTAATTTTTTTCTGAAATCTTTCTTCTATATTTCTTTCCAATCTGCGTTCCTCAGAGAATGCCAAGGTATCTAAAAGGGAAAGCTCCCATATAACAACCGAAAATTTGTGAGTATTCACTTTCAAGATCCTTAGCTGCACCATATAAAAAAAGTTCGCTCTTATGAAAATTGATTTTAAGGCCAGACAATTGCTCAAATGCGCATAGCAAAAGCTTCATATTCTTAGCGTCTTCTAAATCATTTTCCATGAAAAAATAGTGTCGTCGGCATATTGTAACAAAGATAAACCATTATCTACTAAATGTGGAACAACTCCTCTGAATTGACCATCTTCTTTCGCACGTGAAATTAGAATAGCCAGCATGTCCACTACTATGTTAAACAAAATAGGTGATAAAAGATCTCCTTGTCTCACACCTTTCTTTGTTTAGAAGTAGTGACCAATATCATTATTCACCTTAATTCCCACACTACCCTTACAAGTCACTTTCTGAATCCAAGCACAAAACTTTGAAGAGAAACCTTTCATCCTCAAAACTTGTTGAAGAAACGGCCACTTCACTTTGTCATATGCTTTTTCAAAATCAAGTTTAAGGATCACCCCACTCTTCTTCTTTCTATGCAATTCATGAATCGTTTCATGAAGAACAACCACACCCTCTAGAATGTATCTACCAGGTAAAATGCTGTTTGGGTGGGTCTAATTACTTTATGCGCTACTGACGTAATACGGTCAGTGAGAACTTTTGTAAAAAATTTGAAACTAACATTAAGTAAACAAATAGGTCTATATTGTTGAATCTTTGTTGCCTCGGCTTTTTTAGGAATTAAGTGTGATTACTTCAAAAATAAGACTATGAAGTGGTAAATTTCCTTTATGGAATTCATCAAAAAGCTCAATAAGATCAGAATTAATAACCTCCCAGAAGTTTTAATAGAACTCAGCTGGGAAACCATCTGGACCAGGAGCCTTATTGTGTTCCATTTGGAAAATCGTTTCTCTAATCTCCTTCTCACTAAAAGAAGCTGATAATATTTCATTCTCAATTTCAGAGACTTGAGGAATGTCACCTCTTTGAGTTTTATCTAACTGAAAATGATTACTATCCGGCGATCCAAAAAAGTTCTTATAAAAATAAGCTCACGGAAAAATTCATATGGGGCTTACTCAAGTGGATGAACAAACCAAGGACCTTGAAAATCCATATGCAGCTATCAGCTAGGCTTATTTATCTTTACAGATTTAGCTTGGGTGCTGGAAACGTGAAGAATAATCTGGGTATAGAGATTTTTTCTCCCGACAAGCCATCATCGTTTATACTCTCTCCATTCCACAATATGTATTGTTCTAACTTAGTCAAATTTTTTCATAATATCTGCCGTTCTCGGTTTCCAAGGTGGACAGGCACGGTGACTTTCCGATTTTTACCCCTCGTAACTCCATCCCCCCCCACCGCATCTGGGTTCTCGGCCGCATCTCTTCTGCGCTTCTCCCTCGCGAAGCCGCTTCTCCCCTGCTACTCCACCGTCCTTATCATGCACACCGGCACCGACGGCAGCCACTGATCATTCAGCGGCACATTTTCATGGCATGTGCATTTTGAGCAGATAATGTAAGAATCAATACGAGTATGAAGATCATGGAAATGTCCAAAACCGCGTCATGAAAACTGTACTGTCAAGTGTCACCTACGTACGAAACAACTTATAGCAACTATTTGCAACAAACAGGAAAAAAAACATAAGCGTTGCGCGGGCATATCATATCACCTGGCAGGCAGAAGGCACGGCACCTGATCGGAGCAGGAGAAACGAGAAGTGCTCAGAATGAACGCTCGCCCTGCCACGAGTTTCTGGAGAACATACGAGGAAGCGCATGCTACTACGGAAAAAAAATCCAAGGTGCAGCGATCGGCTTGAATCCGCATGACTTCCCAGCATGGCTATTTGGCTTGCCTCCGCACGACGCATCCTCGGCTCCAGTTCTTTGGCAGCCTCGGCTTGGTTCATTCGCATCCGCGTATTCTCAGCACGTCTTTTGAGCATGAGGACGACGCAGCCGCCGGCGCCGACCACGAGGACGGTGAGGTTGACTTGCTCGTCGCCGGCATGCTGCCGGGCATGAGGACGACAGCTGCTGGTAAGAAGGACGATGAGGTTGACTACTCGTCGCTGCCGGACACGAGGAAGATATAGCAGGGGTATCGCTCTCGGGCAACAGGGGGTAGACGCGCAGCCAGGGGAGGAGGTGGCGGATCGAGGTTGCACAACCGCCGCCGCCGGCGGCGGCGGCGGATTAACCTTGTGCCCTTGTTTCGCTCAAGCCAAGCGCGTCTATGGAAGAGCACAGTGTATCTGCGTAGTGACACGGGAAAGCAACAGACTTCATTTCAAGAGCCAGTCCAGACCATTGAGGTTGAGCCTGTTCTCCTCCAGACGAGTCCAGTGTCCAGGGTAATCAGCATGTACTCCCTCCGTTTTTTAATTGATGTCGCCGTTGACTTTTTGAGTTATGTTTGACCTTTCGTCTTATTCAAAATATTAGCTCAAATATGCAAAATTACAAGTTATGTTTCAAATTTCATTAGTGATAAAACAAATTATAACAAAATATTTGATAATTTTTAAACTTTTTTGAATAAGACGAGCGGTCAAACGTAACTCCAAAAGTCAACGGCGACATCATTTTAAGAACGGAGGGAGTATATGTATAAGTATATCGATAAATGGATACTACACAGATTGAAAATCTACTGGTCAACCATTGCCTGGTAGAAGAACACATGCATGACGGCGTCATTTTGGCGCGCCTATATAAAAACTTTTTCCTTTTCTTTGTATTTTAATTTTTTGAGAGCAAGTGACCTCTGACGAGCCATGCTCACCGACACCGCTAAATATCCGATTGTCAAGTAGGAATGTACCGTTTGTTTATTTATGCGTGTAACTATTGAAGCATGATGCGGCTTGATCTACCACCATGGTCAATTTGATTAAACCAGACCACTCATCTAGCTAGCATTGATAGAACCACACAGTACGTTTAAAAAACATTGTGCATGACACCAAAATATATTAATAGAAGATACAATATGTCTCAACATATATTCTAAATAACGTAGCTAGGCACTTCTAAGTGCTAACAATGCTAACATAAGAAAGCTCCACGGATCCAAGAAATATTTTTCCACCTTCTCTTTCGATCACCTTGGTAGGCCTCACATTCTTGGGTCCCCTCATATCCTGTAGCTTTTCACCCTTAGCACCAATCCTTATGGCAAGCAAGTGGCTATCCTTACCAAAGGGAGTTCATTCTTCTCGCGATGGAGTGCGACCCAGTAGCCTCCTTTCTCATCAGGTCTTACATTATCCGGGTATCCTGGTAAGTCGGCGAACAACTCACTCTTGCCAGTCTTGGGCCCCCGGATCCAGTACTTGAGAAGCTTGCACGGTCCAGTCGATGCAACGATGAGGTGAGTCCTATCGGCACTGATTGCAATGCCGTTAGGGTATGTGACGTTGGATTGGAGTACGGTTACCTCGTTGGTATGAGGATCGTACTTCATGATGCGACCTGTTGAGTCACCCGTGGCAGTGACCATCTCATGTTGCGCTCGTGTATATGTTGTGCTACTTGAGGTGAAGTAGACATCTCCGGTGACTTGGTCGATGTCTACCCCGTTCGTGAAGCTAAGCGGGAATGCCGTCGGCCTTCGTCGCGAGAACGGTTGCTTCCCCCCCATTAGGACCCACCCGCATGAGTCCCATGTATGCATCGGCTATGTAGAGATTGCCGGACTCGCGGTGGAATCGCAGACCTAGCGGACGGCCGCACCAACTCTCTTTGGCGACAATTGGGAGCTCGGTGTCGGTTGTCACCGAGCAATTATTCTTCGCGTAGCTTGGGTTGTATGAGAACGTCTTCCAACCGGCGCTCTCGCCTTCGTACTTGAGGATGCGTCCGTCGTTAACGCTCACGTAAGGCCCGGCTCCCTGTGGATCGAAGGCGATGCTTTCAGGCCCGATCACCAGATCCGGCAGCTCCATGTGCTGTGTTTGCCTGGCGTCGATGGGCTTCGTTACTGTGGGGCCTACGCGAGCCGCGGCGGCAGAGGGCAGGAGTAGAAGCACGAGAAGGGAGATCATCACGAGCAGAGGGAGCTTTGGCGTCCTCATCTTGGTTCTTCGGCGTCGCGTCGACGAAGTACCTGAACAGCTGAACTTGCTCTATGCTGGCTCCTGGCTGCTATTCGCTGATCGTTGCCTCTCTTTGCTTTGATGTGGAACGGCAGCGCCCCGCGGTGTTCTTTTTATTGGTGCCTTCAGCTAGCTCATGGTCCGAGTAGGTGTGGATAACTTGATAGCCGATACCGATCCAGCGTGTACGTTCTCGCCACATAAAGGAACGGAAACGGAAGGGGGTTACGTCTTCCGAACCTGTAACAGTTTCTGCTCCAGTCAAGTCTGGGTTGCAATCGGACCAGGCGCCTGTAGCAGAAACTGTTACAGCCGGTTCTGTAGGGAGAAAAGACTAGTAGAGATTGAACAAACACATGAACTCGTGTCTGTTCTTTTAGGCTTGTTGTTAAACGAGCTCCCGTTCCGCTAGGTCCTGGCCGCACGGCGCGGTAACCCCTGTCTTCTCAATGATCGCAAGCAGTGCCAGCATCCAACCGATGAAAAGCTAAGCTATCTTTAAACATATGTTGACAGCATCATTGAGAAGATAGGGGTAGTCAACTCATCAAAACGTTGCAACTTGTGAGGTTTTATGATAGGCTTGCACAAAGATCTTAACATGAAGAATGAAACTATTGTTCTTGTAAGATGGGATAGAACTGCATCTGTTCTTTTCAAGACGGCAATTAGTGAAATAAATCGCAGGACAGGCAAACTGTTTTCATATAAAAATCAGATGAAGTAGAAAAAGAAAAACACCACTTGATTGAAAAAGAAAAACACCACTTGATGCCGAGATGTAAGTTAATTATTGCATTGCAGAACGGGAACGAAGTTTAAAATCGTTTTGCTAAAACCTCTCTTGTTTGCTGAAAAAATATCGTGTACTGACGCCATTTGTCATGAAAAAGATGTCGGGTCCGTGCATCTGAGCAAACTGTTTCAACTAAACCCAATCCTTTTTGTTCTTCCTTGTCTTCTTCTTCAAGAGCACGCTGCCAAATAATAAATATTCCTCTCACAGACTGATCATCATTTATCAATTACGAAACATGAATTAAGCAAAGCATTAACAGATGGAAATGAAGTAACCACCAAGATGGTGCATAAACCAAGCCTTCAGCTGTTGTCCTGTCCACCTGACGACATCATTGCATTTTGAAGATTCCTGTGCAAATCCAAGTGCTCGTACTGAAAAATGATGTAAAATGGGAGCATGCAAATCAGGGGTTGAATACATCTTGCTCATTACTGACAGGCATAGCTATGAAAAGAAGCTCACTCACGAACTAGGTCTCAAGCTTACTCATATCATCCCTTTTGTCAGACAATGGCAGATTGCATCACTGCATGCAGAATCGCATGGCATTATCAGGGTCGTCAAATCGCTCATCACAAACTGATTGCTCTCAACTCACCACTTTATCAGTTATGGTTACTGTCAGATTACACCGGAAAGCAAAATAAAAAATAAATCCCATTTTATCGTTCGATGTGTACTGAAGGAACTATTCTCAGTGGGCAATCTGGGGAAAAAAAAGGTTTTCAGAAACTGATATCTATTGGTTCCTGAAGACATATAGCAAACATTTTATTCAGCTGTTTGCTATACCAAAGCTGAAGAGTGAAGACACTATAATTGTGTTTGTTTCAGCATTTTTGTCACTTTTGTTGGTTGGCTTTTGAGAGATCTAAACGTGGATGCTGCCAAAACCAGAAGCTAGAAGCAACCTGAGTACCTGACAGGATGCTTTTGGCTTCTGGTTTAGAAACATCCGAATTTTTGGATCTCACAAAAATCAACTCCCAAAAGTGGCAAAAAACTGAAACAAACACAACCTATAACTCTGAATTATTTCTGCATTTAATTCATGGTTCAATACCTTTATATATTTCTTTGTATCTTTTATTCCATACACCCTTGACAACTAAGACACTAATACTAAGCAACATGGTTTGCCAAACCGTCCAAAACTGCGTGGTTTTGTCAAAACAGCACTAGAGTGGTTTGGGTGGACGACCAGCTTTTGTCAAAAGATTTGGATTTTTTTTTTGAAATTTGAAAAAAAAAATTGGAATACCGACCCTAGCCTCTCCGAAGAAAATGATCGAACATGCACAAAGGAGTAGTAGAACCAGTTTCAATATGAATATACATCACACCCTACCCTTTCAGGGAAGCTTTGCAGACAGTTAAAACTACTCTCCGATGCCCATGTTTTTTTATTAAGCTGCCAAGTGTCATTTTCCTTAAAAATGGGGCCTTTTTTTGGAATTTATATGGTTTATTTTAATTAAGTTCAATTGAAAAGACTATAAAACAGTTGATGAAACTGTTAGCATGTTTTTGTTTTTATAACCCCATTTAGTATTTTTTTAAAGAAAATGTTATTATAACCCTTTTTAGCATGTTTTTTTGTTTTTGCATATCATTTTTAAACCTCTTTGTTCAAGTGATAATTGTGTTTGATGTGCACTCCTTCGAGAAACATTCAGAAACTAGTAATAAGCACAAGTAAGGAAGTTAATTCCTAAACTTTAAATTTGGAAATTCATTACTGAAAGTATCCCACCCCCACATAAAAAAAGGAGCATAAAAGGCAGGAAATCATTTTTGGGGGCAAATCACGAGAGCTTATTAACTCACGATAAGATTACAATCTGTGGTGGCGATCTCTTTAAAAGTCAGTCCAGAGCATCAGCAATGAGCAACAGAGTTTAAGGCAGGAAATCACTTTTGGCGAGGGAAAAGAACGAGAGAAGAGGAACAAAAGAACAGGAAAACGGAAACATGGAGGAGTGGGGCAGTTCGTCCAACCCCAAGGCGCTCCTGCCGTTACGAGCGGGATCCACGAACCTCACTTCTTGCCAGCCACTTCACTGACACTCCGGTCCCACCTTACTTCGGACCCACAGCCCATGTATGCAGCTGGAGAACGGCTAGTACCGTGCTTCGTTGTCCTGGTCTAAGGGTTGCAACGGCTACTAAATCCCGGAGTGACCTAAAAAGAAAAAACGTGGGGTGTGTTGGGTCGGCGACACTTCCCGTTGGGCTCGCGCGGCGCCGTCTTCTTCGCCGCCTCACGAACTCAGCTCCGCATAAAAAAGGCAACGGCTTTCGCACGCGCCGCTCCCTCTCCCCGCTTCCGAATCTGTGACGCTGCTGGGAGCGGTGGTCCGCTCTGGTCCCCTGTCGCGGGCGAGCTCATCTCCGGCAGCCTGCTTCTCCCTGTTCTGAATCCGGTTCAGCCATGAACATCTTCAAGAAGAAGGTCGACCCCAAAGGTGCGCGCGCTTAGTCACTCCTCAATTCTTCGTTGCCGGCATTTGGGGGCTGGTGCGTCGATAGATTGCTGGTTCGATTCGGGGTGATCTGATGTTGGGCTCCGGTGATTTGGGCTGGAAGTGTCGTTCAAGCCGTTGGGGGTGAGATCTTCCTTGGATTTCTGCCTGACGGCCTTCCGCAGACCGGGAGCCGTGAGGGGATAGGGTTTAGGGCAACTTGTCTGTCTCGAGTGTTCTTTTCGGCGTTCTGGTCGTTCCCCTAAATTCGTGGGGAAGTTGCGGGTCACAAGATTGGCGTGTTGGGCTTACAGTTTGGTGTTTGTTACCTGCAGAGGCTCTCAGGACGAGCAAGAGAGAAATGGCAGTCGCCACGCGGGGTGAGGACAAATTATCTTTCCTCTGCTTGTTTATTTGCATTGTTCTCGAACACTATTTACAGCAGCAGGCAGCCCCTTAGTTTGTGTTGCTCTCCAAGATGCTACATAATCTAGCTGTTGTTGCCACATTTCACTTTAGACATGTATTATATTGCGTCAGACAACACTAGTTCATGTAATTGCATCAGAAGCCCTTTAATTTCAAATAGAATGGAGATTAGGTAGCAGAGTAGCAACCCTTCGATGAAATGGAGTTGGCAATGTGCTGAAATTTCTGACATGAATGCTCCACTTTTCATAATTTTAGGAGTTGAACGCGAGATTGGCTCCCTGCAAATGGAGGTATGCTATTCTTGAAACATTTCAATTATCAAAGTACAATATGATTAAAGGCAAAACATGTGCCGTATTTTGTTTGCTGATTTGAATTTCTGTTAATCTGCCTTTCTTAGTGAGCAAGGTTCTTGGCTGTCTTAGTTCAAGATATAAATTTACTTCTATATACTGTGCTCTTGGAATGGATTGCCATTGTCTCTCGTCGCACACTGTACAGTAGTCGCTAAGATCTAGCCACAGGCAAGTCCAAATTGATACCATTAGGTTTCCACTATGCATTAGAGCAGAGAGAAATCTATCATCGTTTTGGCGTGTGATGCAGTGCCCTGTATTTGTCATTTAGAGGTGCACTAAATTAAAAATATGCTTTGACCCTTGGGTAGGAGGCCAGATTTGTGATGTCCCAACAGAAAGTGGAACAATGTTTCAATTTGTGTTGAAACATACAAAGTACTTGATACCATTTTTTTTTTACCTCAAGTCCTTCAGATTTTTGGTTCCCTGACTGTCAGTCTTCTCTTTCTATTGTGAATCTGAAGAAAAAAGGCTCCAAAACAGCCATAACTGAATACTTTGTTAGTTTTTACATCTAATTGGCTACAATTCAAGAATCGAGAGTTGATTGCCTATTAGAGGATGAACAAAAAATAACATGATGTGATTTTTGCCATATGCTGGATGGTTGTAGCGAATCTACCATTTGATCTTCAAAAAATGAACTAAAATTTGAGTCATAAAACTCTATGTTTGAAAGTTGAGAAATCAGAAATCACCATTGAAAAGTGAAATTTGAAATTTGTAGTACAGATGAATACTCTTCTTCCTTTGCAAGATTGCTATCCTGTCTTTGAAGCTGCTTCAAATCATTAGGTAGACTTCAATAACGAATAGCAACTTGCGAGAACCATTGCTTATCTTTAATCAATGCCATCCTTAGTTCACCTGCATCACTTCACTTCCCACGGAATCTCAAAATATCTCTATGGATTCAAAAAAATGCACAGTTGATGTCAAAATATCCTTAGTCCTATTGCTGGTAGCCATTTGCGCAATATTGTCTTTCCTTATGTCTGCACTTTATTCTCAAATAAACCAGACTAACATAACATTATCACATCATGAATCATGTGAAATGTATCAACTGATTCCAAGAAGAAATTCTCCTCTGGACTATTGACAAGGAAATTGATTGAGTGCATATGACGCTAAGTGTGCAACCATCTCGTGCCTTTTGAGATTTTGACTACAAACCCCTCTTTTCTGCCTGCAATGATGATTCACATCTCATGAAAACTAACTGGCTTCGACTGTGCAAATTGTATTGTCTGATTTGGTCATATCACAATTGCAACATTGCAGGAGAAGAAGCTGGTTGCAGAGATAAAAAAGACTGCCAAGACTGGAAATGAGGTGAGTCTCTTAGGATGTTGGGAAAATCCACAATGTCCTATTTTTTCATCTAAATTTCTGATATAGATGACTTGAATTTCTTTAGGCAGCAACCAAAATATTAGCTCGGCAACTTGTTAGACTGAGGCAACAAATCCTCAATTTACAAGGCACACGAGCACAAATCCGTGGAGTGGCCACTCACACACAGGCAAGAGCACCTTCCTATTTGATATTTGGGATTCTATATTCTGAACAAGATGATGTTAATGTATCCATTGATACAGGCAATGTATGCGGGCACTTCAATCTCTGCTGGAATGAAAGGTGCAAGCAAAGCTATGGCAGCAATGAATAAGGTATGATGAAAGACAGCCATGTTAGACAGCAATGAAACACGCCATATTCTTTTAAATTTCCTTGTGAACTTTCTTGGACTATCTTCTAAGTGTGCTTCTGTATTTTTCTGCACATTTCAGCAAATGGAACCTGCAAAACAGATCAAGGTCATGCGAGAGTTCCAGAAGCAATCAACTCAGTTGGACATGACGGTAATAGCATTGAGTATTTATGCTTGTTTGCTCGATTTTAGAGTTTAAAGCCGGAATGCTTAACTTTTATCAGTTTCAGTTCATGCATACCATACTTGATCAGTTGCTACACATATTGATGAGTACACATATTGATGAGTAAGATTGGAGTGGCATGTGACGTGGGTGTAGCGCTGTGTCATTATTCAATCTAGCACTGGGAATTATTACAAATTATATCCCACTAGATTTATGGTTTTCAATCCTGAGTTCTGGGATAATTCACGAGTTTCAACTTTTGAAGCTTGTGATCCTGATTTTTAACAGTTTGCCCATTCACAAACACCCGAACTTCTTAGAATCCTTAGCGATAAGTGTTACTTTTAATGTCAATTACATAGCTGCAACCTGTTAAGAGTGCTAATTCTACACAACTGGTTAATTATTTTGAGTTATTTTCTGGAGAGATAGCATGAGTTCATAGTGCCTTTTGACATGCAGCTTGAAATGATGTCCGATGCCATTGATGAAACACTTGACAAAGATGAGGCTGAAGAGGAAACAGAAGAGCTTACGAACCAGGTAACCTGCCGCCACAGTTCTCAGCCACCATCTTCTGATGAATCTGGCAATGCTTTCTTCTGTGTTTTACCATGGTAGGTCACATCCCTCTGTCTGTTATGCAGGTCCTTGATGAGATTGGTGTTGATGTGGCTTCACAGGTATGCTTGCAAACACATACCAGTTGTCTTTGTAGATTCTGATGAATCTTAGTTTTGACTTGCTGATTCTGACGCTTTTTCGAAATGCAGTTGTCTTCAGCTCCTAAAGGTCGTGTTGGAGCAAGCAACAGAAAAGTCGAAAATAGCCAAGCACGGTATGCTAATGATTTGAAGTCCTAACATGACGCAGTCTATAGCCGACCATATACATGTGTGTGTTGGCACATTTCTGATTCAATCGTTGTTTATGTAGGAGTGCCGCGGCTCCGGCAAGAAATGTGGCGCCGCCTGAATCGTCGTCTGAAGTTGACGATCTGGAGAAGCGGCTGGCATCTCTTCGCCGCATTTGAGTCTGAGCTACTGAAAGAAAGATTCGTACATCTATATATGTAAATTTGTTTAGTGTACGGGGTTTGTCCTCAAATCTATATACGCAAGTTGTAGGCAAACTGCACATGATATGACTGAAACTAGCTTTTGGAGAGTTGATATGACTGGAACTAGGCAAGCTGCACAAGTTATACGCAAGTTTCGGCACGCTGAATTGAAATAGTGCGTTGTGCAGATTGTTTGCAAACCACACGTAGTCCGCGTGACCCGGCTTCCTTGCCGATTCTGCGAAATGGCGCTTCCAAAATCATACATATATGTTAATCTAGATGTGTTTTGTATGATTAACATATATGAATTCTAGATTGAGGAAAATTGCAGGAACAAACTGGAACATAATCTATGTTTTTAAGGCGTCGCCTAGGCGACGCTTTGGCGTCAGGGCGCAAAAAAATTTGGGGCGTCCTCGTCGCCTTACTAGGATTTAGCCAAGGCGACGGAAAGACGGAGCAGAATGGAAAAACGGGAGGGGGAACCACCAAGCAAGGCCGCCGTCGCCGCCAACCCCATCTGATTCAGCGCTGCTGGCTGGCAGAGCTCCGGCGACCATCGATCTGGGAGGCAGGGCAGCAGGGAGGAGAGGGGCGGCGGAAGAGGAGCGGCAAGGGAACAGGAGCAGAGAAGAGCGGGGGCAGCGCCGGCGCCGGAATAGGAGCATGGGAGGAGCGGCGCCGGAAGAGGAGCGGCAATGGAGGAAGAGAAGCGGTGGCGGCGGCGGCAGACTCGTCACGAGAGCAGAGGATCGATCGCGATCGATGGGATCGACAACTAAAACGGGAACGGTCTGGGCCACTAGTGGGCTGGGCCAAGTGCCCTTCTTTCTCTCTTTCCCTTCTTTTCTTTTTTCTTTTTTCCTTTTCTCCCCTCCAGCCTTCCTCTGTTTTTACAGTTATACAAGTTTGTATAGATGGTAAGGCGTCGCCTTGCCTCGCCTTATGCACGCATAGGCGTGGCCTAGGCGATTGGAGGGGGGTCCGTCGCCTCGCATCGCCTTACCGCCTTAAAAACATAGAACATAATTGCGATTGAAGACAATTATTAATATACTCTCACCTCATAGACATCATGAACATGCAGCTGTTTTTGTCGGTTTTGAGGACCATGGTTGCTTATTTCAGTCTTGTAAAACTCGTGGACCTTTTTGTGCAGTCATGCTAGAGATGTTGCGGATTGTCATGCTGAAATGATGATAATGCGTTTCCTTCAGAGTTGCTTGTGATTCCTTTCCTGTTGTGGTTCAACATAGCTGCTATGGTGATGTTTAGTACAGATAAACATGATTCACTTGCATTTGCAACTATTGCGAACAGCTAAATGCATATAGCTGTTCATTATTTCAACTAAACCTAACCACAAATTGGTCCAAAAATCCAAAGACAAAAAACACACAGTCCATCGTTCTTCAGGCCATGTCGTCACCTGATAGAACCAAGCTAACAGACAAGTCAGTTTCCACCCTTTGAAACACACGAATGATATGCAGAACATGTCGTTTCCTCCTCCACTTGCATGTTCTCATAAGAGATTCTCGAGGAGTAGGTCATCTTCAGGTTTGATCAAAGAGCCAAATTGTTATGAGCCTCCCGGTGCAGTCTGCCGCAGCAGAGATCAATTACTTCGGGGCAGGTACTTTCTCCTACACGCCGAGAAGTGGAACCGCTTCTGATCGAGCAGAAAAATGCAAGCGAATTCCTAATTCCATGGTTCGCTCGTTCCGGGTCAGGTGCCTTGCTCTGCTCATGCCCATCCAGCAAGCGAAGCTGTTCACGGAGCTGACAATGGCGAGTCCTATAAATAGCCAGCTCCTCGCCATTTTGAGAACCACACCACCACTGAGTGCTGCACTCAAAGCCACTCTGCTAACGATGGCCTCAGCTAGTTCCAGTAGCTTCCGTTTCAGAGGCCATGCTCTGTTCTTGCTTGTGGTAGCATTCGTGAGACTGGCACGGCTTTCCGTGGCCGTCGAGGGCAGCGGCAGGAGGCTCACGGGCGACCTCGTCACGTACCACAACAAGGGCAGCGTGCCGAGCGGCGACATCCCGGTCTCCGTCCTCTGGTACGGCCGCTTCACGCCGGCGCAGAAGGCCATCGAGACCGACTTCCTCCTCTCCCTCTCCGCCGCCGCGCCGCAAGACCGGGGCCCCGAGCCGTCCGTGTCCCGGTGGTGGAGCGCCGCCGTCGACCGGCTGTACCGCACTACCGCTCCAAAGCAGAGGCCGTCGCTGGCAGCGGTGCCAGGAACGCGCGGGTGTTCCTGGCCGGGCAGGTCGCCGACGAGGGGTGCTCGCTGATGGGGAATCGCCTGGAGCTGTCCCAGCTCCCCGCCCTGGCGGCCATGGCGCGGCGGCCGGCGAAGGAGGGCGGCGTCGCGCTGGTGCTCACGGCGCATGACGTGGCGGTGGAGGGCTTCTGCGTCGCCCGGTGCGCCGCGCACGGGTCGTGGTACGATGCGCGGACCGGCGAGGCGGCGTACGCGTGGGTGGGCAACCCGGGGGCCCAGTGCCCCGGCCGGTGCGCGTGGCCGTCGTCGCCCAACGGCGACGTGGGCATGGACGGCGTCGTGACCAACGTGGCCGGCGCGCTCGCCGCCGCGGTCACCAACCCGTTCTTCTACCAGGGCGACCGCGCGGCGACGCTCGACGCCGCGAGGACGGCGTGCCCCCGAGCGTACGCCGGCGAGCTGCTGCTCGTGGACGAGGCCACCGGAGCCAGGTACAACGCGAACGGCGCGCGTGGGCGGAAGTACCTGCTCCCGTCAGCGCTGTTCGACCCCGAAACGTCCACCTGCAACACCTTGGTGTGAATCGAGAAACGCGAGCGGCGTCTCTTGGCATCCGGGCTTCAATATACTCACGGTGATGTCGTTCTGCCAATTTGTGTCAGTTGGTGTGTGTATGGCTCTTGTGAAATGTGGGGATGTAAACTGTTTAGACGTTTCAATACTCTGTTTCTGTATCTTCTGGTCCATCGTGCTTTGAGTTGAGTTCTGGAATCGAAATGAGCATGTTCTGGACAGATGAACATATTTTCAGTTCTGACCGAAAATACCATGGTCCCACTCTCTCTCTCTCTCTCTCTCTCTCTCTCTCACTCTACTGCTTGAGAAGCCGTGTGCATTCTGTATTCACACATTCTATCTGAATAGTGGTGCACCCTTTGCCCCGTTGACTCTTGTGTGGTCCAGCATCACCGTATAGGAAGCGCCACCGCACTCGTACAGAGTCAGTCAAGCCAGTGATACGTGTGTGGTGCTGCCGTTTTCTGACAGGAGCTATAGGGAGGGGCAAGGGGTCGATGCAGGACCACCCACAGGTCACTCGAGAGTCCATCCAGTTTGCCATGGCGCAGATAACTGACGGGGAGCACCGGGTCCAGATACAGGGCCGCGGCGCCGCCGGGACGACGGCAGAGGAAGAAGCCACCACGCCGGAGAGGCAGCTCAACTTCTTCGTGCGCTCCGTCGCGCTGGTGGAAAGGGTGGGCAACGCCCTCGGCACGCTGGCCTTCACGTGGGCGACCGTCGTCCTGCTCGGCGGCTACCCCACGGTGCTCCGCCCGACGGACGACTTCTGGTTCGCCACCGCCATCGTTTTCCTCGAAGCTGCAAGGTATGCAGAAGAATTGCAGATGGAGCACGAAGCACCTTTGCTGTCTTCTTTTCACTGATCTGTAGAGTCATTAATTATAAAGTCCATTTTACTCCCAAATATCCTTTGTTCTTTTCACCCCCTTAAAACAAGAAGATCATGGCACAATTTACTCCTTTGTTCTTTGTTTCTCGGCATACAAGTTCAATTTAAGGCTGAAATTTTGCATGAAAATAGTTGACACACCAACTTATCTTGAAATATTTATAACATATTTGTTTATACTATTTATATATTTAATAGAGTTAATTGTTCATTCATGTAAAAACTGTATCAAAAAATGAACTATAATTATTTAACAAATGTTGTTGTATCAGCTATCATCATTTCGAGTTTAGGTTTCAAAATCAACTTGTCTACAAGAAATAAAATATACAAATCATAATAATAGGTGCATTGCACCGACTTGAATAGTTCGGAGAGTAAATTGATCTAATATTTGTTTGGGGCGTCAAATGGACAAATTGAATTGTTCGGAAAAGTAAAATCTAAACGGGTGGAAGATCCATCCAATTTGGTAGATAATTATTCATTAAACATAGGCCTGCCCTGTTTATCACCGTAGGTACCCACAAATATGAACTTTTATTCATTAGTTCATGGTCAAAAGTTACTGTTTGTGCAGCAAGTGTCAGAATAATAATTATTCAAACGCAATCTTCCAGCGTGGCCGTAATCATTTTAATGTGCCAAGTTATATGGATTACCACAAATGATTGGCTGAAAAATAATCGGGTAGATCCAATAGTAGAAAACAAGATGCATGAGTTTCCTCAATGAATTGACATTGATTGTCCATAGGGTCAAAGAGAAGGATGTTAATCGAGGGGATGGCTTAGGAGTGTGCTCTTAGCCTTAAGACTTCTCTTTCTTTCTCCTCTGCATTTTTGTTGTTCTTTTTTTGTTTTCCTTCACTTTGTACTTTGAACTTTTTATGTACATTATAATATACATTAATGTTAGGAGCTGCCCCTTCCAATCTCATAAAAAAGTATCAAATAATTTATAATTTACTTCAGTCCAACGTTTATGATGCAGGATGTTCAGCCGCAACAACAGATTGGATTACCAGGTGTTCTTCCACACGCGAGGTGCTGTTAGGCCTCTTGGATGGAATGGGCTGCTCGTCGTCGTATGCCTCTCCGATGTTCTGGTAAACCTTATCGTTATGAGCCGGAAGAAACGTATAAAATTGAGAGATACGTCAGACCGGCGATGATTACCATGCTAATACTAGCTGCCGCGATTCGCCAGATTCTGTCTCTCGAATTCCTGAAATTACTACCCGAGCCGCTACGGCGTGCCACATCGCTATGGAGCCCCTTAGCTGCAGTCCTATTGCTGGTTCCAGTGATGACGACTCAATAGAGAAATGGATATGGATGGTGTCGTAACCCATATTTTCAGATATTCTCGAAGACTTAATTTGGTATTTTCCGAAGACTTGTATCGCACAAAAGGAAACTTGTAGATAGACTCCGAATCTGTTACTACAGATCGGAAGTCTTGTAGAACAAGACAAGGACTCCTAGAGGCGGTAACATGACTATAAATATACATGTAACCCTCCGATGAGAGGACAAGAGACATCAGATCATAGATCATACACACCACCATATTCAACACGACGTACACTGGACGTAGGGTTATTATCCTCCGGGAGGCCCGAACCAGTATAAAAACTCTCCGCGTGCCCTAGATTGATTCCTCGATTGATCGTTGTTCCCCGAACCAAATATTTGCCGTTCTCTCGATTATTCGAGCGACGACAGAGGCGCGCCAGGTAGGGGGGCAGCGCTGAGGGTCCGTCTAGAGCATCAGAAATTTCAAGCAAGTCTTCGGCGGCGTATGTTGCTCGTTCGACAGATCGACACTGTCAAGAAGCCGCGGCTCGTTGATCACGCCGAGTTCGTGGGGCACGAGTCGTGTTGCTGTCTCCACCACAAGACCAAGTCGGCGACGGCAGCTCTGCCGATAATGTCGATTTGGAGTTCTCCTTGCCTAATCCATCTACTACGAGTTCGCGATGGCAAGGACCCTCGCATCAAGTCCCGAGGCTTCAATCTTGTTGTCTTCGGCTGCAGTAGAAGTCTACAGTTGCGATGTGGAGAAAGTCCTGATCTCAGTCTATACACATCACGGATATACAAGGAAGATTCCTTCTCGTTTGCTTTTAGCCTATTGATCAGTTTTTGACAGTAACGTATTAACGATCTGATCTAATCATGATTATGCCTTTTTTGCATGGGTGAGCTACGCCGAGCCATGCTTGGTGTCAGAAGACGTCATGCATGGAGATCGAGCCTTTGATGGTTCAACACTTTCGATTCACTGCATCGATCTTGGCCATGGCGAGTCTGATCTCGCTGATCAAGCCGCCACAGGCTAACGAGTCCGTTCCCGTCCCGAGATCAAGCCGACGACAACGAACAAAGATCAGCTACCACCGAACACTAGTTCGGATCGATCCTGCCTTGCTTGCCAGATCGGCAGGGATTTATATGGAAGGTGATATATAGATCGGAACTTGCTTCAACATCCAGCTTCTGATCACATGCCACCCTGTTGAATGCGGCGATCGATGACGCGAACCTGTCCCGGAGAGAGTTCATCCAGTGAATTGAAAACTAGTCTTCGGATTGCTTCCTCATCGGTGCTTCCAAATTGCCGTCACCCGAAGACGGCGTGGGCACGTAGCCTCCCGAACGCTATTCTGCTATTTGATTGGCGCGACATCGGGAATTCTAGCAGTCGTCGAGGGTCCAGCGACATGATCGCTCAGCTGATCCATGAGCATGGCGAACGTGCTTAAATCAATTCCGAAGACTTACTACAGGGAAGATTTGCTCTTCATTAATTTTGTTATCTGATTCCTAGCGTGTCAATTTATAATTGTTATTTGGCATGACCTTTGGATTTACTTATTAAGCAAAGACGGATGTGCATTATTTTGACAATATCCGTCACTTATTTGTCTTAACATCATGCTAATCAAAGACTCGATTTTGTTGACTGTTACGCATGTACCGGACATCTTCGAGGTTATTGGCATGGAATTCGCTGCTCATCGGATGATCTCATCGGCAGTTTCACGCAGTCCTGATAGAGCGATGGAGAGATGTCGACCCAGCTGACGTCGTCAGAGTGTCCTGGACGGACACTATGTCGTCGGTACCGGATCGTCAATTCCAGAAACTACGCTCGGGGGCTACTCAATAATCCCGAAGACCCCAAGTCAACTTTCGAGGCATTCAGAACAACTCTTCGAGCATCTTGGCTCTCAGATAAGCTAAATAAATCGCTATCTTTTATTATTGTTCTATATTATGTCTGTTCCTTTCTCTACATGCATATTTCAGCACTCATAAGTAGAGAACTACGAGCAGCCTCATATTTAACCTTTCTGCATGCTATTTCAACTGCTTATTTAACTTATGCACACGTTAACTGCATAATCAAGCATATTGCATAGCAGAAAGCTTTTCTATATCACAGAATTATATTTTCTTGCTCATTATCAGTAAATAGAGATTTCATTATCTATATTCTCTAGCTGATTATCTAAGCAAGATATTCGTCTTGGACACTTTATTGTATTCTGGACATTCGTCCCTGGTATTTATTCATTATTGGGATTTTCAACCGGAATCATCAGGATTTTCATCCGGACTTTATTGATCGTCATTGGGATATTCATCCGGAATCACCAGGATTTTCATCTATGGAATTTTATTAATCTTTGGAATATTCATCTGGAATCATATTGATAATTGAGATATTCATCTCTGGAATTTAAATTCACATTCAGTCATCTCTGACTACATGGGTATTCATTATCAGTCATCTCACTAGCCATCATATATTTATCTTCGGGCATTCTATTGGCTCTTCAAATATTTATTGACCAGATTCATCGACATTGATTATTGTTCTACGGATTATTGACTTTTCAGTCATATCAACTTCCATTCAGCATGGAAAAGGCTGACCCAGGTCGGTCTACTAGTTTGGCTGATGTCTTAGCCACATGAGGGTTATAAGGCATCGGTACGAACAGCCTTTTCAGGCAAAATTTCGTCATAAGGCTTAGCCACACTGTGGTTCATAAGTTAATTGACCCCATGATGTTCTAGCGAGGGACCCTTAGCCCATGAGGTTAATAAGTGGCTCTCCCTAGGCCGGTTGCACGATCAACCACCCAACAGACTGCAAGTCTTATGTCATACGGTGCTACACGATAGCTGCCGATGGTTCATAAGTTTCGTAAGTCTCCCCGAGTGTCTGAAGTAAGAGCCTTAGCCATCGAGTTATAAGTGCCAACTTCAGACCACGTTGCAAGATCAACACTCAATATTATTTAGCTTGAAACATAACTTGCCAAGTGCAAAGTAAAATGTTATACAGCTAATCAAACTTCCTATCAAGGAAAAGAGTCATCGACAACCCCCAATCTTGTGGCTAATCTCAAACGTAGCTTGCTATAAGCAAAGTTAAGCGTCAATGAGTTAGTTCTACATGTATTTACAGTTGACAGCTAATTAGCGTGAAACATAATTTGCCCAATGCAAAGTAAAATGTTATACAGCTAATTGGATTTCCTATCAAGGAACATATCAGGATGCATCTATGGTATTTATTTATTTACTAGAATGCGCACTTTACAAATTTATTACTTTCCTGGATACAGTTATCACTGTATACAGAAAAGCAGGGGGCTGCACATATATGCCCATTCTCTGGGTTTTATATATTTGCAAGAGTTGAAAATGCAAGACGGAATTTTATTCTATGCAGTAGCTGCTCTATTTCTCATTGAAGCTGGCTCCAGATTATTCTTGCATCAATCAGTCAAGCTTTGCTATTTATTATTGCACTGCTCATGTGCTAATATGTCTGATCTGATGATTATTCCAGCGCTGACGTTATTAACAGAAACAATTCTGAGCAGCAGCACCTCATCTTATTGGAGCATTATTTCTCATTATCTCAAATACAAGGCTGCAGCAGAAGACTTCCCATATATTTTGTCTTTGATCATCAGCCCAAGATGGCGACATACAGAAAGTTTGTTCATTGGCTTCAGTACAAGCATGGCGGCTATATAAGCATGGTTAATTTTCTTGTCTACAGAAGATCATCGCTGATATAAATATTTTATTTCATCTCCCATGAAGAAAAGTTTGAGTACTGATACCTGTTGATGCTGTGAGTATATTGTCATCTGTGCTATCCATGCAAACAAGCTATGCTATGAAGCCTTCAATCAACAAGAGATAATCAAGGTGTACTGGTATTTTCTCGAGGAAGAAGTCAGATCAAGTTAGCATTCACGTCAAGATTTAAAAAAATTTTAGTCTGAAGGAGTTGAACTGGTATCTGAAGTTGTACTAGTCTGATCAAGCAACAACAAAGAAGATTCTTTTTTCTTAAGATTATCATCTCTGGAAGATACGTGACTCTATAACTTGATTATGGTGACGAGAAGGCATCGGATGATGTGGCTCCTAGCTGCCACACATTAACACATCTCAGAAGACAACAGTCAACATGTTATGAGAAACACATATTTCAATTAATTTTCCTACAAGCAAGAACTTCGAGTTCTATCAAACGGCTTATAGGAGGATTATTACAAGACTTCGGAAGAAGAAAAGTGACTCCTGGCCGCTACTTGTTTATTTATTTGGCCCAGATCAAGAAGGATGCAGAGGAGATGATGCTCATATTTAATCAGATTACTAAGCTCGGGGGCTTCGCCTGTTCTCCAAGCTTAGGATATTTGAAGACATCAAGACTATGCACGTTCGGAATTACTATATGGCATTCTTTCATCAGAAGACTTCACTTCCTAATACCGCCGAAGACGCAAGTGTTAAGAAGACTTTCTCTCGAAGACTCTGTTACGAAGACTCTCTCTCCGAAGACTATCTGCCGAAGATTATCTCCCGAAGACTCTCTTCCGAAGACATTCTCATGAAGACTGTTATTTCCCAAAGACATATATTGACGCCTGTTTATTGAAGGATTAATTCGTGAAGTCATACACGAGTATGAAGAATCTTCTGAAGAATATCTGAAGAATAAAGGGTCTATTGAAGAACATATCCCTTGTCAGAAGTTCACGCAAAGATGATAATCCCTTCGAAGAGAAGATGAATCTGCCAAGTGACATGTTCGGGGGCTTATGTCGTAACCCATATTTTCAGATATTCCCGAAGACTTAATTTGGTACTTTCCGAAGACTTGTATCGCACGAAAGGAAGCTTGTAGATAGACTCCGAATCTGTTACTACAGATCGGAAGTCTTGTAGAACAAGACAAGGACTCCTAGAGGCGGTAACATGACTATAAATATACATGTAACCCTCCGATGAGATGACAAGAGACATCAGATCATAGATCATACACACCACCATATTCAACACGACGTACACTGGACGTAGGGTTATTATCCTCCGGGAGGCCCGCACCAGTATAAAAACTCTCTGCGTGCGCTAGATTGATTCCTCGATTGATCGTTGTTCCCCGAACCAAATATTTGCCGTTCTCTCGATTATTCGAGCAACGACAGATGGTATTCCTATCACTGTTTCTGGCTGTGCTTCTAGCTACAGTCAGCAGACTACGTTACCCAAGCATTATCAAACTATTTGAATGTGGTTTTGTCAGGAAACTAGTACCTTGGCGTAGACACATTCTGAACTTGTGCATGTTTGCCGCGCTACTGATGGCGGTGTTCGCGCAAGATGACCCAATCTGCGCAGGTTTGATGATGGGATACGAATTATATGCTTTAGTGATTGTTTCGTTTGGCAACTTGCAAATTCCTATGGCTATTGGGCGTGTTGTGCTTGCACTGCTGCGCCTTGTACCACAAAACTACTATGGTGATGACGACGCAAACGATCCCGCCAAGACGAATCAGGGACCGTCTCTAAGCATCTTCTACGGGATGGTGCTCGGCCAGGGGATACTCTACATTGTAGCCTGCATGCTTGAGATCTTCTCGTTCATTCCTCGGAAATCCCTTGCCCGTCGTGTAGGATTCAGAGGTCAGTGGGGAGTGGAATGTGTCAATCTTTACTACGCATATGCGTTCGACAGGTACATACGAGGGGATGTGCTTGCTCCAAACAAGATCAGCCTCATCAGCTTTTCCATGGATTCCCTTAACTCAGACTCACACCAGATGCAGCTCCATGGGGTCCGGATAATGCATGGTCTTTTGCAGAGGGAGCCGGCTAGGACACGCATCTTTTCCAAGCTTGTAATTTCCACGGAAACGATGGCCAGGTTAATCAAAATGTTGGACTGGACGAGTCAAGAGCATTCAACTGTCAGAATTTTTGCCGCGATGGTCACTGCTGAGCTTTCAAAGAGTCTACGAGTCGTGACTATCCCTGGGACAGTTCAGATTGTGTCTGTACTTCTGAACTACGGTAACCAACATAAAAGAGGAAATCCACTTCTGGACACCGATGGCGAACAAGAGGACGTACATGACTCGATTCTGAATGCTGCTGACAAGGAGGAAGGACGAAATGCAGTTCCAGGCAGCGGTAATAGCCATCTTCAAAAACAAGACTTAACCGATCAAATTGAACCTTGGATAGAGAGATGTTGGCAACGGACTTCCAAACTCTGGGCAACTCCACAGGAGGAACCATTGACAGAGCAGGATTTTCTACTACCCGCACTGGGCATGACAATTATTCACAATCTTGTTAGTTATGATCACGACAATTGTCTGGAATTCAGCAGAGCAAGCGGCCTTATTCGAAAGATTATAGGATTCACAAGCTACTGCAGATGTACCGAAGCCCGACCGAAGATCCTACTGAGATCATCACTGAAGCTGTTGCACAGGCTCACAAGCATCGATGGAGAGATAGGCATAACACTGAGACACAATATATCAATGCATCACTTTCTTTTCAGGAACATCGCCGAGATCCTGGGGGACAGCACAAGCAGCCAAGAACTGAGGAGATTGGTGGCAGGAATCCTCAGAAACCTTGCTGTCGATATGAAGACAAGGCAGGCGATTGGGCGCATCCAAGTGATCGTTTCCGGATTGATGCAAACATTTCTCATGCCAGACAGACCTTCAACTACAAACGCCGATCCGCTGCTGCGGAAGGTCGCCGGGCAAGCACTCGCCATGCTGGCAATGGACAGTATGGACAACTGTCTGGCCATGTTAAGGGAAACAGGGTATGAGTCCATCAAGGAACTCACAGGTATGATCCACGTTGATAGGTACAGATGCGTGTCAGCAAGTCTGTTGCGAAGTATTTGCCTGCACGCTCGACGTGAGCTCCAAGGGTCAGAGCTCAAGGAACTATCTCCAAGCTGTGCGAGAGGTGAGCTCTACTAATCCATGCTACCAGTTCAGAGTCCTAAACCCTTGTTTCGAATTATGGCCAACGGTTTAGTTCACATAATGCTTTTCTGGGTAATTTGATCTCATTCTCTGGAACTGTCCAAATTTGATTAGAATACACTCAACCACTTGAACAAATTACATATGCTCTCGAGTTTACCATTGGCATACATATGCTCTCGAGTTCTTCATTTTCACGTAGCTAGCTATTCGAGTGGTCATGATTTACACAAGAATTTGATGTTTTGCTTGCAGGTGTTGGAAAGAATATTTGTTGCAGACGGTGCAGAACTAGAGATCCTCATTGGCCTTAGTTCACAGATATGTAGAGCCGTTCCTGATGATTTTGCCCGAGAACTTGAGGATGGTCAGATCAAGGAAACATTTGTGAAGTGGCTCGTCGACGCGCTGAATGTGAACGTGGGACTCAGCGATGGTTTACCTGGGATCATTTCGTCGATACTCGAGCAAGCCATAAACATGATGGAATACGACTCTAGCTACGCCAGTTGTTTCAACTATCACAACATGTCGAATGCTCTGTCAATGGTGGACGAGACGGCCTCTGGGTCTTTTATCATGGAGGCCGGCGAACCTCTGTCCTCTCTTGTAGCGAGGGCCAAACAACTGCTGGCCTTCCAACAAACTTGACAGACATAAAGTACTGTGATCCAAGGTGTTGGTCTTGGCTAGGCTTAGTGCATTCAGCTAATTTTTGTGAATATATGTTAATGTATAGATATAAACTACTATATATTGTACACAAGCGAGCCGGTCATGATATTTTGGATGAATATATGCTAATTTTGATGATAGAAAGCCGAACAATAATTACTACTCCCTCCGTTTGGAAATATTCGAAGCCGGCTGAACTGCAAACAAGTCAGCTAGCATCAAATATTCCCGAACAGAGGAGTAAACAGCAAGAGGTTGTTGACAAATGACAAACCTATATTATTATAACTTTACAAGAAATATCACCACTGTTCTATGTATAGATAGTCGACACAGGTAAATCCCACTGTTGAAAAAGAATGGAAGTAGTCGGCAAAGGGACAGACAACGATCAGATAGTAACTGGTTCATTCCAGTCAGGCTGATTCAAGTCATCATGAAATTCAAGTGAAGATTTCAGCATTTCGACTACCTGGCCAATGGTCCTGTTTGCATATGAAGCCGGCTCAAGCTACACATGGGTCAGATTGAGAGGGTATCTGAAATCAGAACACTGTTTGCATATACATCCAGAAGTCAGATAAATGATTCTGTTTCACCAATTTGGATCAAACCAAAGCCATTCTGCCACAATGACAAGGTTATTCGATTTCTAAACTGGTTCACACTTCAGAACAATTAGATCAAGGAAACGAAATGCAGCCATAGACAGTAAAGAGAACACCAGATGTTCTAAAACTTCTACAAACAAAATATAATGGCATTGCTCTATGTACAGAATATAACAACTCAAACATCTAGATTATTCAAAGGATGATCATTGACTCTCTTACATTTCAGTTTTTCACAACACTAAAAAGGATGTTGTTAAAGAGCATTGCGCCTAAGCCGGCAGGCTGACGAGAAGTACAGTACCACAAATATCATTCAGATCTATAGACTATAAAAAATTATCCCAGGTACAAAAATCACGAGCCATTTGTAGATAATGCAAACCAAGTATACTCCATTTTACCATTCTAGTTTATGGTGTGATATACATTTTTCTTTTCAATGTATCAAGCTTATCGCCAATCCTTTCACACCAAACCATAAGTTATAAACCAGTCCGGTACATGCGCCACTTCCACACACCATCATTTTAGATGGTTATGTACTCACGCCTTTCAGCAAATAAGCATCATTAAAATACCATCCGAAAAAATTTGAATATCAACATTCACTAAAATAGCATAGCCTACATCAAGCTAGATTACAAGATAGCCATATAAGCTAGATCACTGAAATAACTTCAATAAGGCAGCTGAGGTGTAAGAGAGGCGAACATGGGCCAACTCGACATGAGTCTGTTTCAGGCCCATTCAGTGAAGTAGATCCGCTGAGGCCGAGGAGGATTCCCATATGAATCATGGAACTGTTTTCAATTTTATTTTATTTCTGGTCAAGGTACCGTCTTCAAGTATGCTTTTCCAGCGAAGTCTACCAATCTGAGCTTTTGTAGCTTTCGTTCTTTTTAACTATGCTGCGTCGATGTACATGTCAGTCATAGAATTAAAGCTGGATGGTTGAAGTGGCGTCAAGCGATAGGTGTCTTTTGCGACATTAAAGTGCCACAAAAGTTAAAAGGCAAATTCTACAAGACAGCGATCTGACCTGCTATGCTGTATGGAGCAGAATGTTGGCCAACTAAAAGAAAGCATATCCAACAACTAAATGTAGCAGAGATGCGTATGTTGCGATGGATATGTGGCCACACAAGAAGGGATCGAGTCCGGAATGACGACATACGCGAGAGATTAGGGGTGGCACCAATTGAGGAGAAGATTGTTCAACATCGCTTGAGATGGTTTGGACATGTGCAACGAAGACCGGAGGAGGCGCCTGTACGTAGTGGGGTAATACGTCGTCCCGAAAATATGAGGAGAGGCAGAGGTCGACCACCATTGACATGGGCAGAGTCGGTGAAGAGAGACCTGAAGGACTGGAATATCGCGGAGGAGCTAGCTATGGATAGGAGAGAGTGGAAGCAAGCAATCCACGTGTCGGAACCTTGATTTCTCTTTTTTTTAATTCTTTTTAAAAAAACCCTTTTTTAAATTTTTTTCTTTTTTCTCTCTTCTTTCCCTTTTATCCTGTTTTGCCCTTTCTCGTTTTGGTTGGTTTTGCCTCTTGTTGGTTCCTGCAGGTTCCATCTCTAACCTACCCCAATTTGCTTGGGATAAAAAGGCTTTGTTGTTGTTGTTGTTGTCGTCGTCGTCGTCTGATACTTTGGAGGGACCAGTAGCTACAGATCACTGCCAGATTTGTGGATATTCTTTTGCCGGGAAGTTCACAGCTCGCTTCTGATGTTGGATGGTTGACAGTTTTGTCATGTGTATAAGCAAACATTAGCTTCATTAATTAAGAAATAAATGTCAGTGCCTTTGTCGTTACACCCAATGGCCTCCGGGCCCCCACAGGTGAGATAGCTCACAGTGGTGATACGGTCAGCACATGGTTGCCCATCAGCAAGAACACACCATTGCAGGCTGGTTGATCGCCTTCTTCTGTCAAATTAGAGGGGCAGAAGCTCAGAAATGGCGCTTGACAGCCTCGTGGTTGGTTCATCTCTAAGACTCCTGCACCATCTATTCCTCGTCATATGCTTGCTCCTCTTCTGTTGATGATGCTTGCCCAAAAGCCAGCAGGCTCATATGTCGGGATCCTTCTGGTATCATCGCTCGAACCGCCTGCGGGGGTATCAGGCACGTCTAAGTAAAGAAAGATGGACAAAGACACTGGCGTACAGTTCTCCACTACTACTAGTAAGAAAACTAACTGTCCATTTAATTATCTAATTCTTAATGTACTACTTTCTCATTACCTTACTATATATCAGATGCCATGGAAACAGTACAAATTTACATCCAGTTTTGAAGACAATAAGCTCTTAAAAATGGGACATAAATGAAGTAGTCAATCTATAGAGTAGTCATGATATGGAAGCCAATAATGCCATATACTCTACATTGAAATACACATTTTAAGTACTGAATGATATAAAAACGATATAAATTTTAATTCTGAAACTCTTGTTTGGAAACTTAAATAGGTGAATGAGTGGTTAGTTTTAGTTTATCGGTTGTAGCAGACTTGTATACGCATTGAGTAAACACAGGATGATCATCCCAGGTATAATTAAGCAAACCTTTTCTATCTCGTCACTAATAGTTGGGCTCTCTCGAAGATACTGCAGTGCCTTTTCTCTGCCTTGGCCCAATCTGTGTCAAATTTATAGGCAAAACATATAAATATTCAAGCAACAGCTATCTACGTAGATAACATCACCGGAGAGATCAATCCCCTACCAAACTGACCAAGGAAATACAAAGGTTGAATAGAATCAATGTCACCCATTTGTTCAAATGAAGTCATTAAGTACAAAAATGTTGGAATTAAGCATGGCATCAATATCCATTTACACAGGTCCATAGCATAAATTCTGACAATCAATCTCTACAAGTAGTAAAACTTTCACTGACTAATTACCTGAACAGATGTGCAACAAGAGTTAACAGTTTTTTTTTTCAATGTCCAAAAGGTAAAAAAAAAAAGAAGTCTCACATCTACATCTATACGATCGATATATCCTTCAAATAAAAGACCATCCATATCTCATACTAAAAAAAACTCGACCTGCGGGGGTTATTGACCGCCCCCCGGGCTTTATACTATAGGGATCAACCTACTCACACAGGTCGAGAAAACCCCCGAACCCCCCTCCCCCGGCCTACACAGGGATCCGTAACCGAGTGAGAATCAACCTGGACATGGGCCGGCGACCACTGCCACAACCCCCAGGTTGGGCCGCACCGTTACCCAGTCCCGACCTCCGGCCGGATCTTGACCTATGCTTTGCGCAGGGGAGAGGCTAGGGGATTTTTTTAACCTCCGCCCGAAATTCGCTCCCACCGGGAATCGAACTCGGGACCTGAGGAGTGCCGCTCGGAAGTCTTAGCCACTCAACCAAGACCCCTTTGGCTCCATATCTCATACTAGCTAGCCCGAATATGTGAAGTTCAAATGGAAATGGGACTCAGGAGGATCACTTGTATCTGGTTTCAAGAAACAAATGACACAAAAAAATATAGCTCCTAGAAGAATAATTTTCCAAATTATTGGCATCCCCATGTAAGATCCTCTAAAGCTCGAGGCATACCTTATATCTTTGTAGCTATACCACGAGCCTTTCTTTGCAACCACTTCCATCAGCTCAGCGCAGTCAAGAACGCAACCCTGCGCAAATATTTGTTTAGAATACGATAGACGACAAAAGCTCAAGAATCTGCATACTCACCAATTTACTAACACCCTCCCCAAAGATAATTTCAAATTCAGCTTGCTTGTAGGGTCTAGAGACCTTGCCACGATGGAAGGAGAAAAGGATATCATGCCTATGGTACAAAATGTCAAGCATAATACAGATCAAGAACTTGACATTTATTTGACATACCTTGCTCTTCTGCACTCTGACACGAACCTTCACACCAACATCTTCATCTCCCTTGGCCTTGGAAAAGAACAACGAAGAATCTCAGGTAACAACTTCTGCGAAGATTGAATTTATTTCATAGACCTTACAGATTTTATCTTTCCAATGGGCCGTATCTCTAGGCGAACTGACGCAAAGAATTTCAACGCTATCCCTCCACTAGTGACTTCAGGATTCCCATAGAATACTCCAATCTAAGGACATATCAAGTACATCAAATGACAGAACAAAATGGAGGAAACAAACAATCAGATGGAAGTTAACGTATCACACCTTGTATCTTATTTGATTCAAGAACATAAGAGTACAACCAGCCTTTGAGGCATTCCCGGACATCTTTCTCAATGCTTGACTCATCAGACGAGCTTGTAGGCCCATCTGTTGCATCCCAATCTCACCCTGAAAAATAGATCAATCAAAATCTATTTCACAGTTGCAACAGTTTGAATAAAAACCGGAGCAAAGGAGAGGAGAATGGGGAGGTTAGGATACTTCAATTTCCGCACGTGGGGTAAGGGCTGACACTGAATCAATACAGATGAGATCAATTGCTCCAGATCTGCACATACGGTCCGCAACTGATATAAAGTAAGAAGATATCAGCCAACTATCATATGCAAACAAGATTCAGAACCATAGAACCTATTATAGCATGTAGTTAAGAAAATTGTAGTACAAGACTAATTGCTGACGAAATTACAGAAATATTGTTCAAGCTTCTAAAGTGAAAAATACAGAAATTATCCATGAATATACTGATGATGTCTAGCGTAACCCCTTTCGGCCTAGCAAGTGCTAGAAACACTGAAAAAGCTCCAAGAACAAATAAAGGTATATGCCAACGTATAATATCAGGATCTCTAGTTGACAAATCTAAGTAACAGCTCTGACACTACCAAAAATTGAGTTCAGTTCTGAATGAAGAAATCAAATTCAGAAATATGCTAAAAAGATTCCAGACAAATCCCATTTGAAACAGGGAAACTATGTCCTTTCTCAAACTTTAAAACTATTTCACAGATAAACCATCCCTGAAGAGTGTATTAGTAACAGATTATCATTAGAACAGATGGAGGAAATGTATTAGGTAAAAGAAAGTACTGAAACCCCTCATAAGTGAAAATGTATTACTCTCTAGTGCCATCTCTCCATTGTCAGGTTGACAGACAATCAAATTTTCGATATCTACCCCAAGAGCTTTTGAATAAGCCGGATCAAAAGCATGCTCTGCATCAACAAGCATGGCGTTTCCTCCTAGCTTCTGCACAGTGGATGTTGAAATTAGTTTCTAACTATAATTTCATAATAGATTTTCATACTGTAGTATCAGAAAACACAACCTGTACTTCAGCAATTGCATGCAGAGCAAGGGTAGTCTTTCCACTGCTTTCTGGACCATATACCTGCAGTTTTTTACAAGTCAAATCATTAAGTACCGGAGCTAAAAATCATGAAATACAGAAATGGAGCTAATATAATCGAGAATGAACTATAAAGCTAAATGAAGCTAGAAAACATAAGATAATAAATTACCTCCACTACTCTTCCTTTTGGAAGACCGCCACCCAGAGCAAAATCTAGTGTTAGACAACCACTTGGAAATGTTTCACTGGAATGAGACAACGGTTATCGATTTAGAGCGGATGTAATTGTCAAGGACTTCTGATCAAACGAATAGAGAAAGTAGAAATATACACAAAAGCACCACCAGCGCTGCCTAATCTCGTAACACTTCCTTTCCCAAAGGAGTTGTTAATGTCATTCATGGCTGCATCAAGAGCTTTTTGCTGCAGAAAGATTTTGAAATCAGTAATTCTTAGTGAGAAGAAAAGTGACAGCTTAATGCATCACTTTTCAAAAGTCTGCATGCTATTTCACACAAATAAGCCATCAAAGGGAATTGTTGCATGAGATGCATAAATGCTTTCAAGTCAAGCATGGTAAAGTAGAAAATGATGCTATCTATTTTAACATCTGTAATCAAGACAAGAGTGTACTGAACACTCAAACAAAAGGTAATCAAATGATGACAGTGCATCATATCTGACTGCAGTATGGCCGCACAAGATTTTCATGTCAAGTCGATAATAGACAATCGACGAATCACTGTTTCAAAAGACAGCCTTGTGGCCCACCCTAGACGCCCGTCTTAGTCCACCAAATCAGCGCTTAGGCACCAGGTACCACCATGCCCTCCTAACGCCAAGCACATGTTGCACTGTATATGGCAAAACATGACTCGAATGATTCTCTACTGACTTGAAATACTGCAGCAACTGATGTCATATATTTTGCTGGCAATATTTTGACACATTAGAACTGCCACAGTTAGAATTAGAGACTTTAGTAGTTCAGACCGCAAATAAGTGTAAGTTCAATAGGTCAAGTTTATTAGCATCACAGCACCAAAGAATCATATAGACTGCTCGAAAGCAATCTAATGCTGCAAACAACGTGCTATCATGGTCGTGCTCGTGTGCCCGCAGAAGCATCCACACACTTAGTATGGCACAACTTAGATACATTTTTATCAATGCCAACTACGCCCAGTGCTAAATGGCATTGTGTACAAGAAGTAGCGACAGAAGAACACTCCAGTGCGCTTTGACAATTCGCACGCAACCTGTTCGACCCAATGCCAAGCCAGGGACAAGAACGCAGGCTAATACACCGCCGCAGAAAAACCGAAGGCCTAACACTGATTTGTCCCAAAGTACACAGAAGCTCAGCACTACGGGTTTTCAGCGCTATGCGTCACGGGGGACCCGATACAGAGCCGTTCTCGCGAACTGCGCATCACTTGTTCGACCAAATGGCAACAAGAGGAACCGAAGAGAAAGAAAGGATCGAGGGGAGCAAGAGCAGGTAAGCAGGGTTCTCCTTACGCGGTCCACGAAGCGAGGGTCATCCTCCCCGGTGAGCGCGCCGTTCCCGCCGCCGGCGAAGAACTCGCAGCGCAGCCGCGGGGAGCGCCTCGTGAAGCCACCGCCAGCCGACGCGCGCGGCGCGGGCGGTCTCCGGCGACTACGCGTTGGAATACTTGGATAAATGCGGGATATAGTGGCGGCGGCCATTGGTCGCGCCCGAGGTTCCGCTCCGAGCTCGAAGGCGGCGGCGAGCGCTCGTTTTGTCAGCGGGAGGGCGGAATGGAAGGGGGAGAACCGAACGATTCCCAAGAAAAACAAAGGGAAAAAACCGAAGAAACAATGTCAGAAGCAGGAAGAGACGGTCCGCGGCTCGAGATTCGTGCACTGGATAGGATCCTTACGTTGTTTTGATGCACTGATGCTTCGTGGTTTTGGTTATGTTCGTGTTGATCTGCTGTAGTGTTCCGTGTCATTCTTACGTTTTGCATCTGTCGTCCATGTCGACTCCATTTGGTGCTCTGTAAAGTTTACGCTTTCTTTTCCTTGAATAAGTCACATATATAAGTTTTGCTCATAAATTCTTTCGAGCATGTAACTTTTTTTTTTCGGTTGATGTAACTTTGTTTGGCATAGCAGCGGACCCAAAATCTTTTGGAGCTACTCGTTTCAGCTCTAGATATTTTTGAAGCTGAAGTCGTACACATTTTTGTTATCTTTTTCATATTTTGGAGGAAACTCAACAGTTTAACGCTTAATTTAAACTCCAAATTCAATGTGAACCTTGGAGTACACAGAAAGGAGTATTCCCGAACATGGCTAGTATTCACGAACGTTTGTTTACTTCTTGGACAGCGATCACCCTTTTTGTTGTGCTAGTGTTGGGTTCACTCTTTCTTGGGTAATTTTCCTGGTTATCTTTGGTTCAATCCTTCAATAATCAACACTGACTTGATGACGCACGAGTGAGGTACCTTTTTCAGATAAACAGTTGGTGATGTTTCGATATTGTTCTCCGAAGCAATGTTGAGACATGTACTTATATAGATCAAATTTGTTAGAAGTGCACAAAAGTTAGTTCAAATACTATTTAAAAGCTACTTTCTCAAACTTCAACTAACCAATCCTCTCATCCAAAGTGCTTGATTTGTGAAACCACAAACATTTTTCACATGTGCAGACATGCTGCGTAAACAAACGTGGCGTAAATGAGAGGACAATTGGCTATTTCGGGGTGAAGCTCTTGGGAGTGGAAATAGCCAAGGACCTGGCATATACGGCCGACCGAGAGCAACTGTTAGGAATCTTTGGCTCACTACAGTTCGAACCGAGCATTTTCCACAACTTATTTTTTCCACGCTTACATCTTTCCATTTTCTGGATGAAGAAAATGCCCGTATCTTTTTCTTTGCCTCTAAGTATCGACTGCATGCATTGTCAATCCCGTTTTGTTTACGCTTTAGAAGCAACCAGAGAAGAGGTCTTTGAAGTTTTGTCCATCTTGTTCTAGAACCACACGTCAGAGATCACGTAAAACTAGGTTCCGTGTCCTTTTCAGCCTAATAAATATAAAATTCTTGTTCGTTCAGATTTGAAATTATGCCCTTTTCGAGCACATAATTTCCTGTTAATTCATCTCGTAATTGAGTTTGCACTGCCTACACAGTAACACAGACCAGCACGGAAACAGGAAGGAGCGTATAAAATAGCGGAAGCATCGACTAGGCGCGTGATTTATTGCTAAATCTGACCACCGAAACAGTCGCCCGCCCCTACTACGGGGCCCCCGCGCCCGCGTGTACTAGATCCCCGCGTTGGCTCTCCAATATAAAAACCAGCAAAAGGAATTTTTCTTATTTTTCTTTCCACCCTGAAAAGTCTGAAACGCGCGGCGCCACCGCGTCTCCCAAACGAAATCCAATCCCAAATCAACTCCCTCTCGCTTCGCCGGAGACGAGACAGACGGACAGGCAGAGAAATCGTCGCCGCGCTCGCTTTGTGCCGTCCGCCGCGTTCGCTCGTCGCCTCCGCCTTCCTCACCGCGTCGAGCTCTTCACCTCGCAGCCACCGGAGGCTGAGACGGTCGGACGGACGGTCTCGCCCGACGCGCACGCCGGTGAGTGGACTCCTTCCTTGCCTGGTCGGGTCTCGATCGAGCGCGGATCCGCGCGGGCTGGCCAACACGTGTCTCGCTCCATTAGTACAGAGGGGCGGGTGCCTTGGGTGGTTGGGTGACCGTGCGACCGGTCGATCTCGCGGTCGTCCCAATCGGATTCCGCGCGGGGGGTGGACGGGCAATCGTCGTCTCACGATACTGGGATTGCGTTGTCTGCTACGCTTGCTGCTGGAATCGGAAGCTCATTCCCCTTCGTCTTTGATTGCAGCTATGCAGAGCCAGATCGTGTGCCGTGGCTGCCGGACCGTCCTGCTCTACCCGCAAGGGGCGCCCAGCGTCTGCTGCGCGGTGTGCCAGGCCATCACCACCGTCCCGCCACCAGGTACGTACTGGACTGGACGCGCGCTTTCCTTTCCTCTTTTGCTGTTTCCCTGTCGGCAGTTGTTGCCTCTGAACTAAATGTGTACATTGCTCGGGGGAAAAACTGAACGTGTTCAACCAATCATGGTAGCGATGGTGAAATGTTGCTGCAAGAGTAGTTGGAGGCTTACTAGAAGAGTAAACCAGTTCTCCTGTTTAAATGTTAGCACTGACAGATACTGGTATCTGTCGATTGTGTAACACATATGCAGTACTGCATACATGCCCTGTGCTTCTAGTAACAAAAACAATCATGCTGACTCGGTTGTTGCGCCAGCCTTGATTGCTTTCGATCAGCACTTATTTTATCAATTTTATCCTTAACTCTTACCCTGCATTTGGTAGAATGTGGTAATTTAGGAAACTACATCATCAGCACTTAGAACCTTAGTAGCTAATCTCCTCGAGCCTCTTCATTGTCACAAGTTATAATTTACACATTGTGTTTCTTCCCATTCTGTCTCCTTGGCGATTTGTTTCCATTTTAGTCTTATATCAACATGCAGCGGGGCTGTTGGTTCTTGAAATGAGGAAAATCCTACAATATCACTTAGTATGTTAAGATTTGTCTATTAACCCTTGTTAGGATTTTAATCGATCCCACAGGATTTATTCGATTCATAATGCTTTGCACGTCATTTTTGTGTACTTATAGAGGTTCCTAAAATTTCTAATGCAGGAATGGAAATGGCTCAGCTTATATGTGGTGGTTGTCGAACATTGCTGATGTATACTCGCAATGCAGACACTGTAAGATGTTCATGCTGTCATACAGTCAATCTTGTTAGGCCAGGTACTACTGATTCTGTTTCTATCCTTTTTCTTGGTTTAAGCATTCACAAACTTGGGCCTTCACAAGGCAATTTGGGACACTTGTTTTTGCCCCTTCTGGAACTTATTTTTAGCATGGCCATAAGCAAAGGCCTAGTTGCTGCCAAGTTAGTTAGGCATGGTTGCATGTCCATTTGTGTTGGTACTTCTTCTTACTGATGATTAATTTCACTTCAATGCAGTGAATAACGTAGCTCATGTGAACTGCGGTCAATGTCACACCACCTTGATGTATCCTTATGGGGCGCCTTCAGTAAAATGTGCCATATGCAATTACATCACAACTACTGGAGTACGTCAAGACTCGTTCTGAGCCAACTTATGTGCAAGTGTAATCAATGTTGTGTGTCTGACCTTACTGGTTTTGAACTAACATTTTCTTCTGAATTTCAGATAAATACGGTGGCAACCACGCCATCTGCAACTCCAGCATCAAATGGATCTTCATATAGTGCCTCATCTACTTCTGCTGTATGTGCACAACAATGAAGTTTATGTTAACAGATTGCTTTTGTAGTGTAGAATGTCTGATCTCTCTTTTATTCTTGTCTTGCAGCCTAAATCTCAACCCCCGAATGTAACTGTTGTTGTTGAAAACCCAATGACAGTGGATGATAAGGGAAAACTGGTAAGCTTTTAAGAGTCGAAGCAAATCTAGTGAAAGCTTTATAACTCTGAATGCTGATCTAGCCTTGTCATGGTTAACTAAATTATTCACTTTTAACACAGGTGAGCAACGTCGTAGTTGGTGTCACAACTGGGAGAAACTGACATGTTATTGCAACTTACTACATCTTTCATGTGTCTGTATGAGAAGTTGAAAAACTAAACTGTGTGGTACAGTGCTATCTAGTGATTGGTTTCTTGTTGTGGAAATGTGGAAGAACAAAGTTAGAAGTTGCACCAAGTGTTATGGAATCTTGCGTAGAAAACCATGAAGGTTGAAAGCTTTGAATCTCTCGATTTTTTTTTGTATGTTTCGTTAAACTTCGCTATGTGATCAGATAGTTGAGTGGAATGATAGTGTAGTTTCGTGTTGATACATGTATTTGTACAGGATCTGTTAGTTTGTGCAGTTTGTGCATTTTGAAAGGAATTTACTACACTGAAGTTAGCTGCAAGACATGCCCTCTGTGCATTTGAAAAGGAATTTACCGCACTGAAGTTAGCTGCAAGACAACGGCAAGTTGATCTTGTTGCGTTCGGTTTTGTTCACTGCATGTTTCCTTGGCATGTGGTTTTAGCGAACTGTTATTAATTTGGGACAATTGCGGTCTTACCCTAATTAACTAAGTATTGTAATAACCCTGAATTTATAATTTTGTACTTTGCCCTTACTTGTTCAAACTAAAGATAATGTTTGGCTTGATTCCGTTGTAAGACAACTTAATATTTATGTAAATTCGGTTATCAACCCTATGGGGGACAGGGCCACTAGAGAAGACGGAGTAATTGAGGGCAAAATGTCATGTCACCTTTTCTATGCTATTTTTCTCTGTTAAAATTTGTTTTATGCAGTTCATGGTAGTACTAAATATTGATGTTAAACCGACTTGGAACACTTTAATTCACGATACTAAATATTGATGTTAAATTTATAAAATTTGCAGTTATCGAAGTCACATAAGGCTACTTTGAATGGGGTTGTTTCATTTTGTTCTTTTCAAAGATTTCCCATGACCACAAGACATATATGTATCAATACTCGTCATCAGAACGATGTTGTGATTGAAGGGGACATATTTGCTAGCAATCCCGAGGGAGGAGTGAACAGTACAACCACAAGGATCACCCCCGGTTCAAGGCGAGCAATATAGCAACATGACCGAGGCTCAATGGTCACGGCCAACATAAAGATGAAGGATGTCGTCAATCACAAGAGAACTTGCATGCATCTTGTAGATCCTACTAGTGTACTTCAAACCAATTTTTGACAAACAATTTGGATCACATGGTCTGAATAAAAGGATTTAAATTTGGTTGGTGGATAACATTACCATACTATGTTGGTGCATAAGGTACATACACCAACATATTCTTATTTGTTTGGTTTGCAATGGTGCTCTCCGCACTGGCATTCCTCTATTTCCTTCCTCTAAAAGGAATATTCCGTCCTGGTCATCAAGATTTTTCCTCTATATCAATTTCTCCTGCACTCATGGTTCCTCTATATTCTTCCTCTATATCAACTACCTCCAGTGGGACCCACGCGTCAGCCACCCATTCTTTTTTAACTCTCCTCTCTCCTTTCTCCTCTCTCCTCCCCGCGACGCCGCCGCCGGGCTCTCCTCCCCCGCGCGGGACGGCGCGCCCCTCCTCCGCCTCCCATGCGCGCCGCCGCCGCCGGCCTCCCCCGCGCGCGCAGCAGGTGGGGAGCGCGAGCGCGCAGAAGCCCGGGACGGCGCGGGAGATGCGGAGCTCCTCGATCTCCACCGAGTCCTCGAAGCGGAGCTCCCCGGCGGCGGTCCCCTCCCGTCCTCCTCCTTCTTCGCCGCCGCCTCGGGGTCACGAAGCTCGAGCGTGAGCGTCGGGGAGCTCGAGCGCTCGAGGGCCGCCAGGCGCGGCTGCTGCCAGTGGTGTCGGGCCTCGCGCAGGGGAGCAGGGAGGTGGCCCACGGCGGAGCTGGCCGAGGTGCTCCCGGCGACGGCGGAAGGGCCTCGGAGCTCCCTCCTCTCTTCGCGCGCGGCGGGGCGATTTGTTGTTTTTGCTTCCAATCGATTTTTGCTTCCAATCTTCGCGCGCGGCGGAGCGATTTGTTGTTCGACTGGGGCGCCTACGCCCGCCCGTGGGTCGCCGAGCTCGCCGCGCCGCTCGAGTGCCTCAAGGCGCTGCAACTCCGCCGCATGGTTGTCACCACGGACGGACTTCGCCTCGTCGCGTTCCACCACCTTCCCCGCCGGATGTAGACGCCCCGCGTCTACTCCGGCCCGCCGGTCGCCGGATCCGGCCGCCCCGCGCAGTAGGCGGGCGGCGGCGAGCTTGTGCGCGCGTCGCGCGGGGCAGCATGCGGTGGGGCCCGAGAGGGGCAGCAAGGCTCGTCCCCTCGCCGGCGGTGTGCACGCCTCCACTGCTCCCTTCTCTCCCCTCTGCTCATCGACCTCGTCCCTGTCTCCGGGCGCAGCTCCGGGCACGGGCGGGAGGCGCCGACGGTTGCTGCGAGTGGGGCCGCGGGCGTGTAGCGGAGGAACAGGGAAGCGCTAGATTTGGCGGAAGCCGCGCTCGTCCTGGAGGATAGCGTACCGTTTAGAGTACCCGGTGCAGCTCGCTTTCCGCTAAACGTTCCTGGAGGAACGCGGTAGAGGACGCCAGTGCGGGCAGCCTTAGGCCTTGTTTGAATCCAAAGAACTAATTGTTAATTGACTAATTTTTAGTCTTTGGGACTAATAGGTGAAACTAATTGTTAGTCCTACAAGAGACTAATAGTAATAATTAATCCTATTAATTAGTCAGTCCAACCCAACTAATAGGGACTAATGGTTTCAACAAAACATGAAAGACGACGCTGCCCCTTATCTCTTCCAAATATACACGAACTAACAATTAGTCAAGGGGACAATAGACATTTTCTTGTAGCTTGGACTAACAATTACTCAAGGCTCCAAACATACAACTCACTAATTGCTAACAACTCTCCGGCGTTTGCTATCATGTAGTATGAGTATATTCTGTTCACAATATTCCCTCATACTGTCAATGATTATTTATTGGGTTCATAGTGATACTCCAAAAATAGCATGCGGGTACAAATTCAGCAGAGCAACCACCTGCTGTGGCTCGTCGGCGTGGACGAGTCCGTCCAGCGCCGAACCCAAACGGGCTCCGCCGTGCACATGGATGGGGAGTCAGAACGGATGTGCCTGAGTCAGAACGGATGTGCCTGCGCAAACTGTGCACAGGCAGGCAGCGAGAGCTCGATCGAGTGCCTGCAGGATGAGCAGGCCAGGTCATGCGTGGAGATCCCGAGTAGATGCAGGGTGCGCTGCGCGGTTGATGTGCATGCCGCAATGGGCTGGACAGCGCGCTCGGAAGGGGGAAGAGTCGCAGGGCGCGCGAGACCAATTCACTGCCGTGGACAGCACAGGCACTCCAAAGCGTGGTGCGGTGCGCGGTCGATCACCGCGTGGCTGACTGGCATGGAACGCGTACACCTCGGCGTACGTGGGCGTCGAAAAATCTCTGCATGCCACCACCTGCTCCTTCCTCGCACAGCTTGGATAGAAGGAAAGCAAAAGGAGAAAAAGAAAAAGAAAAATGTTGTTGTTTGGATGGGAGACGCATGGAGCAAGTAGCAGCAGTGCTTATGACCGCGCGCGGTAAGAGAACGTCAAGCCAACCTTCAACCTTGAAAGATGATGACTTTTACTTGCGGCGCAAATCCTCATCGTGAAGTATGCTTGTTCGTTTTAGCACTGTTTTCGAAACGGATTTCTTCAAAAACGTACGGCACCAACGTCTTTTATTTGTTGGTTAGTTACTTTATCGGTCGCTACGTCCTTGTGCGCTCGAGGCTGGAATTCAGAGGCTCTTCAGGTACAAAACCAGCAAAGCAGTTTGCTGTGGCTCCTAACGGGAGGAGTCGTCCGTCCGGTCTGGTTCTTCCTATGCTTTCCTAAACGGGTGCGAGCTAGGTGCAGTCCGCGAGGCATCCGCATCACTGCGCCAGAACATGATGGAGTCTCCGAGCCGAAATAGCAAGAGCACCGCGGAAAGAGAACAGGCAGTACAACGTGTGGCTGTCCTGTCACTGAATTAAGTGTCAGGAAGAGAAGAGGAGTCAAAAAGATCAGTGACAGTCTGCAGGTCGACTCGCGCGGGGGGGGGGGGGGGGGGGGGGGGGGGGGGGGGGGGGGTGGGGGTGCTGGGCTGGGGGTGCGGCGCTTATGACCGCGCGTGGTAAGAGAAAGTCAAGCCAACCTTCAACCCTGAGAGATGATGACTTTTAACTGCGCGCGCAAATCCTCATCGTGAAGTTTGCTTGTTCGTTTTCGAAACGGATTTTCTTCTTAAAAAACGTACGGCACCAACGTCTTTTATTTGTTGGTTAGTTACATTATCGGTCGCTAGCTACATCCTTGTGCGCTCGAGGCTGGAATTCAGAGGCTCTTCAGGTACTGTAGCGACCCGCGTTTTTGCCCGTTGCCAAAAATCACTAAAAATTTGAACTTTTTAAAATTTTTCCAATTAAAATCAATTTGCTAGCTTTAGATAGTAGCGAAACCAAAAGATTTTGAATTTTAAACCGTGCCTAAAAGTCATCATGTGCATTTTCGCGTTTTTCTTGATTTGTTTGAGTGTTGGTTTCAATCCTTTCTTTTGAATGAATTTGAAATTCATTCAAATCTAAAATCCAGCAAAAGATCAAATCATTTCTTTTCTATCGGGCCGCCCCTTTCCTTTTCTCCCCCGCCGGCCCAGCTCCCTTTCTCTTTTTCTCCTTACTCCCGCGCCAGCCGTTCCGGCCCAGTTCGCCCGGCCCAGCACTCCAGCCGGCCTGTCTCTCTCCCTCTCTCGCTGACGTGTGGGCCCGGCACCCGTCGCCTACCTCCCGCCTCGCCGGCGCAAATCGCGCCCGCGCCCATCCCGGCGTGCTCCCTCACCGCCGCTGTCGCGTCCAAGCCACAGGGAAGATCTTGTGCAACACGTGCGCTCTTGGAACCGCCTCCACAGCCCCGTCCTCTCCTCTACTTAACGCACGCGCCAAGCTTCCCGAAGCCCGACGAACTCCACTCCGCGTCGTCAGCCACAGTCGCTTCTTCCCTCGCTCCGTCGCGTCCCGAGCACTGCTCAAGCTCTCCTCGCGCGTCACCGCCGCTCATCGAAGTTCGCGAACCGCCTTCGCGCGTCAATCGCGCATAAACACCGGCGAGATATTTTTGCCGGCGAACCGACCTCGCGCCCCTCGGACCGCCATTGCCGGTCTATAAAGCAAGGGGCAGACCCCCGCTTCCTTCCTCTATTCTCATTTCCACTCCACTTCCACTCTCGAGCTCTCTCTACACTTTTCCCCAATTTCTCTCTCAACTCCGGCGAACCCTCCGCCGAGTTCTCTTTCCTTCTCCGGTGAGTCTCGACACCTATTCTTCGTCGAGTTCATCAGTCCTTCACTTGCTTGACACGCTGGTGCTCTCCTTTGGCGCAGCCGTGACTTGCAGGTGAAGTTTAACGGAACCCTAGCCCCGCCGTCCGCCGTCTTCGTCGCCGGCCCTCTTCCGTTCTTTCTCTCGTTTAACCGAGAGCACGGTGAGCATCTCCACTCACTTCTTTCTCCCTTGCGCATGATCTCGTCGACTGATCGCTAGCGCGAGTACCATCTCCCCTAGCGCCGGCCAGCCGCCGTGCCCCTTCTCGCCGCCGGCTACACTTCCGGCCGCACGCGAGCACGCTAAGGCCACCAAACACTCCCTCGCACTCGTACGCACGTCCGCACCCACTCAAGCACGCTCTCGCGCGTGCGCAACACTTCTTTACCCCGCGCACCCCGGCGCGCCGCCGAGCTCCGGCGAGGTCGTGCCGCCGCTTCGGCCTCTCTCCACGTCAACGCGTAGTACCCATAGGTTCGCCGTGACCCCTTCTCTCTTTTGCGCTCCCTCTCTCCCTCTCTCGCACTTCCGCGACACCTGCGCATCGAGCGCCGGCTACGCCGCCGCCCTTCTCTCTCGCCGCCGGCCGCCGCGAGCTTCCTCCGGCCCGGCCGAGACGTTCGCACGACTCCCCGCACCCCCGCGCACACTCGCAACCACTCACACTTCGCTCCCGCGCACTCCTTCACCTTTCCCCCTTTTCTCGCCGGCGCACCGCCAACTCCGGCGTCGTCGCGCCGCCGCTCTAGTCGCCCTCGTCGACAACATCTTCCACCTTCGCACTCGCCGTCACACGCTGATCACGGAGGTGTGCTTCGCGCCCCTATCCTTCGCCTGTAGCCGCCGCCGGCGAGGGTTCCGGCGAGACCCCACCGCACGCCGACTCAGCAGCGCCGCCGTCCTACGTGGCTGCCGCGTCAGCGCGTCGGGCCCACGACGACCGGGTCGCCCCGCTTGCGTGGCGAACTCGGCGCACCGTGGACACGCCGTTCTATCACCGCCGGTCCACCGCTCAGTGGGCTTGGCTCACGAAACAGTAACGCGCGGACCCCGCTGGGCCCTTTGGCCCACCGGTCAGTGAGACATTCTCACTGGAAATTGCTACGCGCACACAGAATCGTACACAGAAAATCATTTCGACCACATTTCCAATATCAGAAAAATTCCCAAAATTCCTCAAAAATCCAATAATCACTCCTAGCCATTTTCCAACCTTTGCTACACACTGGAAAATTAGGATGATGGTTATATTTAATTATGATAATCACATCCTAATCAATTTCCTTTCTTTTACATCAAAAATCAATATCTTTTTCATTCCAACTCCAATTTTGGCGAAACTTGCGCCAAAATTCATCTAAAATCATGATCTATCCAGTGCCACCAAAATCAACTCCCATCTGGTTTTATTTGGATTTTATTCGGATTTATTGCTCTGTTAATTTGATTGCAAGCGGTAGATTTATTCTTTTTAACTCGATAGATAATCAAGACGAAGATACTGAAGATCCTGATTACGAGGATTTAGAGGAAGAAGAGCTTGGTGAAGGCAAGTCTAACTTCCATTGATCATATTGATCCTATGTTTGCAAATATCCTAAATAGAGCTGTTTATAAATAAATAGCATGGTATTTAAATGGATTTAAATGCTAGAATGGTCCTATGTAATATTTGATTGCCTGTCTTGACTTGATTATATCCTGTATCCTTGTTAACCCTAGGAATCAACATCATTAATTTAATTAATGAATTGTTGATATGCTCGCTGCTTAGGACTTTCACATGTGTTTAATTAATATTGCTCACATGATTTTCGTGTAAATGCGTGTGTCTTGGTGGTGTGTGTAAATGTGGAATTGGGTGGTTAATAATAAGTGCAACCCTAGTGAGGGATATTTTGGCGGGATCAGGCGAGGTAGTCCTCAGTGGGGAGGCTATCTCTGGGACGCTCTTCCACTTGTGGATTGGCTATTGAAGATGCCTGGTTCGGTCGTATAAGGACCGGTTCTTGTGCCGCCTTTGCCTAGCACCCCTCGCGCAGCCACAAGCCGTGAATGGGCACGGAATTGGAACCACACCCTACTAGTACTCACCCGGTACCCCCCCGGAGGCAGGAGATTGCAACGGAGTCCCAGGAGAAGACTCGTTCGTTGGTGGGTGTTCGAGATCCGGCATTTATGACTGGCCATATTATTATGATTGTGAAGCCCCTGGTGATGTCCGTGGGGGATGCCGTGGTGGTACCAAGTAGGTATGGAACCTTTAGTGGGACAGTCCAAACTATGACGATAGGGAGGGCTGGACCACCTTGTGGGGAAATTTGTGCACCCTTGGCCAAGGTTAAAAATCTTTCCGGAAAGCCGTGTTCCACGGTATTGGACAACGCGAAAGCATCGGCCACACTATGATTAGATTTTCCGCGTGAGTTCCCTTGGTGTGTTTTTGGAAAAACGCCGGTTTGGAGCCGTGTGCTGGTTGTCGGCCAGTGGTAAAATTGAGGAACTGGCGGGATGGATTGCATCTCCCCCAGGGCCGCCCAACCCCACTTTTATCTACAAATATTTGATTAGAATTGCGAAATGTTTTGTTTTCAAAACAACCCTGCATAAACTTGGCTTTCTCGCCTTGTCAATAAAACCCAGCCTATCCTTTGATAATCCCTTGCATAATCATAACCCTCGTGTTAGGCTTGCTGAGTACCTTAAGTACTCACTCTTGCTTCAATCATTCAGAAGATGAGCCTGAGTATGACTTTCAAGCTGATGGTGATGAAGAGTAGAGTTCGGCCTACGCTCAAGCGGTGCCTGTAGGAGTGGAGCCGTTTCGTCTTCCGCTAGAATTAGTGTTAGCTCTGGCTGCTGCGACAGCCTTTGAGCGTGATGCTTGTGGGTGTTGAGGCTGCTCGCCTCTTTTGTACAAAGACCTTTATGTATTAAAAGGCTTGTATTGACTCTCGGTAATATAAATAAAGTGTTTGCTGTGAAGCATTCTGTGAAAGTGTCGTATCAGCTACTGATCCAGGGACTGATACGGGAAACACTAAGTACTTCAGAAATGGGGTACGACAGAGTGGTATCAGAGCCAGGTTGTCCGTAGGCCAAGCCATAGGTTGGAATCGAGTGAGAAGAACGCGATATTTTGTAAAGTTTTACTTTATAAAATCTCCCTTACCTTATTTCTATTTATAAAATTATTTTTACCGGTACTTACCCGTCTTTCAACATTTTGTTGAACAGATGGAGGCCCTTCGTCAGGAGTTGGACCAGCTGGAGGCGCAGCGTGCCCAGACCGCCCGTGTTCTTGAGCAGACCGCCGAGAGGTGGGGTGAGGACCAGCGTCGCCTTGCAGAGACCCGAGCTCAGCTTGAGCAGGCACAGGCTCAGCTTGCTGCTTGTCAGGCTGAGAGAGACCGCCTGCAGTGGACCCTGGACTACACCCGTCGTTTCTGGGAGGAGGACGCGATGTACCTGATCCGTAAGCTCAACAGCCACTACGGATACTGTCACGAGGAGCACGGAGGACCCCGCCGCCACTTCACAGTGAGGACAGGAGGACCGCACGGACACTACCACTACGCCTGTCCGACCGACACGGAGGAGGACTCCACTACACTTGCAGGTTCAGACACTACCGTGGACTCCCCTGAGGTTGAGCCGGCAGACGACTCCGAGGAGCTTGCCCGTTGGGCAGCAGAGCTTGAGGCCGCCCTTGAGACCGTTGGAGACTCCGAGGAGGAGCCGATGGAGGATGAGCCCGTTGTGGACGTGTCGTCAGGGAGTGAGTCGGTGGCGGACAACGTCATCGATCTCACTGGCACTGACAATGAGATGGATATGGACGAGTTTGTGGTGATCGACTCGCCCGCACCAGAGGCGCCAGCAGCACCCCGCCTTGTTGGAGACGTGGACCTCGACGAGTACTACAGGTTGGTCAGCACCGGCACCGTCGACCTCACCCAGGACCCGTTCGACCTCTACGCAGAGTGGCGCCAGGACCGTGGCTTCGACGCCTGAGCAGCAGAGTTGGCGCTGTGGAGTAGCTTTTGCTAGTGGCAGCCTTTGCCATGAGTTGTGGTGTCTGGTAGTGTCAGGTGTGTCAGTAGTGTGTCTCAGTAGTCCCGAGTCAGAGTCGCCCTGTGGTCGAGTCGTAGATCGTCGAGTCCTTGTATATAAATAAAAGGACTTGGGTATGTATGATCGAACCTTGTTATTGTGAATAGGCTTGCTGTAATGATGTAATGATGCTGGTTTTAACTTGTTTGTGTGCTTGCAAGATCTTTGGAATTTCTTTTCCATTTATCTTGTTTGTTTTGTATCGTAGTTTGTAGTTTCGCCTCGTAGTTTAGTTAATCGCCCGAGTGTCCTATCTCACCTTTTTGCAAATCTCTCCATCAGATGCCCCCCAAAAGATCTGCCAGAATTCAGCAGCGTCAACGCCGAGTGCGTAATGCTCAAAATGATGATCAGGATGACGTCCGCAGTGCAGGACGTGGACGTGGTAGAGGAGGAAATAATAATCAGCGTGGCAGAGGTAGAGGAGGAGGTAGAGGTGGAGGCAGACACGACATTGAGCATGATCACCAGGAGGATGAGGTAAGTCAAAATGAGCAAGAAGTGCAGGATGAGGTTGGAGAAAATGATGACCAGGACAGAAATGAAGGACAACAGAACCGTGGTAGAGGTGGTAGAAGAGGTGGTAGAAGAGGTGGTGGAAGAGGTGGAAGAATACCTGCAGCACCTGTCACCAACCTGGTAGCTGTGATGGATAATCAGACTCGCTTAATGGAGATTATTGCACAGGGACTTATGGACAGAGCTCCAGGCCAACAGAGCAAAATGTCAGAATTCATGAGACTCAGGCCCCCGACATTCGAGGGTACTGAGGAGGATCCTTTGGCAGCTGATGATTGGCTGCGTGATATCACCAAGAAATTGCACTTGGTGAATGCTGACGATAGAGAAAAGTACTTCTGGCATCTCACCAGCTCAAGGGAGCAGCAGGAGAATGGTGGGATAATTACCGTGAGGGTGCAGAGAATGCAGATGCTATTACCTGGGAGGAATTCCAGGAGGAGTTCAGGAGGTATCACATCCCAGAAGGTGTGATTGAAATGAAGGCTGATGAATTCCGCTCTCTGAAGCAGGGAGCGATGACAGTAAATCAGTATATTCGGAAATTCATGAAATTGGCCCGATATGCCCCTGATGATGTTAACACTGACAAGAAAAAGCAGGATCGTTTCAGAAAGGGACTTAACCCTGGATTGAAAGTGCAATTGGTCACTCATATTTATCCTGATTTCAACACTCTCATGAACCGTGCACTTTTGTTGGAAGATGCCCGCTCTCACATCGATCATGATAGGAAGCGCAAATTCAATGCGCAGAAGTTTAAGCAGCAGGAGAGAAATCAGAAGCTAAGGTTTAATAATAATTTTCAGAAGCCAAAATATCAGTCTACCATGCAGTATAGGACCTCAGCGTCCAATCAACCAAGCTCAGCACCATCATATCGCAGTCAAAATTCTGGTGGTCAGCAGAGGAGCAGTTCCAGTGTTGTGCAACCTAACAACAATGATAAAAGGACTTGCTTTCACTGCCGTGAGCCTGGTCACATGATTGGCAGATGCCCTTATTTGAGCCAGAATAATGCTCCTACTCAGCAGCATCAACCAAACAGTGCCAGAACTGCAGCTTCTGGAAATGGTCGTGGTGGACAGCAGCCCTCTGGGCAGCAGCGGAGGAATAATCAATCCTTCGGTCGAGGAAAAGTCAATCATATTAATGCAGATGAAGTTGAGGACACTCCTGATGTTGTTCTTGGTGAGTACCTTGTCAACTCCATCCTTGCAACCGTTTTGTTTGATTCTGGAGCTTCGCATTCGTTTGTTTCTTCAAAGTTTGTTGCTGCAAATGATTTGCCAACTGTCATGCTAAAACAACCCCTGATAATTCGGACTCCCGGGGCCGAGACCAAAGTTATTTGGGATGCCCACGGGTTAAGATCCTTTTAAGTGGGGTAGAGTTCCTAGCGAACTTAGTAGTCCTAGAATCCCAGGGGATAGATGTTATCCTCGGGATGGACTGGTTGAGTAAGCACCACGGCAATATAGCCTGCGACACCAGGAAAGTCACCCTGGTAAACCACAAAGGAATTAAAGTGGTATGTGAACCAAAAAGGTCAAAAATTGCACCTATGGTTCATAATATGGAAGCAAGACCGTTGGAGGAAGTGCCAGTGGTCTGTGAATATCCTGATGTGTTTCCAGAAGAATTGCCAGGCATGCCACCTGACAGAGACATAGAGTTCATCATTGACCTTATTCCCGGCACAGCTCCAATAGCAAAGAGACCGTATAGAATGGCAGTAACTGAGCTAGCAGAATTGAAGGCACAAATAGCAGAGTTACAGGAAAAAGGATTTATTAGACCAAGCTCATCACCATGGGGATCACCTGTTCTTTTTGTTAAAAAGAAAGATGGCAGTCTCAGAATGTGCATAGACTACCGCTCTTTGAATGAAGTCACCATTAAGAATAAATATCCACTGCCCAGGATCGATGATTTATTTGATCAATTGAAAGGAGCCAAGTACTTCTCCAAAATTGATTTAAGATCTGGGTATTATCAGCTAAAAATCAGGGAATGTGATATTCTCAAGACAGCTTTTGTCACCAGATATGGTCAGTATGAGTTCACAGTGATGCCATTTGGATTGACAAATGCACCTGCATACTTCATGAATCTGATGAATAAGGTGTTTATGGAGGAGTTAGATCGGTTTGTCGTTGTTTTCATTGACGACATACTTATCTACTCCAAAAGTGCAGAAGAGCACGAGCAGCATTTGAGAATTGTGTTAGAGAAATTGAGAGTTCATGAGCTGTATGCCAAGTTCAGTAAATGTGAATTTTGGTTAAATAAAGTGGCTTTTCTTGGTCACATTTTGACAGAAGAAGGAGTATCAGTGGATCCAGCCAAAGTTGAGGCAGTCCTTAACTGGAAGCAACCAACCACTGTGACAGAAGTCAGAAGTTTCCTTGGTCTAGCTGGTTATTACCGCAAATTTATTGAAGGTTTCTCAAAAATAGCAAGACCAATGACAGCTCTGACACAAAGGGAAAAGAATTCAAATGGACTGAAGCTTGTGAGAGAAGTTTTCAGGAATTAAAGAAAAAGTTGACCACAGCCCCAGTGTTGGCTCTACCGGACATACACCGAGATTTTGTCGTATATTGCGACGCATCTCGACAAGGATTGGGATGTGTGCTTATGCAAAATGACAGAGTGATTGCATACGCATCAAGGCAATTGAAAACACATGAGCAAAATTATCCCACTCATGATTTGGAGCTAGCAGCAGTTGTGCATGCTCTCAAAATTTGGAGGCATTATCTGATTGGCAACAAATGTGAAATATATACGGATCACAAGAGCCTGAAATATATTTTCACACAACCGGATTTGAACCTCCGACAAAGAAGATGGTTGGAATTAATAAAGGATTATGACCTAGAAATCCACTACCATCCTGGAAAGGCAAATGTGGTTGCAGATGCCTTAAGCCGCAAATCTCAGAATAATGGGATTAAAATGCGGAGACGAAGCCCTGAGCTTGTGGAAGAATTCAAACAATTAAATCTTCACTTTGCTAAGTCAGGCCGCCTGAATACTTTATGTGTGGAACCAACTCTGGAAAAGCAAATCAGAACAGCACAAGAGTCAGATGAGGAAATAAACGAATTAAAGAAAATGACAGGGTTGGATAAAGCCCCTGGGTTTCGAGTAGATAATCAGGGCACCTTATGGTACAAGGATAGAATTTGTGTACCGAAAACTGGTGGATATCAGAAGCTGATTATGGATGAAGCCCATAATTCAGCATATTCTATTCATCCTGGAAGCACCAAAATGTATATGGATATAAACAGAAATATTGGTGGTCAGGAATGAAAAGAGACATAGCAGAAATTGTTGCTCGTTGCGACATCTGTAGCAGAGTAAAGGCGGAGTATAAAAGACCTGCAGGATTGTTGCAACCCCTCCATGTTCCAGAGTGGAAATGGGATGAGATCAGTATGGATTTCATCATAGGGTTACCCCGTACCCAAAAAGGATATGATTCTATATGGGTTATTGTGGATAGACTAACGAAAGTGGCACACTTTATTCCTGTGAAGACAGTGTACAGAGGAAATCATTATGCTCAACTGTACATAGACAATGTGCTCAAATTGCATGGAGTTCCTCGCAGAATAGTGTCAGATCGAGGCACACAGTTTACTTCGATATTCTGGAAAAGTTTGCATAATTTGCTCGGAACAAGACTAGATTACAGTTCAGCATACCATCCACAAACCGATGGTCAGACAGAAAGGGTGAATCAAATCCTAGAAGACATGTTGAGAGCATGTGTACTAACCTATGGAAGAGATTGGGAGAAAAGCTTGTCCTTTGCAGAGTTCTCATATAACAACAGTTATCAGGCTAGTTTACAGATGTCACCATTTGAGGCACTGTATGGCAGAAAATGCAGAACCCCGCTGATGTGGTCAGAAGTTGGAGAACGTTCTTTCTTCGGACCTGCAGTTATCAGGGATGCAGAAGAGAAAGTAGCTCTGGTCAGGGAAAATTTAAAAGCAGCTCAAAGCAGACAGAAAAGTTATGCTGATACCCGACGCAGAGATTTGAGCTTCGAAGTTGGAGATTATGTGTATCTCAAAGTGTCACCGATCCGAGGAACCAGGAGATTCCAGATAAAAGGAAAGTTGGCACCGAGGTACATTGGACCTTTCAAGGTACTTAAGAAAATAGGAGCCGTGGCATATCGCCTCGAGCTTCCCGAGGAAATGTCAGATGTACACGATGTTTTTCACGTGTCACAATTAAAGAAATGCCTGAGAAAGCCAGAAGAAATAGTCCCTCCAGAAGTGATGGACTTACAGCCTGATTTAAGATATCAGGAAAGGCCAATTAAGATTTTGGATGTGGCAACTCGACTAACAAGGAGGAATGCTATAAGGTTTTGTCGAGTTCAGTGGAGTAACCACACCGAAGCAGAGGCAACATGGGAAAGAGAAGATGATCTCAAGCGAGAGTTTCCTTACCTTTTCGAGGAAGAGCCGGAATCTCGGGGACGAGATTCTCTTTAAGTGGGGTAGGTTGTAGCGACCCGCGTTTTTGCCCGTTGACAAAAATCACTAAAAATTTGAACTTTTTAAAATTTTTCAAATTAAAATCAATTTGCTAGCTTTAGTTAGTAGCGAAACCAAAAGATTTTGAATTTTAAACCGTGCCTAAAAGTCATCATGTGCATTTTCGCGTTTTTCTTGATTTGTTTGAGTGTTGGTTTCAATCCTTTCTTTTGAATGAATTTGAAATTCATTCAAATCTAAAATCCAGCAAAAGATCAAATCATTTCTTTTCTATCGGGCCGCCCCGTTCCTTTTCTCCCCCGCCGGCCCAGCTCCCTTTCTCTTTTTCTCTTTACTCCCGCGCCAGCCGTTCCGGCCCAGTTCGCCCGGCCCAGCACTCCAGCCGGCCTGTCTCTCTCCCTCTCTCGCTGACGTGTGGGCCCGGCACCCGTCGCCTACCTCCCGCCTCGCCGGCGCAAATCGCGCCCGCGCCCATCCCGGCGTGCTCCCTCACCGCCGCTGTCGCGTCCAAGCCACAGGGAAGATCTTGTGCAACACGTGCGCTCTTGGAACCGCCTCCACAGCCCCGTCCTCTCCTCTACTTAACGCACGCGCCAAGCTTCCCGAAGCCCGACGAACTCCACTCCGCGTCGTCAGCCACAGTCGCTTCTTCCCTCGCTCCGTCGCGTCCCGAGCACTGCTCAAGCTCTCCTCGCGCGTCACCGCCGCTCATCGAAGTTCGCGAACCGCCTTCGCGCGTCAATCGCGCATAAACACCGGCGAGATATTTTTGCCGGCGAACCGACCTCGCGCCCCTCGGACCGCCATTGCCGGTCTATAAAGCAAGGGGCAGACCCCCGCTTCCTTCCTCTATTCTCATTTCCACTCCACTTCCACTCTCGAGCTCTCTCTACACTTTTCCCCAATTTCTCTCTCAACTCCGGCGAACCCTCCGCCGAGTTCTCTTTCCTTCTCCGGTGAGTCTCGACACCTATTCTTCGTCGAGTTCATCAGTCCTTCACTTGCTTGACACGCTGGTGCTCTCCTTTGGCGCAGCCGTGACTTGCAGGTGAAGTTTAACGGAACCCTAGCCCCGCCGTCCGCCGTCTTCGTCGCCGGCCCTCTTCCGTTCTTTCTCTCGTTTAACCGAGAGCACGGTGAGCATCTCCACTCACTTCTTTCTCCCTTGCGCATGATCTCGTCGACTGATCGCTAGCGCGAGTACCATCTCCCCTAGCGCCGGCCAGCCGCCGTGCCCCTTCTCGCCGCCGGCTACACTTCCGGCCGCACGCGAGCACGCTAAGGCCACCAAACACTCCCTCGCACTCGTACGCACGTCCGCACCCACTCAAGCATGCTCTCGCGCGTGCGCAACACTTCTTTACCCCGCGCACCCCGGCGCGCCGCCGAGCTCCGGCGAGGTCGTGCCGCCGCTTCGGCCTCTCTCCACGTCAACGCGTAGTACCCATAGGTTCGCCGTGACCCCTTCTCTCTTTTGCGCTCCCTCTCTCCCTCTCTCGCACTTCCGCGACACCTGCGCATCGAGCGCCGGCTACGCCGCCGCCCTTCTCTCTCGCCGCCGGCCGCCGCGAGCTTCCTCCGGCCCTGCCGAGACGTTCGCACGACTCCCCGCACCCCCGCGCACACTCGCAACCACTCACACTTCGCTCCCGCGCACTCCTTCACCTTTCCCCCTTTTCTCGCCGGCGCACCGCCAACTCCGGCGTCGTCGCGCCGCCGCTCTAGTCGCCCTCGTCGACAACATCTTCCACCTTCGCACTCGCCGTCACACGCTGATCACGGAGGTGTGCTTCGCGCCCCTATCCTTCGCCTGTAGCCGCCGCCGGCGAGGGTTCCGGCGAGACCCCACCGCGCGCCGTCGTTCTCCGCCGCGCGCCGACTCAGCAGCGCCGCCGTCCTACGTGGCTGCCGCGTCAGCGCGTCGGGCCCACGACGACCGGGTCGCCCCGCTTGCGTGGCGAACTCGGCGCACCGTGGACACGCCGTTCTATCACCGCCGGTCCACCGCTCAGTGGGCTTGGCTCACGAAACAGTATCGCGCGGACCCCGCTGGGCCCTTTGGCCCACCGGTCAGTGAGACATTCTCACCGGAAATTGCTACGCGCACACAGAATCGTACACAGAAAATCATTTCGACCACATTTCCAATATCAGAAAAATTCCCAAAATTCCTCAAAAATCCAATAATCACTCCTAGCCATTTTCCAACCTTTGCTACACACTGGAAAATTAGGATGATGGTTATATTTAATTATGATAATCACATCCTAATCAATTTCCTTTCTTTTACATCAAAAATCAATATCTTTTTCATTCCAACTCCAATTTTGGCGAAACTTGCGCCAAAATTCATCTAAAATCATGATCTATCCAGTGCCACCAAAATCAACTCCCATCTGGTTTTATTTGGATTTTATTCGGATTTATTGCTCTGTTAATTTGATTGCAAGCGGTAGATTTATTCTTTTTAACTCGATAGATAATCAAGACGAAGATACTGAAGATCCTGATTACGAGGATTTAGAGGAAGAAGAGCTTGGTGAAGGCAAGTCTAACTTCCATTGATCATATTGATCCTATGTTTGCAAATATCCTAAATAGAGCTGTTTATAAATAAATAGCATGGTATTTAAATGGATTTAAATGCTAGAATGGTCCTATGTAATATTTGATTGCCTGCCTTGACTTGATTATATCCTGTATCCTTGTTAACCCTAGGAATCAACATCATTAATTTAATTAATGAATTGTTGATATGCTCGCTGCTTAGGACTTTCACATGTGTTTAATTAATATTGCTCACATGATTTTCGTGTAAATGCGTGTGTCTTGGTGGTGTGTGTAAATGTGGAATTGGGTGGTTAATAATAAGTGCAACCCTAGTGAGGGATATTTTGGCGGGATCAGGCGAGGTAGTCCTCAGTGGGGAGGCTATCTCTGGGACGCTCTTCCACTTGTGGATTGGCTATTGAAGATGCCTGGTTCGGTCGTATAAGAACCGGTTCTTGTGCCGCCTTTGCCTAGCACCCCTCGCGCAGCCACAAGCCGTGAATGGGCACGAAATTGGAACCACACCCTACTAGTACTCACCCGGTACCCCCCCGGAGGCAGGAGATTGCAACGGAGTCCCAGGAGAAGACTCGTTCGTTGGTGGGTGTTCGAGATCCGGCATTTATGACTGGCCATATTATTATGATTGTGAAGCCCCTGGTGATGTCCGTGGGGGATGCCGTGGTGGTACCAAGTAGGTATGGAACCTTTAGTGGGACAGTCCAAACTATGACGATAGGGAGGGCTGGACCACCTTGTGGGGAAATTTGTGCACCCTTGGCCAAGGTTAAAAATCTTTCCGGAAAGCCGTGTTCCACGGTATTGGACAACGCGAAAGCATCGGCCACACTATGATTAGATTTTCCGCGTGAGTCCCCTTGGTGTTTTTTGGAAAAACGCCGGTTTGGAGCCGTGTGCTGGTTGTCGGCCAGTGGTAAAATTGAGGAACTGGCGGGATGGATTGCATCTCCCCCAGGGCCGCCCAACCCCACTTTTATCTACAAATATTTGATTAGAATTGCGAAATGTTTTGTTTTCAAAACAACCCTGCATAAACTTGGCTTTCTCGCCTTGTCAATAAAACCCAGCCTATCCTTTGATAATCCCTTGCATAATCATAACCCTCGTGTTAGGCTTGCTGAGTACCTTAAGTACTCACTCTTGCTTCAATCATTCAGAAGATGAGCCTGAGTATGACTTTCAAGCTGATGGTGATGAAGAGTAGAGTTCGGCCTACGCTCAAGCGGTGCCTGTAGGAGTGGAGCCGTTTCGTCTTCCGCTAGAATTAGTGTTAGCTCTGGCTGCTGCGACAGCCTTTGAGCGTGATGCTTGTGGGTGTTGAGGCTGCTCGCCTCTTTTGTACAAAGACCTTTATGTATTAAAAGGCTTGTATTGACTCTCGGTAATATAAATAAAGTGTTTGCTGTGAAGCATTCTGTGAAAGTGTCGTATCAGCTACTGATCCAGGGACTGATACGGGAAACACTAAGTACTTCAGAAATGGGGTACGACAGGTACAAAACCAGCAAAGCAGTTTGCTGTGGCTTCTAATGGGAGGAGTCGTCCGTCCGGTCTGGCTCTTCCTATGCTTTCCTAAACGGGTGCGAGCTAGGTGCAGTCCGCGAGGCATCCGCATCACTGCGCCAGAACATGATGGAGTCTCCGAGCCGAAATAGCAAGAGCACCGCAGAAAGAGAACAGGCAGTACAGCGTGTGGCTGTCCTGTCACTGAATTAAGTGTCAGGAAGAGGAGAGGAGTCAAAAAGATCAGTGACCTGCAGGTCGATTCGCGGAGGGGGGGAGGGGGGGGGGGGGGGGGGGGGGGGGGGGGGGGGGGGGGGGGCTTATGACCACGTGCGGTAAGAGAAAGTCAAGCCAACCTTCAACCTTGAGAGATGATGACTTAACTGCGCGCGCAAATCCTCATCGTGAAGTTTGCTTGTTCGTTTTATTTGTTGGTTAGTTACTTTGTCGGTCGGTACATCCTTGTGCGCTCGAGGCTGGGATTCAGAGGCTCTTCAGGTACAAAACCAGCAAAGCAGTTTGCTGTGGCTCCTCACGGGAGGAGTCATCCGTCCGTCTGGCTCTTCCTATGCTTTCCTAAACGGGTGCGAGCTGATTCTGTTTCTTGCATAAACTTCATTATACTCACAATGCAGATATTGTAAGATGTTCATGTTGTCATACAGTTAATCTTGTTAGGCCAGGTACTACTGATTCTGTTTCTGTCCTTTTTCTTGGTTTAAGCATTCACTAACTTGGGGCCTTCACAAGGCAATTTGGGACACCAGTTTTTTTTTTTCTCTTCTGGAACTTGTTTTTAGCATGGCCGTAAGCAAGGCCTAGTTGCTGCCAAGTTACTGGGCAGGGTTGCATGTCCATTTGTGTTGGTACTTCTTCTTACTGATGATTAATTTCATGTCAATGCAGTGAATAACGTAGCTCATGTGAACTGTGGTCAATGCCGCACAACCTTGACCTTGATGTTTCCTTATGGGGCACCTTCAGTAAAATGTGCCATATGCAATTACATCACAACTACTGGAGTACGTTAAGACTCGTTCTGAGCCAACTTATGTGCAAGTGTAATCAATGTTCTGTGTCTGACCTTACTGGTTTTGAACTAACATTTTCTTCTGAATTTCAGATAAATACGGTGGCAACCACGCCATCTGCAACTCCAGCATCAAATGGATCTTCATATAGTCCCTCATCTACTTCTGCTGTATGTGCACAACAATGAAGTTTATGTTAACAGATTGCTCTTGTAGTGTAGAATGTTTGATCGCTTTTTTATTCTTGTCTTGCAGCCTAAATCTCAACCCCCGAATGTAACTGTTGTTGTTGAAAATCCAATGACAGTGGATGAAAAGGGAAAACTGGTAAGCTCTTATTAGTCGAAGCAACTCTAGTGAACCTTTATATCTGAATGCTGAGTTAACCTTGTTATGATTAACTAAATTATTCACTTTTTAACACAGGTGAGCAACGTCGTAGTTGGCGTCACAACTGGGAGAAACTGACATGTTATTGCCACTTACTACGTCTTTCATGTGTCTGTATGAGAAGTTGAAAAAACTGAACTGTGTGGTACAGTGCTGTCGATCTAGTGATTGGTTTCTTGTTGTGGAAGAACAAAGCTAGAAGTTGCACCAAGTGTTTATGGAATCTTTGCACAGAAAACCATGAAGGCTTTGAATCTCTCGATTTTTTTTTTGGTATGTATTGTTAAACTTGGCTCTGTGATCAGATAGTTGGGTGAATGCTAGCGTAGTTTCATGTTGATACATGCATTTGTACAGGATCTGTTAGTTTGTGTTACCTTGGCGGCTTCACTGTTACTAGTATGTATTGCTGGTTATACGTGCAGTTTGTGCATTTGAAAAGGAATTTAGTACACTGAATTAAGCTGCAAGACATGCCTTCTGTGCGTTTGGAAAGGAATTTACCGCACTGAAGTTAGCTGCAAGACAACGGCAAGTTTATCTTGTTGCGTTCGGCAAGTATTGCAGTAATGTTTTAACCTGGATTTATAATTTTGTACTTTTGACATTACTTGTTCAAACTAAAGATAGTGTTTGGTTTGATTCCGTTAAGAGTACTTAATATTTATGTAAATTCAGTTATAAACTTTTTGGGGGCAGGGCCACTATAGAAGATGGAGCAAGCGAGGGCAAAAGGTCGTGTCACCTTTTATATGCTACATTTCTCTGCATACACGCCCTGTGTTTCACAATTCTCTTGCGTTTTTGCTATCATGTATATTCTTTCGGGGTCACAATACATTAGTAGTTTTATCAATAATTATTTGGCGGGTTGATTCATGGTGATACTCCAAAAATAGCATGTGAGTGCGTACAAAGATCAGGAGAGCAACCTGCTGTTGCTTGGACCCAAACGGGCTCCGTCGTGCACTGCAGGGCGGATGGGCCATGCACCGCTGTCTTCTTCATCGTTGTACAAACTCGTGCACACATAGCATGATGCGTGGAGAGCCCGAGGAGATGCACGATTGATCCGGTCGATGCGCAAGCGGCAGTGGACTACCGGACAGCGTGGTCGCAGGGCGAGACTCCAAACGGCCAAACGGGGGTGGTCACCGCGTGGCTGGTTGACTGGCATGGATCGCATGGGCATCGGCGTGGGGGGTGGGAGTCGAAAATCCTTGCACCAGCCCACCACCTGCTACGCACAGCTTGCATACAAGGAAAGCAATCCACGCTGTGAAGCACTAGTTATATTGTTCAACATATTAAAGTGGCAGTATCTGAATGTAGAGGATATAAAACAACAAAATGAAAAGAAAACTTACAGACATTTTTTGATTTTTCAAGCTTTGAAAATGAGGATGGGTACATTTGTGGGTAGCTTAATTAGACACGAGAATCAATCCGCAACATAAATTATCATATTTTATTATACAAATTTGAGGTGAAAACAATTGTGAAAGACGTACTAAAAAGATAATTCAACATATGTGAGTTGTTATGGAGCAATAAAATGAATAGTTGCAGCTATTCAAATTTTCATTGCATCTTAAATTATGAACGACAGTAGATAACTCGAGAGCATCATAGCACCTAAACCCTTTGGAGCACCCGACTCTCGTCATGAAGGGGGAAGAAGTCACATGAAAGGATGGAGAGTTGGGGAGGGCAAATGATCATTATATTTTTCTTTTTTTTGAGACCATATTTTACCTTTTCTTTGCTACTTTCTTTGTGGCAAATAAATTGGCTCCCTGACATAAAAGTATATATATGCACGTTATAGGAAATTTACCATCAAATAGACTTGGTAAACTTCAATACAAAAATGAGGTATCTTTCAATGTTTAGTCGAGTAACTTATCTGGATGCATGAAATCCTCATATCATGGCATTGGGTTCAAGGCACTGTTTTTTTTTTCGAAAGAGAGTTCAAGGCGTTTTGATTTTCCTTTAGTTCTCTCTCACAGTGATCACTAATTAGTTGAGTTCTATCATGTTTTAGGGTGCGGATTGGCTCCCGGACCCATCAGGCCATTTCTCACCAAGGTCAGCATATGAGTGATACTTCACGGGTGGAATTACATTCGAGCCGCATAAAAGATTATGGAAGACATGGGCACCATTAAAGGTAAAGATCTTTTTATGGCTACCAATCTGGAACCGGTGTTGGACTGCCGATCGCTTGGCCCGTCGCGGGATGCAGCATCCAGAGCGCTGTCCACTATGTGACCAAGTTGAAGAAGGCATCCAACACGTCCTAACCTCATGTTCTTTGCAATAGAAACATGGTTCCATGCATTGCAGTGGATTGGCTTTGGAGACCTGATTTCGTCTCTAGATGACACATGTTTCAAGGAGTGGTGGCGACGAGCAAGTAAAAGGGTAAACCAGGAGAAGAGGAAAGGCTTCAACACACTGGTGCTCCTAGTGGCTTGGGCGATTTGGAAACACCAAAATAGGTGTGTGCTCGATGGCATAAGCCTCCAAGCTCGAAGCCTTCTTCTTGAGATCAAGGAAGAAGCTCGGGAGGCTAGGGCAGCTCGAGTAGTCCAGGTGTCATACAAGATCGGTTGTCGTAGCGAAGTAACGGACGAGAATATAAGCTAAACACTAACCTCAGCCAAAGTATGAAGGTGTACTTGGTTGTTATTACTTCTTAATACAATAACACACAGCTCTCCTGCGTGTTCGAGAAAAAAAAATACACCAGACAGTGTCACTGCTGACTATATACAATCATGACAAACCAAAATGTTTTTCGATATTAGAAGAGAAACAATGCCATTTGATTTCATCTGCATATGTATGCTTGAAAGTGCAACTAGGCCCCCTAGTGGGTTTTGGACGATTGATGACTAACAATTAAAGAACTAATGAGTTTATATGAGCATGTGTGCAGCAAGAGATAAATGAAACGTCGTTGATGTTCCCTCAAAATGAAAAGGGAAAAGAAAAGGATGTCTATGACATTGAGCTTGTATTTTCATATATTTTAGTTGTAGGTATGCCGTACTATCAAGAGGGATACGACGTAAAAAACGGTGAATTTGACTAAGTGCTCAAAATACTAACTCCATATGCATTCGAGAGTGCTAACTTCAAGTTTTGGCTCAGGGCAGCCGGACTAGTCCGTGCTAAACCGGACTAGTCCGTGTTGTGTCGAGCTGGACTAGCCCGGACAAGGCTTGGACCACAGAGAGTTGGCACACATGTTTCGGACTAGTCCGGGTCGAGTCGGACTAGTCCGAGTTCCCGGACTTGTCTGGCTATGGAGTCGGACCACAAAGAGTTGGCACATGGTTTCCGGACTTGTCCGGCCCTCGGGGCGGACTAGTCTGGGTCCCGGACTAGTCCGGCTTATAAGCCGGACCACAGTAACTTGGCACACCTTTTTCGGACTAGTCCGGCTCTCGGGGTGGACTTGTTCGAGTCTAGTGTATCCGGGACTTAGTCGTTTTGAGCTAGGGTTTCGTTTGAATCTCGGACTTGTCCGAGTATGTGCGGATTAGTCCGTGTAGTGACAGCTCAAACGGTCACTTTGGGGGATGGGCTATAAATAGACCCCTCTCTCCCCATTTGCACGGTTGGCCACTCCCAGATCTGAAGAAACACACTCACACACACTTTGAGCTCCTCTCTTCCTTCCCCAAGCCTAGGGTTTCGATTTCTTGAGGGATTGAGAGAAGATTGGAGAGTTCTTGAGTGAGCCAAGGCATATTGCATCGAGCACTTTGTCTCTCTTCACCGCCGCTGACGTTCGTGTTTGTTACTCTTGGGGATTCATCTCCTAGACGGCTAGGCGTCGCCGGGGACTCCCAATTTGTGTGGTTGAGTCCCGGGAAGTTTGTATTGCCCTCCTCACAAGAGGATTTCGTAGTGAAGGACCGAGCCCGACTTTGTGTTGATGCTTGGAGAGGTTAGGGTTGAAAGCAACCCGGTACTTTGTGGACTCCTCAACGTAGACATAGGCTTCTAAGTGGAGCTGAACTTCGGTGAAAAATCATGTGTCTCCTTGTTGCTTAATTGCTCTTGTTCATTATCTTGTTCTTCATATACTTGCTTATCTAGGGTTTGCTAGAGGTTGCTCAATTACTTGTTGTATACTTGCTCTACTGCTTTCCTAACTTGCTCTAGTTATTGTACTTAGTATACCTGCTATAAACCCTGCTTGAATCGGACTTGTCCGAGTTCACCCGGACTAGTCCGGGTTGTTTGTTGCTGATAAAGTTTTAATTAGTCATTTCAGGTCCTGTTGCCTATTCACACCCCCACCCCCCCCCCCCCCCCCCCCCCTTCTAGGAAACTTTCAATGCTTCCATATATCGAGAAGCTGATTTTTTTTTCAAGAATCTAGAAGCTGATATCTGCTCCAAAACTGCGGCAACAGTTTTCTATGAGTGACCCAGGGGAAAATAGTTTTGAGTAAGTTCAGTGATGGATTTTTTTTTAAAAAAAATGAACCAAATAACATAAGAGTTTCTTTTTTGTTTTGGAAAGGTCACTGGGAGAGAGCATCACCATATGAATATATTGAACGTGCGGCGAACCACTGATCAATGACCTCATTTTTTAGAGAACTAAGACAAAAACCCTACAATGTTGTTAATTAGAAGAAGCCAGGCTAAAACCGTGATAACTACCTAGCTATAAACTAGGCCTCTACCAACAAGCCTTAGCACAAGGACACGACTATGGCATAACCACAATAAAACACCAAACCCCAACACAAGTGTTTCATTTGTGGCGTAACCACAGAAAACAACACCGCGCCCTAGCACAAGGGCAAATTGTGGCAAATCCATGGATCAGAACACGACGACACACACAGCAGGGAAGACGAAAGGAGGAAGCTTCCACCAAACCAAACCACCATAGCACTACACCAAGGCAATGCCTCTAGAGAGGTCGCGAAGAATCCTATGATTGGCAATGCAGGGCACCTCAACAACGCTTCCAAAGAAGAAAATGGCGCTCAAAGCATCATCGTTACAAAACTTTCACCTGATGCCCTGCACGAGGAGGCTTGAAATCTCATGAGCCAAGGCACATACAGCAATACATCGGCTCCCCGCTGATGTGCGCTCTACAACGGGCGGTTGGACTGCAAGGCGGGAGGAACCAGTGAGGCCACCGTGCCTAAACATGGGCCGCCGTAGTCAGCCGTCGTTGTGACCGTTGTGGCCTTGCGCGCGGTTACCGCGCCCTGTCGATGCATGTGGCCGTCGCGGCCATCGCACCCCTTTGACCAGGGTTGCCATCGCGGCCTCCAGGCCCCTTCGCCGCCGCCCTTCACCCACCGGTCATCGTGGCGCCTTAGCTTTGCACACGCCACCACCCTTCACGCGTTTGGAGGTCACGCCCCTCAGCTTCAAGCACGCCGCTGCCTCGGGTTTAGGAAGAACCACCTCCTGCCGACTTCGGATCCGGCCATGAAGGGCCACAAATCCAGCCGCGCCAATGTTGGCTCTGGTCGCGGAGACCGTGGATCCGCCACGACGCCGATGCCTTGAACCTCCGTGAGCTCGGAGGGGGTGCTCGCTAGAGGGGAAAATGCCTTGCCGCCGCCATCCTGGCTAACCGTGCGAGTTGTTCCTGCGGCTCGCTCTGACGGCGGTGCGGCTGGGAGGGGAAGAGAGGGTGGCTGCGACTAAGGTTGTTGGTCGCCGCCCGAGTCACCCATAGAGTTTTCGTCGTCTATATTGGATGGTTCCACGATGCAGCAGCCAGTTTTTACCATGTCGGCTTCAAAAATATAATACGCCATGCTACTGCAAAGCATTGTTGCCACAATTTATCCTTCCACTTGTAGCTACAGGGATAGGTAACCAACACATGCGCTAAGTTTTTGCCACAGATTTGATCAAAACCATCATCCGTGTTGACTATCTTATACTTCTCACAACTCAGTCATAAGTTCCCAATGGATTTGTTGTCTCGATCCTACTCAGATATTCACTAGTACTTCTGAAATAACAAGCCACAATCGTTGCAAAACAACAGTCAATAAAAAACTGACGCATAGTTTGTTGTTGGGAAAAATTGTCTGCAACACATCGAAAAAAGGTGACACATCGAAAAACAGTGGCTTCATTCGCAGAACACCAACAAAGTGAAATTTGTCTGCAACACACTACGATTTTAGAAACTCTTTTCTGTGACACACTATGACAATTTAATAATTATTTTCAACCTTTTTATCTCAATTCATAAATAATATTAGAATTTGAAACTTGGCACCAATGTACATTGTTGCATTCTCTATCATTAAAAAATAGAGCCGGATTTTTTTCGACTGTTTTCATGATTTGCTCGATCTATTAAATATTAAAACAATGAGAAAATGATGCAAACAACCGAAAAATCCAGCTTCATTTTTTTAATGATAAACAATGCAACAATGTACATTGGTGCTAAGTTTTAAATTCTAATATATTTTATGAATTGAGATAAGAAAGTTAAAAATAATTTGTAAATGATCATAATGTGTCAAAGAAGAGACTCCTCGGAATCGTGGTGTGTTGTAGACAAATTCGACTTTGTTGGTGTGTTGTGGACGAAGCCACAATTTCTCAATGTCTTAGACAATTACGCCTTGTTTTTACAACATAGCCATTTTTAATCTGCTACCTTCTTTCTCCTGCTAGGTAATTAGCTTTGCTGGGGGGGGGGGGGGGGGGGGGGGGGGGGGTGGCAGGCCCCATTTTTGAAGTACTAGCAGTTAAGCAGACAAAGCATAGTTAGCTGACATGCACAAAATACTAGACATGAACATTTTCAGCAACGTGTACCAGCTGCCGTGAGAGTGTTAGACGTCGATACAAGCCCGTGACCTCTTCTTCTTATCCTCGGTTGGGAGTTGGGACGTTGCCTACGACCGATGATGGCCTAAACGATAGTGTACGTTGGTTTTCAGGTATGAATCAAATGAATCAAAACCTTGATATCTTATCTTCTATATTGTACTATATTGTACTAGTATGAGTCATGTGCCCCCCCCCCCCCCCCCCCCCCCCTCCTCCTCCCAAGCACCACCACCACCAAAAAAATGTGAAAAATAAGAACAATTTATGCTTTCAGGATGAAGGTTCTGATCAAATTTGTGGCAAAAACAAGCGCATCTCTGCTTTTCCCTGCAGCTCCAAGTGTAGGGATAAAACTGACATCCCTCGTTAAGCAACATAGCCTGTGGTACCATGACTTTATTGTATTTTTAAATCCTGACGTGGGATTGGTTGCATCCTAATATGTTGAATCGGCTACTGCACCGTGAATGTGTTCAACGTAGATGATCGGGAAAACACTTTTGTTAATTCAATTGGTGCATATTAGTGGCATGTGAGGCAGATAGGAAGTTCAGAAATTTCGATGGTTTGGAAGAGATAAGCCTATCTTTCGATGATAAATAAAGATTTTTCTCACAATGATGGACCATGTGACAGAACTTATCATTGTGAATTCTGCTATAAAAAGCATGTACATCCTTGCAGATTTATCTCATGTTTCCTACAATTTTGTGATTTTGCCCTTGTTTTGACATGCGTGTAGGGGCGCATTTTGAAAGATTAACAGTACAGTTCTCATATGTTTTGATCTTTCCAAACTTGAACATATATACATGTCCAATAAAATTGTTTCGGAGTATGAAGCGTGGAACACAATATTGGTGTTGGATAACAACTAGTATGAAGCATGGATACATGCAAATCTATTATATATGCTAGAAATTTCCACGTTAATCTGAGAAAATGCTAGAAATTTTCACGTTAATCCGAGAAAATAAGAAGAGAAAATTACCCACCACTGCCATTATGAAAAATTAGTCACAAAACCCCCTCAAACATTTCTAAATAGTTAAATTCGGAATAATAAAATAACCAAAAATACCCTTCGCATCTATTTCTAAATTACACACCATGCCACTATGAGTCAAAAATAGCTAAATTCAAAATAATAAAAAATAACCAAAAATACCCTTCAGACCTATTTATAAATTACCCTACATGCCATTATAAGTAAAAAAATAAATTTAGATTATAAAAAATAGCTAAAAATATATCAAATTCTTATTTAACTTACCCACCATACAATAGAATTATAAAAATACCTAATGTAAACTTAATTCCGATTTCTAAATACACCGTAATATGTCTAGCTAGAATGGCACATTTTCTTATTTTTAGCATGACACATTTTCTTCAAAAGATTTTTTTATACCACAACACATTTTTTTTCCTACCATGACATATATTAGTTGTTTAGCATGAAAGGTACCTTACTTCCAAAACAAAATCAAATATATTGTTAGATAAGACATAATCCAAGAAAAAAAATGGCTCATCTCACACTCAAATTGAGGAATGGTATGAAATTCTCGAATCTATTTTCTACTGTTTTATAAATATAGAGTATAAAATGAATAATAACAATAAACTATGTTAAACTTCTACATTAATATAAAATATTTTAAATAGTTTAGTAAGCTAGCCGCGCAAATATGTGGACAGCAATTATGAGTTAAAAAAATAGCTAAATTCCAAATAATAAAAAAATAAAAAAAACCCTTCACACCTATTTTTAAATTACCCGCCATGCCATTATAAGTCCAAAAAATAACTAAATTCAGATTAAAAATAGCTAAAATATTCTTAACTCTTATTTCTAATTTACCCACCATACCATTATGAGTTAAAAATACCTAAATTTTGGAAAATTAAAATATCCAAAACACACTTAGTTCCTATTCCTAAATACACCGTTATAAAAAGATACCGCCATATGTCTAGCTACATGCACATTCTCTTATTTTTAGTGTGACACGTTTTCTTCATAAGATTTGTTTGTAGTACAACACATTCTTCTCTATTTTGACCATGTGTCTTTGTTGTCTAGTTGCCACAACGATGATCTTTACATGCTACTTATAAAAATTTAATACAACATTTAGGTAATGATGACTCATCACACACTCAAATGGTTGCCACAACGAATGCGCAGGCAACCATACTAGTTATTTATATATAATAAAGAACAATAACATGGTAACAAAAAGTAAACGGAAAAGGGTCAAAACATATGCAATCTGAGCTTAGCTGGTTAGGTTTTTTGTGATGTAACTAGCAACCCACGCGGGTTTAAGTCCCAGGCTTGGCATGAATGTTGCATTTACGGCTGAATTATTCTTTCAGCGGAGGCGACGTCTCAATTGACGCGATGCACCTATGCTGAATTCGTGAATCTCAAGATCAAGACAGCTCGGTCTTTCGAAGATGCTTACAGGGGTAGCTTGCCTGCGTGTGTTCATAGAGGTGAGTAATCGTACATGTTTGTGAGTATCTACGTTTGTATTGTATTTCTTTGAAAAACACGCACACAATATGTTTTCCCCAAACATCTGATCATTGCAACTATATGGTGTTTTGCTATCATGTATATTCTGTTCACAATACATTAGTTGTTTTATCAATAATTATTTGGTGGGTTCACAGTGATACTCCAAAAATAGCATGCGTGGGGAGAGCAACGTGCCGTGGCTCGTTGGCATGACGAGTCCGTCCAGCGCCAAACCCATACGGGCTCCGCCATGCCCGTGGAGTCAGACTCAGGGTGGAGGGTCATGCACAGGGCCGGCCCTGATATTTCGGAGGCCCGGTGCGAGATTGCTTCGGAGGCCCCTTTTAGCTTATACTGATATACATATATATATATACTCTGTGCATTCTTCTAATCGTTATTGTTATACAAAAAATTAAGACAAATTAAACTAGATTTATTGTCCTTATGATAGTATATATTTGATAATAGAGAGAGTATTTAGTTACTAAAAATATTATCTATCACTTTCGCAAAAAAAAATTATCTATCACCACTACATATTTTCCGGTACCTGAAAATCAGCCGCATGACTTTAGAGTATTTATACTACTTTCAACATTGTTTATGGTTCCTCTACTGACCATTGTCATGCCCCTTGTCAAGCCTATTACCATGTAGTATGAGCTGCTGCAGTTATGCAATAGTAGACAGTAATTACGAGAGCAAAAGAACCAAAGATTAAAGAACATGTACAAAATAAGTTGCAGGCCAGAACTTTGCCTTTCATGACAGGCCACATGGTAACTCCACCGGCCTTTTTTTTTTGAGCCAAGCTAACTCCACCGGCCTAGGCCTGCGGACCAGCAAGAACAAAAATAAATAAACCAATGGCCCAAGGCCCAAACAACTCTTTGTCGGTTCGTCCTGTTTCCTCTACGACTTCCACAAGTTTCGCCAATGGCGGCGGACGGAACTGCCGAGCAGGCGCAGCCATGGAGATTCGCATGAGATAATCGATGTTGCGTCTCAGGAGGGGGCCCCTTGGATTTTGGAGGCCGCACCGTTTGCACCGCCTCAGGGCCGGGCCTGGTCATGCATGCACCGCTGCATCGTCGTACAAACTCGTGCACACGAAGTATGGAGCTCGAATGTCTGCAGATGGGAGAGCCCGAGTAGATGGGAGATGCAGGCCTACGACCAATCCGTCCGTCCCGTGGACCGCGGGGGCTCCAAAGCGTCGCCTTCAGTGCGGGGCGCGGGCGGTCACCGCGTGGCTGACTGGCATGGATCGCTACAACCTGCTCCTACGCATAGCTTGGATAGAAGAAAAGCAAGGTAGCAGCAATACTCATGGCCGTTGTAAGAGAACGTCATGTCAACCGAGAGATAATGACCTTTTAATCCTCATTGTTCGTTTTAGTAATGTTTTTCTTCGACCAATTTTCGAAACGGCATCAAAATAATTAAGTCTTGATTAGTTGGTTCCTTACATTATCATCGCTGCATCCTTGTCAAGTGGGGCTCGTCACGGGGGGAGCCGTCCGTCCGGCTCTTCCTATGCTTTCCTAACCTAGACGGGTGCCGACGTGAGCACATGGAGTGAACCAGCAAGAGCACCACGGAAACAGAAGCAGCGTGACCGTGTGGGCTGCCTGTGTCCTGACATTGAAGTGTGAGGAGCGAGGGGGAGGAGTCAAAAATGGAGCCGCGCGAGAAACACACAGGCCGATCCTGTGCAGAAGAGCAAGCTGGACTCTGCTGCAATCATGCTGCGACTAGGACAACCACCCGCGCCGCGCTCGCTGCCAAAAAGAGCAGTGTGCGATTCGCGGGGTCGAGCTCATCAGCGAACAGCAATGATGCGTCGCCTTTCCCAAATCCCACCCAGCTCCTCCTGCTACTCATCCGTTCCCAGACTCCTTCGGATGACCGACCATGGCTTCTTTCTCCCCCTTGACCGTTGCCGTCGGGTGGTTCGTTTGTGCGGTCTTCAAACGCTCTGGTTTTTTGCTTCGTTTCTCCACTGCTCTGCTTCGCTTCAGTTCGGTGCCGTGCTCCGCTCTGCTCTGCTCGCCGGGGCGAAGTGAATTCTGTTTCACAGCATGTAGATTGGTGAACTCGCTGCATTATTAGTTCTGTAGCGATGAGAAATAATGTTACTGTAGTTACACTAGTTCTATATACGAACACAACCCTTCTGAAACCGAAATAATGTCGTGGCGCTCAATTTTGAATTTTCGATGGTTGAGATCAAAACAGACAACCACAAATGTGTGGGTTTCATGATTCATCGCTACAAATGTTAGCGCCCTCTGTTTTTTTGCCCTTCGCTGACCTGCACTGCCTCCTGCTTCATCCACGCAGAGGACAGCCTTTTGTTGCTCGAGTTTTCCAAAAGCGAAACCCTGCAAAACTCGCCCGCAGCCCGGTGTTGGCTCGTGTGTGTCGAGCAGCTCGCCCAAATCGCGCTGCAACGACAGAATTTCTTGAGCGAGGCCTCGTGCGCTCGCTGACATTTTTCCACTGCAGTTCGCGCTGGTCCAACGGATCGGATGGGTGAGCTGAGTGCTGAATTGGTTGGGGTTCCCGTGCCCGGACAAGCCATTATTTATCCTCCTTGAGCGCTCGAGAAGAGAAAGGAAAGTGTTCTAATCATCATGTTTTAGTGGTCTACGAACAAGTAAATGCACCGTCAACACTTCCCTTCTGATGGATCGTTCAGTATTTATTCGTGCTACACACACACAAAAAAAAAAGTATCACTTTACTAATATAAGCACTTCCTTGCTAGAATCGTGATCAAAGATGAAAATGAAACATATCGACTTACCAGTTGAGATGTGGACCTCAAGATAATTACTATGCATAGGACAACTGATATCGGAGTCTAAATAACACCAATATATAGTATGATATTATGTACCACAAAACGACTCATACAGAAATATAGATTACATATATGGATAGATAACTAGATATATTTAGAACAATGCAATGCTTGGACGTGAAGAAGAGAATTGTGCATGACAATGAAATGCAATTCTAAGAAGCGATAATGCTTAGTGGGTCAACAAACATAGATTTTAAAACTCAAATATGAAAATCAATCCACAACATAATTTTTTCATATTTTATTATACAAATATGAGGTGAAAAAAATGTGCAAGACGTACTAAAAAGATAAGTCAAAATATGAGTAGTAATGGAATACTAAATTTAATAATTGCAGCTATACAAATTTTCATTGCGCATCGTACAAGTTTTTTTTAATCTTAAATTTTAGACAACAGTAGATGACAATAGTGTATATGCCCAGAGAGAGCATTAGAACACCTAAACCCAAAACTGAGCGCAGCTCAATTGGTTAGATTCCTGGTGGTGGAAGTTCAAATCTTAGACTCGACATGGGTATTTTATTTATAACTAATTATTCTTTCAGTGGTAGACGACGTCCCTGTCGATAGTGATACACCTATGGTGATAGCTTCGTGAATCTCAAAATCAGCTGTCTGAGTCTCTCGTTGATGTTCATAGAAGTGGGGTGGTGTGCATGTATGTGTTCATACGGTACTCGTGTGCGTTTATGAGCGTTTACATCTTGTTCTGTGTTTTGCAAAAAAAAAAAAAAAGAAAAGAAAAAAGATCATCCAAACCCTTTGGAGCACTAGACCCTCGATATGAAGAAAGGGGGAAAAAAAAGAAGTCAAATGAGAGAATGGAGTGAGGGACGTCAAATTGTCATTTTACCTATGCTATTTCTTTGGGGTGAAATTGATTCCGGCCTTGACATCAAAGGTTGCATGCTCTAGGAAATTACCATCAAACTGGCGTGGTATACTTTAATATATCATCGAAACAGGATGTCGTTCGTTGATATGAACTTATAAAACAAGTGAATGCACCAGCGATCCTATTGTATGTCGGGAGAGTATCGAGAGTTGAGGTTTGGAACTCTCCAATTGCAGTTTATATATTTTTGGTATTTCAGACCTAAATGTCACGTTTACGGACTGAATATCCAATTTGAGAGTTTAGGGGCAAGAATACAACCCCACTGACAAGTTTAGGGATTGTGTCCATATATGTATTTTACTCTCTCGAAAGCATGCGTCTTTCAGAATCACGTAATCAAGTTTGCCTTTCTATATAATTCTTCCATTGCTGCAAAATAGCGGTAGAAAACGTCTTCGGTTTGAATAAAACAGGGATACATTCACAATGTAAAGAATGGTCCTTCTTAAGTTAACAATGTACATCACGAGCGGACACCAGCACCAGGTCCGCGTAACCATATGCACTATTTCGGAGCTGCCGATGTAGCTAGGAAACGTCGCTGTATAAGGTGAGATGGAGACAGGATGAGCAATGATCGATCGACTCGCATGCAGCTTTGCCTTGCCGCGAGCGAGCAGGCTCGGCAGTAGCAATATCCCTGAACAAGCACTAAGGTTCGAATCGGGTAACACCAGCACCAGGTCCGTGAACACACCGGCCGCCTCGAGAAGGAAGACGATGAAGATCAAGGATCTTCTGCCGCTGATGGCGGCGATGCTGCTGACCGTGGCCGTCGTCAACGACGAGCCTGCTGCTGCTGCTGCGGAGCCACTGCTGGCTGGGCCCGGGGTAAGCTAGCTCATCGAGCCACTACTTTCCCAACTCGAGCTGCTCTCTGCGTCCATGTCTGAGCTGAGGTAGCCGGCTGTGCAAGTTGCTAGTGCCGTTGGCCCGCCATGGTAGTCACTGCAGCTCCTCAGCTTGTCAACACAATAGCGGTGGAGCTGAGCAGAAAAGGGGTAGCTAGCGACGGACGGGAGCGGCGTCCGGTGACGAGTGGAATACTGGAGCCGTGCCGTGGGGGATGGGTGCGGCGGCCGCCGGCCGGCCGGCAACCGTGGGGAAAGGGTTTTCCCCTCTCCTCTGTCGACTGACATTTCTAGCCACAGTGCACAGTCCACTGAATTTTCCATGATTTCAGCCGATTCTCACCGGAAGAGAGTTTTCGCCGGCGGGGTTTCATTTCTGGGGTCCGGTGTCCGGTGTGCTCCCTGTTCTTATAAAGTTTCCTAGGGAGGAGGAAGGGAAAGAGGTTGAAGTGGCATGTCGGTGCGGCGAGAAGCCTGCGGTGGCAAGAACAAGAAGGAAGTTGGCGGAGATGGCGGCGGGGAAAGCAAAAGTGGACTAGTTAGCACGGAGGGCGCGGGGCAGTGGGAGTGGATCCGGCAACCGTGGGTCAGGGGAGAGGGTTTTCCCCTCCTCTCCTTAGTTGACTGACATTTCTAGATAGGACATGTGAGTTTCATCTTTCACTCCTCCACAGTCCACTGAATTTCCCATAATTTCAGCCGATTCTCGCCGGAGGTTCAATTGGGGGAGAGAGAGTTTTCAGTTTCACCGGCGGGGTTTCTGGGGGTTCGAATCCGGTGTGCTCCCTAGCTTATAAAGTTTCCCGTGAGGAGGAAGGTCCAGAGGTTTACGTGGCTCGGCGGTGCGGCGAGTCGCCGGCGGCGGTGCCGGAGCTGCCGGCTGCAAGAACAAGGAGGTGGGCGGAGATGGCGGCGGGGGAGCGCAAAAGTGGACTGGTTAGAAAATTGGGGGAAGTGGGAGTGGATCCGGCGGCGTGGACGCCGTGGACCTGCCGGGGACTGCGGTAGGCTCGTGTTAGAGCGGCTCGTCGATTGTCTGAAGTCGTCCAGGAGAGACATGACAAGGGAACGTCTGAAGGTTGAAGACAATGATTAGACCGCTGGATTGTGATCCAACGACTAGGAGGCAAGTCAGCCGGTCAGCCCAGCCGGTTGAAAAAGAGTCGGGCCTTTTTTTTTATTTCTGTCTCTTTTTGGTTTTGGCTCAGGAATTTGGGCCTTGGCGGCCTGCTGGGCTTGTCACTTGGGCCTGCTCTGAACTACTTCCGTTTTCAAATAACCGGGACTATTCATGATTTGACCGTTTGATAGCTTCTAAAGTACTTGGTTACATAAGATAAATATATTGATAGATTCAAGTGAAATAGAACATTAGTATTAATTTACTTTTATGAAAGTGATAATACGCATTAACTAGGAAATAATGGTCAAATAGTCATTTGAAACGTGAGGCAAGTATACATCCTAACAATTAAACATTTTCTGCTAATATTTTGGTGATTATAACTTGTCACAAAAAAAAAATTCATTCCACCTTAGTGGTCACAAAATCAGTTTTGGTGATGTTTTTTTATGTATAGCAGTAACCAAGTCTTTGGGGGCGGTCATTTAAATTCCATCTTGTAGTAGAGCTAAACGGGAGGATGTCTTACAAGGATTTTGTTCTGGAGCACTAGCGCTTACCGTATCAGTCCCTGGATCAGACGCTGATACGACGCTTACACAGTGACATCACAGTCTCATACCCTTTTATGATATTACCAAATCTCATACAAGCCCTTTTATTATATAAAAGGTCTTACAACAAAGGCCAGCGGCCTGACCACAAGAACAGACAACACACCGACAGCAGCAGCACTAGACTACTACTCCAGCGGAAGACGGAACGGCACCACTCCAACAGGCAGACTTGCGTGCAGGCTGAACCCTAATCTTCTTCTTCAACAGCTTCAAACTCTGGCTCACCTTCTGAATGATTGAAGCAAGAGTGAGTACTTAAGGTACTCAGCAAGCCTAACACGAGGGGTAAGTTATGCAAGGGAGTTTATCAAAGGATAGGCTTGTGGTTTATATCAATGAGGCAAGAAAGCCAAGTTTATGCAAGGTTGTTTTGAAAATAAAGCAGTTCGCAATCTAATCAAGTATATGTAGAGATTAGTGGGGTTGGGCGGCCCTGGGGGAGTTACTGTCCATCCCGCCAGTGCTCAAGTTTTATCACTGGCCGACAACCAGCACACGGCTCCAAACCGGTGTATTCCGAAAACACGCCAAGGATAACTCACTCAGAAAACTAATCATAGTGTGGCCGATGCTTTCGCGTTGTCCAATACCGTGGAACACGGCTTTCCGGAAAGATTCTTAACCTTGGTCAAGGGTGCACAAATTTCCCCACAAGGTGGTCCAGTCCTCCCTATCGTCATAGTTTGAACTGTCCCACGAAAGGTTCCATACCTACTTCGTACCACCACGGCATCCCCCACGGACATCACCAGGGGCTTCACAATCATAATGATATGGCCAGTCATAAATGCCGGATCTCGAACACCCACCAACGAACGAGTCTTCTCCTGGGACTCCGTTGCAATCTCCTGCCTCCGGGGGGTACCGGGTGAGTACTAGTAGGGTGTGGTTCCAATTCCGCGCCCATTCACCGCTTGTGGCTGCGCGAGGGGTGCTAGGCAAAGGCGGCACAAGAACCGGTCCTTATATGACCGAACCAGGCATCTTCAATAGCCATTCCACAAGTGGAAGGCGTCCCAGAGATAGCCTCCCCACTGAGGACTACCTCGCGTGATCCCGCCAAAATATCCCCCACTAGGGTTGCACTTATTATTAACCACCCAATTTCACATTTACACACACCACCAAGACACACGCATTTACACGAAAATCATGTGAGCAATATTAATTAAACACATGTGAAAGTCCTAAGCTGCGAGCATATCAACACTCATTAATTAAATTAATGATGTTTATTCCTAGGGCTAACAAGGATACAGGATATAATCAAGTCAAGGCAGGCAATCAAATATTGCATAGTCCATTCTAGCATTTAAATTCATTTAAATTTCATGCAATTTATTTATAAACAGCTCTATTTAGGATATTTATAATCATAGGATCAATATGATCAAAGGAAGTTAGACTTGCCTTCACCAAAACCTTCTTCTTCTACGTCCTCGTAATCCGGATCTTCGGACTCTTCTTCAAAAGCTTGATTGTCTAACGGTAAAAGAAATAAATCTATCGCTTAACAAACAAATAACAAGCAATAGATCAAATAAAATCCAAATAAAACCAGAGGGAAGTTGATGTTGGTGGCATTGGATAGAATAGGATTTTAGATGAATTTTGGCGCAAGATTCGCCAAAATTGGAGTTAGAACGAGTAAGATATTGATTTTTGAAGTAAAAGAAAGGAAATTGATCAGGATTTGATTAACTTAATTAAGTATAATCATCATCCTAATTTTCCAGAGGGTAACAAGGGTTGTAAAATGGTTAGGAAGGAATATTGGATTTTTGGGGATTTTTAGGAATTTTTCTGATATTGGAAATGTGCTCGAAACAGGTTTCTGTGTACAAATCTGGGTGCACTTAACAATTACAGAGGGTGTGTGAGGCTGACGTGTGGGGTCAGGGGTCTGGGGGTCTATTTGGTAAATACAGAAAGATGACAGGGACCTATCTGTAATTTTGGAAAAGTTCAGGGGTCTCGGTGTAAAAAGATAGGGGCCAAAGTGTAATTACAGAAAGTATAGGGACTTTTCTGTAAAAAGTTAGGACCAAAACAGAATTGTTTAGAAGGTTAGGGGCTTATCTGCAAAAGTTCAAGGGCTGGGAATTCCCAGGGATTTTGGAATTGTTTTTCTATTGGAAAACCCGTGGACCAAGTCTACGTGGGCTGTGGACCGGGGCTGGGCGGCGGTCCACTGGTCCACGATGGACCGGGGCGTCTCGCGCGGGCGGCGTGCCGCCGGAGAGTGCGCCGGCGGCGGCTAGGTGGGCGGAGGGTCGGCGGGGAGCGCGTCGTGGGGTTAGCGCGCGTGACGGCGAATCTACGGCTGAGTGATGTCGTCGGCGTCGACCATCAGAGCGGCGGCGCGGGCTCGCCGGAGTCGGGCGGCGGCGCACGAGGAAAAGGGAGTGGGGGTGGGCTTTTCGCGAGGGCGTGTTGCCGCGCAGGTGCGTGCGCGTGCGAGGAAGCCTACGCGCGCCTCGGCTCGGCCGGGGAGTCAACAAGGCGGCCGGCGGCGAGAAGGGGAGGACGATGTGTGGCGGCGCTAGGCGAAGTGGATGTGCGCGCGCGGGAAGGAGGAGAAGAAGCGGCGTGAGGGAGAGAGGGTGGCACGGGGAAGCTCACCGTAGGTGCGGCGAGGCTGGAGGGCGACGGGAAGGTGGCCGGAGCCAGAGGGGAAGGCGGTGACGAGGAGCTCGCCGTCGATCTCGCTCCCCAGATCTCGAATGCGCCAAAGGAGGGAGCGAATGGTCTCTGCGTGAAGCGGGGAAGCTAGGGAGAGAGGATAAGGGGGGCGGGGCTCCTCGGAGGCGGCGGAGGGTCTCGCCGGAGAGATGAGAGAGAAGAGAGAGAGTGGGGAAATGAGGACGAGCTTCGGAGGAGGGGGTTCGGCGCCTTTTATAGACCGGTGAAGGCGGCGGCGCGGGCGAATCGTGGCGGGCGCGCTACGGAAGGTCGAGGCGGTGGTGCACAGTGAGGCGGTGGCCGGCTGACGCGGCGGAGTGGGCGCGGCATGGGCGACGCGACGGGGCGAGAGGAGGAGGACGGCGGTGGGGCCCGCGGGGCAGTGGCAGGAGAGAGGAGGGGAAGCGGGCTGGCGCGGTCTGGGCCGGGAGCGGAGGGTGCGGCCCGGGAGAGAGGGAAGGAGGGGATGGGCCGGCCGGGCGATGTTGGGCTGCGCCGGAGAGAAAAGAAAGGAGAAAGGGAAGGGAAGGGGCTGGGCCAGCCAGGAAGAAAGGGAGAGGAGCGGCCCGAGAAGGAAAAAAAGATTTGCTATTTTCTCTGGATTTCAAGGATTGGAATTTGAATTGAGTTCAAATTTGGACGGAGGTTTAAATAAAAACAAACACTCAAATGAAAAACAGGAAAACCCAGAGATGCTCATGAGATGAGTTTTGTGCAAGTTTTCAAAAAAAAAAAAAAATTTAAACTGGGGTGGTTGGGCTTACTTTAATCACACACTTCATTTTAATTTCTTCTAAATTCGAAAAATTCAAATTTTTAGTGAATTTTCAACATGGGCAAAAACACGGGACGTGACAGATTTTTTTTCCAAACTTTATGCAGTCATTTTGATGTGGTTTACAGTTGTCACAAGTTTGTGTTTTCACTGCATACTTTCCCTGCATAATGATAATATGCATGGTTGCAAAAGCAACTAACCATGACGAAATTTTTGTGGCCCAGCAGGAGCTGCGGACTTCTGCTTCAGTGGCGCCATCGTGGGCTGAGAAGATACTCCAGCAGCAGGCCTCGGCGGGCCGCGCCGACGCGGTGGTGGCCCAGGACGGCACCGGGAACTTCCGCACGATCACCGCGGCAATTGCAGCAGCCCCGCAGCGAAGCGCTGACAGGTACACCATCCACATCAAGGGTGGCGTGTACGACGAAATCCTGCGCATCTCCAGCGACACCTGGAACCTGGCGTTGGTCGGCGATGGGATGGACGTGACCGTCATAACTGGGAGCCGGTCCATCGACCGCTACAAGATGCCTGAGACTGCAACCGTTGGTAAGATCTTAATGCTTAGCTCTTCCGTTCAGCAATTTTCTTGATTGGAGGCCACTGTCCAATTGTGTCGAAAACATCGTTCAGCGAAGATCGTTATTTATCCGACATCAACCTCTACTATTTATCCACATTAGTCACTGCTACAGGATAGAAAGATCATGTACATTGAATATATTAGCTGGCTTAGGCTACATACAGTTATTAGTTTGGCCTATGGTGGCAGGATGCATGGCGAATATGTAAACAAACTGAATACGATGATCCATTGCGAGAAATGCGGTGACAGTCTTGCGTTTAGAATGTTCATGCTTGCTTTAGACGTAGACAGCCTCCAACCACCTGTCATTTCAAATGAAAAAAAAAGGAACAATAGTCAACTGAGATCAAAAGGTCAAGAGGGAATTGGCCCGACAAACACTATAGAAATTGTTAGGGCAAGGCTAGATGTCATTCATAACATCCTTGCTTCAGAGAGCAACCAATAGCTTACAACAATATATAACTAAGTAACAAGTGCGCTAACTTTGGCAAGAAAATGCAATACATCTTCAGGTTTCATCAAACATGGAGGGAAACCTCTTACCAATGAAAATGTCAGCTTGCCGTAAAGATGTACTAGCTTACTTTATATGAAGGCAAAAGGTTGATAAGCATATCTACGTGCATAATAAGCATGCACCATAGACCAGCAATAAACGTTTCTGCCTCAGATTTTGTACGCTTTAGTTTAACTGTTCAGATATAGTTACTAGGTTGCCCATTAAGTATTTTCCTAGTAGCACCATCAATTAGTATTCATTTCTCCATTGCGACTCAATGCTTCATTAGAAATAGGGTCTAAGTTCAGACTGTGCACATATTGCGCTGAGTAAATAAAAAAAAGGGGGTAAATTCTGTGAACCAAACAGATGTCTAGCCAAGAATATAATTACCTTATGCAACCTCAATTTACTGATTTAGGCATAGCACCTTCGCTCCTGTTTGTTGGCAATGAAAGAAATCTGACAAGTAACAGCAACTCAGCAACATACAGAGCATAAGACATGTACCAAACTAAGTAAACCTTACATGCTTCAATCCTTGAGAAATACTACTAGCATAGTCCAGATGCTAGCATTGTCCCTTTGACCGATCTCTTTGTCCATGTGATATTGTGGCAAAAGGACCGCACCATTGCTAGTTCAATTCTGTATCTGTTTCATTTTCTCCCTCCATAATCGTCCAGTCGAACGAAGGATGAAAATCCTTATTTCGGAAAACTACCGATAGAGCATATTAGGGGTACAACATACACCAAATCTAAAAGCAGTATGGCATGCTAACATAAAACACTAATGAAATAATCAGGCATGCACCCATTGTTTCATATTGTAAGACTTCAGGATTGAATCTATTTCTGTAGTATGATGACGAATGAATTATATATGAGACAATATCTTTAGAAATATAGCGGACCATGGAAGTTTGCTTCATGGTATTCTCTGTTTGTAGAAATATATTCATCTGAATTCTCTAGGTCAGAGTACCATGTTACTATGCAACCGGAATATCTTTAGATTTGGAGTAAAAGGCTATCTTTATACGCATCATACTTAATGTTATCATCATTGTGGAGTGTTCCACCTTAAATAAAGAGAATTAATCACATGCCACAAGTCTTAAAATGTATAGAAGCCTTTTCATATGCAATACATGCTTCCTGCATTCCACGTTAATGTTTATGCATCATATATTCTCATTTTGGTTCGTTGTTGGTTCTCAAAATGTTTTCCTACACCACACGATAAGCTTTCGCCACTGTATTTAAATTACAATGCCTAGCATGATTACAAAGAAACAAAATAACCAAAAGGGGTCAAACAATAAGTAGCAAGAACAAAGAGAAGTGTGGCAATATAGTGTAATGTTTCTTGTGTTGCTAGTAGTTTTGTGCATGTACACTACACGTTGACTGTCATGCTTTATCTGGGACTATATATGCTTGATTCTATTTTGCTTCCTAATGCACTTGAATACAGATATCTCTTCCTCACACTTTCAATATGTAAATGTGAGTTTATTATGATATTAGGAGTAAATATTGCTTATAACATTTTTGATGTTCCGAGAGCTAGGCCCTTTTACTTGGATTTTCATATGTTAATTCTTAGAAATAAAAATTTTTCTGGTGCAGGTGTGGACGGACCTGGTTTTTTGGCGCAGCACCTGACAATCCGAAACACAGCAGATCCTGAGAAGAATCAGTCGATCGCACTTCGATCTACCTCCAGACATTCTGTCGTGTACCAGTGTGCTTTGGATGGATACCAGGACACGCTTTACGCACAGCATGACATTCAGTTCTACCGCGACTGCAGAATTTCCGGCACCGTGGACTTCATCTATGGTGACGCAGCAGCTGTGTTCCAGAGGTGCCTCCTCCTGGCACGTCTTCCTCGTCCCGGGCAGCAAAACACAGTGACAGCACAAGGAAGGTACAATGCAAGCAGCGATACTGGATTTGTTTTCCAGTTTTGCAACGTGACTGGAGACCCTATTTTACGCGAGAAAAGCGTGGAGACATACCTTGGACGGCCGTGGAAGTCGTACTCACGTACAATCTTCATGGAGTGCTCCATTGGTGATGCTGTGCATCCCAAGGGCTACCTCTCGTGGATTGGAAATGCAGTTCCCGACACATTGTACTATGCCGAGTACAACAACAGGGGTCCTGGCTCTGACACAAGTCACCGGGTGACGTGGCCAGGTTTCCACATCATCAGTGCCGCTGAAGCTGCCAAGTTCACAGTAGCGAGGTTCATAGACGGGGGGAGTTGGCTGGCTGGCACAGGAGTTGAGTTCACACCTGGCCTGTGATCATGGCCAGGGGGCACAACCTCACTCTTGATTATCTAGGTGCACATGTTGGAGTTATGTTCTTGTATGAAATTACCTAGTGGTATTAAGATATTCATGTGCAGGGAGCTAGTTGAATCATTTGTGAGTACTGATTATTATGGATGAATGTTTGTATCCAGCAAAATGTGCTCTCTTAACTGAGCAACAAGGTGTTAAGCACAACAGGAAATAAGCGGCCATAGGTTAACTTCTCTGAATATAAAAATAAAAATATGACACGATGATGGATTCTCTGAACCAGAAGTTATGCATCCTAGCTAGTACATCTTGCTTACTGGTGAGACATAAGGAGAATCCCATGGTAATATATGCTGAAATTTTGTAAATCCATTGGTCAACAAAGTTTTAATGAAGTTGGAAATTAAAGACTAGGGGACACCGCAAGAAAAATGAACATTAGTTACCAAGATGTTTGGTGGCTATAAATCCGAACTTGGTGACTACTGGGCTTCAGCAACTAACGAACCTTAGTCACAGTCTGGTGGTTGTAGCCTTGTCAGTTGTCACTATAGCTATTTAGCTACCAACATTTGTCAACTTGTCGCCTAAGTTGGGACTTAGGCGCATTTTTTATTTTCACAATTATATAAATCAAATTAAACATGCTAACCAGTTCCCTCCCGTAATCCAACAAAATTTGGTCTCCTAGTCGTGTGCGCAGTCGAATTGCAGAACACACAAATCACAAATATGAAATTTCAAAGGGAATACAAAGAGAGGATGGAGATCGTACTTAAAAACTAGCTGAACAATGAGATTAATAGGATTTGGGGTCTCGATGGAAGAGAAAGTGATCGAGGCATCTGTGTTGAAACGATTTGTAGCAGGAAGAAAATAGTTGCTCCACACAACCTCTAACTTGTGGTTAGGTAAAATCGAGGTTGTACTTGAGCTATGATAGAAAGTTTATGTAAAAAAATAGCTCATGATTGCACCGTACTCTTTTGAGGCAATAACATTTTGTGTACATCTTGGGAAGCATCCATCTGATCAGTATAGTTACCAGTTACCACAGCTGACTTACTATACACACATACAAAAAAGCATGCATCTAAATTTCAATAAAATAAGCATACATAATTCATAGTACTGTTGCAGTCAATCAAACAGCACGCCTTTCTAGTGTGTTGTAGCAAATTTTGCTTAGCCAAAAGGATGCGGAAGTTGAGGATATGTAAATAGCAGTAGAGATGCACTTTCAGTGAAACAGCAGTTATAGTATCCGCTGATTTTTGCAAAGTGCTCAGTAAAGATGATGCAGAAGAGTTCACAAACTGACATATGCCCATGTCAAAACGTATATTCACAAAATCAGCAAGCCAATTTGTCTATACGGTCTAGTAATTGCTCACGGATTTTGGAATTTAAGTCTGAACCCTACAACAGAATACCAACTTTTCATGGATTTCAAAGATTTTTCTCATCGTCCTAATCAAATTTGTCCCTAATCACACTACTAATGCAAAAAAATAAAATAAAAATAAAGGCACAAGTCGGGTGTACATGGATCAAAAACAGAAGAGTTCCACCTTAATCGAAGCTGATGCAGCGAATTTATTCTGCGTCCTTTACCGCCGCCCCCACACGCGGTGCGCTTCGTCCTCCTCCTTCACTGCCACCGCGCGCGTGGAGCTGCGTCCCTCCGTTGCCGCCGCCGCAGCGCATCAGAGCTCGCCCCCTCCGTCGCCGCGCGCGCCGTCCGTGCCGTGCGCCACGCGCGCCGTCCTTGCTTGCCGCCGCGTTGTCCGCGCCGCGCGGCACGCCGTCCGCGCCGTCGCGCCCCGTGCCACCCGCATCCGAGCCCGCAAGCCGTCGGGTGAGGCCGCGGCGTGGGGAGGCCGCCGAGGAAGGCGGGGAAGCCCTCGTCGCGGGGCGGGGTGGCAGGACAGGAGAGCTTCGGCGGGAGGAGGGAGGCGGCGAGCCTCGGCTGGCCGGTGGGGAGCCCGCGGCGCGGGGATGAGGGAGGCGGCGCGGGGCTCGTCGAAGCTTCAAGTACAGTAAGCTGGCCTCGATCCGGCCATGAAGGACCTCGAGGAGGGCGGGCGGCGGCGCGGGGCTCGTTGAAGCTTCGAATACAGGAGGCGGGCCTCGATCCGGCCATGGCGGACCTCGAGGAGGGCGGGCGGGCGGGCGGCGGCGGGAGTGGCGCGCGCGCGACCGGGAGGCACTAGGCAGCGGGATAGGGAAAAAAACGTTTCGCTGGCAGCGGGATAGGGAAAAAAACGTTCGCGGCAAGGTAATTGGAGCAGGGATGGGTGATCCTGCTTGTTCCGTTAGACTATCTCCAACGGTTCGGCTCACTCAAACCTAATTTAGGAATTTTTTTTAAAAATAATATTTTTTTATGCTAAGAATTACAGAAAAAATACTGAAAATGAAAAAACTACAAAAATAATACTCAGTCGTGCGTTGAACGCACGAAAATAGAGTAGTCGTGCGTTCAACGCACGAAAACAACGACTACTAGTTTTCGTGTGTTCAACACACGAAAATAGCGTGTATCTTCTAACAGGACGCCGTATGGACGTATTTCGTGCGTTGGAAGTGCGAAATGATTCTTCGTGCGCTGAGCGCACGAAATTTAGGTTTTCGTGTGTTGGATGCAAGAAAACTTGTAAAATAATTTTTTTTACCGCATGCATTATTGGTTTCTCATATGTTTACAATTGAAAGTCAATATTGTGTGGTTTGCAAAGTTTTTTTACGTGCGTAATGCACTAAAAAAGTAAACTGGAAAATAACCCTACTTGTAGGTGATACCCTTTAAGTTGATATACAACGGAATTGCGTGAAATAGATACGAAGTTGGTATGGGATACATAATGTGAGGCATGCTGGTTGAAGCATCTATTTGGAGCCTGATTTCTTCGTTTTTTTCTTTGGTTGATGTTGCTTCTGCGGACAGCATACGAGCAATCCTCCGCCTTGCTAGTTCATCGTCTCGCAATTTAATACCTATTTCGCGTTAGGGTAGTTGTAGGCCTGTGGAGATAATTCTCTGTTCCATCCTTTCGTATTCTTCTTGCAGCATGTTGTAGTGCTCAGTAGTTTCCTCGACTGTCACATAACATTCTATTCTTGGTGGTGGCCGGGGGTCGACCCATTCTTCGAACTCGCATTGTACCTACACAGAAGGTGGTTATTAATCAGAAACAGTTTGAAGGACGAGATTTTTGTAATTTCAATGAAAACATACCTCGCCATCAGGGACCGGGCAATGGAAGAACCTACTACCACCGTAAGTTGAAAGCTTCGCACGGTCTCCGCAATAGCAGAAGGGACGGTCCTCCCAAGCCGGGTTAGGCACTCTCGGGCTGTTGTTGGTCATTTTTTTGCTGGTCCGTGCAAGTGAAGGTTTTTGTGTTCCATAGCTGTATGATTTATCAGGTACCGATGACACAGATGATTCATACAGGGATTGATTTCGGTTTAAAGGCTGTCGTGCATCAATAATACATGGTCCATACAGGGATTGAGTAGACAGCTCAGTGCAGCAGCCACAGGAAAGAGTTAATTGGCAAGATGAAGAAAGTTTCAATTTGACGTGGACAGGACACTGCCATGCATGTGCCGGACGTACAGGGTGCGCTAATAATTCATGATGAATGTGAAAGGTAGGTGTGCTGCAATAGTTATTGATAGCAGCGACAGCAGGTGCAGTTATTGATAGCAGCAACAGCAGGTGCAGTGATTGGTACATGAATACAGTACAACTTGGTGAGGAAATAGAATAATGCATTAAAATATAAGTACATAGGTAAACAAATTACACTGGCATGTTTGGTACACACAACCTCTATTTTAATTGTGCACCGCACTAATCCTGACATGCCTTAGGAAATTGGAAATGCAACATTGGCTAGATACAAGACGTCACCGATACAAACGCAATTATGTCCCACATAAAACTACTACGATAAGGGAAGGACAATTGTTTTAGGATACTTGAAATTGAAGCGACATGAATGTAAATAATGCCGCTACTTAGGCCCCCTTTGTGCCCGTCGAGCTTCCTCGCGCCATCCAGCTACTTGTTGAGCATGGCGTTGATGAGCTGCTTCCTCACGCTGTTGCCTTCGTGCCATTGCACGCTGGCGTGTTTGCTCTTCACGGCGGCGACGTTCATCCATTGCTGCCTTGATCCTTTGCTCCATTAGTTCCACCCTTGTAGGTTGGGCGTGCTGAATGTTTTGTTCCCTTTGCTCTCTAGTTGGACGTGCCTGTTGGAGCCTTTCATGGTCAGCCATCCTCATGAGGTATTCACTTGTGGTTTCGGCTTCGATGGCTGCACGAGTAGCATTTGTGGGCCGAACCGAATCAATCCATTGCTTGAAGTCACAACCCTGAAGGTGTACAGTATTCATCGAAATGATTATAGCATTACAGAATGGAAAATGTTACAAGTGTTAGAGAAATGCCTAGTTACTATGAAATCAGGGTCCAAGTCAGGACACCCAAAGAACCTCATGCCACATGTGGCACGCTTTGTCGACGTTCTAATCATGGCTCGATGACCGCACTTGCATAGCGGCCGGTCGCTTCAGGGAGGCAATGGAAGGCTTCTGTTGCTTGACTCAGCCATGTGGACGGTTTGGTGCAGTAGGCACCTTGTTTTCTATGTGCAACCCATTAGATTTATACTTAGGCATTGGATGCTTTGCATGTGACAGCAATAATGGACATGCATGTAGAGAGGTAGGGTCACTGTTCGACATTGGATGCATGCAGGGGCAGATGCATGCACTGAGGCAGGGCCGCTGTTGTGGTAGGACATCCTACTGTGTGCCATCAATTCTCGCAACCCTAAATCCTTGGATGCTTTGCATGGCACAGCGATGATATCGACGTGAGCTTTGCTGTGCTTTTGATTTGGCCAGTGATGTGGATGTAACAGAGGTAGGGTAGGTTATGACAGCAATAATGGAGATGCATGCAGAGAGATAGGGTCACTGTTCGACATTGGATGCATGCAGGGGCAGATGCATGCACTGAGGCAGGGCCACTGTTGGGGTAGGACATCCCACTGCGTGCCATCAATTCTGGCATTGTTTGGTCTTTGGATGCTCCTGGGTGGTCTGAAAAGCATGGACCTACGTCCCCTACCTCCATGAATTGATGGCACTGTGATGCATGGCATCGGAATCTTTGCTTATTTTTGCTGCTTGAATGCTCTAAAAAGCATGGGCAGACGCAGACGTCCCCTACCTCCATTATTTGATGGCATTTTGACGCGCTCATGGACAGAGATATTTGTTGATGTCTGCATAGACGGTTAGGAGCATTGGATGCTCTTCGTGATATGAAAAAGTTGGTCATCAGAAAATGCAATAGACGGTTAGGAGCATTGGTCGCAGTGCAGAAGTTAATAATAAAAGATAGGTAATGCTTAAGTTCTTAATATTACAATAATGAAAGAAATTTACTAGTCAAGTAGTCAACCCTGACCCCTGCCCTGACCGTGACCCCTGGCTCTCCCACGCTTTGGCCTGCGTGCGGAAGGTGGGACCTGTTCTTCATTGCCCTGAGCACCATAAGGACGATCGTATGCCGACGGAGTGTAATAATCCGGTGGGACCCGCTCGCGTCTGGGAACCTGGCGAACCTCCATGTGACCCACGTCTGCCTGCGTCTCCTGAGTGAACAGAGGAGCCCTGTAGGCCTGTGTCATCACGTCAGGTTGAGTGTCTGTGTCCTGAAACATGGACCCACTAGACACTGGTGATGCATGCGACGTCTGTCCGCCACTACCCTCAAAACGGGCCATCCCTGCATTACAGCATGTACACTTGATTAGTTAGTTTAGTAATAAATAAATTCATTGCTTATATTAAAAAAATGACATACCAGGCATAGGTGTAAGGATAGGACCATGCCAACCGGACCCTCCTGCTTCATCTGGGCGTGGAGGTGGTGGTGGAGGTGGTGGTGTCCTGTAAAACTGGCCATCGTAAAACTGCTCTGCGGTACAAGACGGGGCTCGCGGGGGTCTCTGAGACGCAGAAGAGCCACGACCAGCAGCATCCACCTGGCGGCAAGAAGCAAGCTCTACAATACGCCGGCCCTTCGCGGCCAGACGTGAGAACGCAGCTGTAATCTCCTCAAGGGCTATCCCACACCCTGGCTGCTGGCTCTCTCGGAGGCGGGATGCCATACTGTCTGCCTCTGAATAGATCTCTCTGCCCAAATCAGTCTGCCATGAAAGACACTATTAAGCACACGTGGTTATGGTAAATAACAGTTGAAAGTCATAGAAGAATATTACGTACCGCCATGTGCAAGGCCATTCTAGCATGGCCTGGGTAAAGTGCATCCGAAGCAGCAGCTAGCTGTGGTGGCGGGTCCTGCACGCGGATAAAACGCGTGCGAGTCCGTGCACAGTACCATTGCAGGTACTGCTGGTAGTAGCTGTGGTCGTAAGGTGCCGGCTCATCGATAACATCAGTGGTTGCCTGCGCCCACTCCTCCACCCAACGTGACATCCTACTGGTCAAGTCTGCCTGGCTCTTCGCTGGCGCCCCTTTGTCGTGTACCTGCAAAAGCATACAAACGTATTTAGATTAATGCATTAAAAAATAAGATACTTTAATTAATACATACAACTAGCTTATTCCGTGTGAACTAGTGTTACTTTAATTAATATACACAACTAGCATTACTTTAATTAATATACACAACTAGCATTACTGTAATTAATATACACAACTAGCATTACTTTAATTAATATACACAACTAGCATTACTTTAACTAATATACACAACTAGCATTACTTTAACTAATTTATACAACTACCATTACTTTAATTAATTTATAATACTACCATTACTTTAATTAATTTATAATACTACCATTACTTTAATTAATTTATAATACTACCATTACTTTAATTAATTTATACAACTCACGTGTGAATCCTGGCCGGTAAAATGTCTCCTAGAGGCACCGGAATCTGCTGCCGACGACCAAACTGCCTCATCACTCGATGTACTGCGTAGTCCTCCACAAACGCATCAAACACTAGCTTCTTCCGGGTCATCCAAAACGCAGCGTCTCGGTAGCACAACGCTGAGAGACCACGGAAAGAGGCTCGTGCGTGCACCAAGTCCGACCTATAAGGCTCCCAAACAACCAACTCTGGGCGAAGGTGGTCGAACTGCTCTGTGAAACTCTCATAAGCAGATCGAACCTGCAACGCTGCCCATTGGGGCTGCCAGGTACAACATCTCGTTAATAATAAATAGTTAGTACGCTTGGAAAAAATAAAGGAAATGATAGGTGCGCACCCGACGACGTGTCCAAAGAGATCCCATGGTCGGCCTATCTATATCGTCCCCTCCATACATGTCCTCCGTGTAGTGCATCGGGATAACAAAATGACGACCAATCTGGAATCGCTCGAAGGACCACAACTGCAGCAGTAGAGGCATACCTGTCAACTTCGAATTCCTTTGCTTCTTCACACAAGCATCACAAAGGGCACGGAACGTGGCACAAAGAACAGCCGATCCCCAAGACACTTGAGGAACATCTCCATCTTCAGCATCAGCAATAGCCCGTGCATAGGATATGAAACGGGCATCTATAGTGTCGATGCGAACATGACCCAACCAAATAGCCAGAGCAGGTACGCCTCCAGGTGTCGGGAAACCTGGTAGTCCGTAGGCTCGGGAACCATGTTCTCAACCTGCATTACACAAAGTATGTGTTATTACGACATCATGACTAGTAACATATTAAATTGAAACAGAAACGCACTGACCGTGTACTGTAATAGCCACTGCCGCTTCGGGCCGTGACGGTGACTCTCTAGAATAGCCGACACTGCATCGGGCACGACTCCCTGAAACCTCAAGCTAAGATCCTGCTGCCACCCAATAGGAGCGACTGAGGGCCCAACGACCTCACCAGAAAGGGGTAACCCCGTCAGCATTGACACGTCCTGCAACGTGACTGCCATCTCCCCGAACGGAAAGTGAAACGTGTGGGTCTCGGGCCTCCATCGGTCGACCAGAGCTGACAGAAGCGAACGGTCAAACAGGAAGCGTCGAGACCGCTCAACGTGTCCGTCCCCCACAGCTGCCTTGTCGTGGTCGTCATCTGTAGCCTGTATCATCCGAGCGAGGGAGCAACCCTGCGCGAGCCAACCTGCAAAACCAGCTTGCTCATTTGTCCCAAACGTACACAAAACATTATTAAAAAAAATAACTGCGTGTGCCTAACCTGGAAAACCACCGAGGGTCAAGTCTCCAAGCCCTAGCTGGTGTGTGGGCTATCATAACAGGAAGTGACTGTGCGCCACGCGTGGTCAGCTGGTAGGCACGGTGTCGCTGGTCCCAAGAAGGGTCCAAAAGCTCGTCAGGCGGCTCCATCCCTACAAGACATTAAGACATTTTAGAATCTCGTAACATAATAAATTAAAACACACGACAATTAAAAAGTACCAACACAGAATTACTAATGCAATACATATATATTAGAAATTGGTTCTCAACAATTTCATACATAAATAAGTTTTACACTGGACTCCACACAAATTTATGAAAGGTATACATGACTCGAATACAACTTAGTTCAAGCATGAATGACATAAGCATAAAACCATACTAATTTTGACAATTATACAACATAGCCACGATGCGCAGGTGCTTGGTGTGCTCTGCGATGGCGAGTAGTTGAAGGTCCGGCTTCACCACCTTTAGTCTGCGGGCAATCTTTTGCCTTGTGACCATAGTCATCACATTCTATGCACCTCCTAATAGGCCCTCCAACCTCAGATTCATCCATGTCATTGCGTATACGCCTAGTCTGCGGACGACCACCTTTGCCATCAGGATGCCTAAGTAAATTCATATCAGGCAGACAAATCACGGTATCTCTATCGTAATCCGTGAAATCAAATTGTGAGGTAAATCCATGGAACTCCCCAGTCCAGGTCTCCACCACGTTTTCCTTTAAGTAATAGGGTGACACATATAACGAGCTGTGCACACCAACCTGTGATATAGCTGCGAGAACATGAGAACATGGAATGTGGTGCAGCTTCGGCTTGTTGCAAGTGCATTCACACCATCCGTTTAATTCCTGTCCTAAATTCACCTCTTGAGTGACAACTCTTGTCTCGCTTCCCACACCCCCTTTCAATCTCAGGGTTATCTCGAAACGATGGTCACGTACGCCCATGCTACGCACCATGTGCTGTAGTGACTTCTCGTTCTTTTCTGCCAAGTGCTTCATCATAAATGAACAATATGGCGTATTCACGTTCAAGCTCTGAATAACAGCAGCCGCGTGCCTCTTTTGGTAGTATCCAACGAGACCATGCAATATGCCCTCAACGATTCCCACCAGAGGTAAGCCACGCAAGCCTCTAATCACCCAGTTGTATACCTCAGCATTGTTTGTAGTCATGATGTCATACCTATAGAAAGAGGCAGGTACAATAAGTTATAACATGTAAATACTACTTCGTAACAACAAATGTAGGCACATAACCAATAGACAGTAACGCGAACCTTGCACCGCCAGTGTCATACAGCTTTGCCCATTTCTCCTTTGTTTCAGCTTCGAACTAGTGTGAAAAACACTTAATGCGCCTAGTTGACCTTCTTCTAACATTAGGAGGGTCCAGTCCTTCTCCAAGAGGTGGTAATGGCTCTGGTAAAGGCTCATCAGGTGCTCCTGGTTTCTTATTTCGCTCTTTGACGTGAGATCTTGTGCTCGTATCAAGTTCCTCCCAAAGAGCGTCAAACTTCCGCTTTTGGTTCTGGCTGCACAACCTCTTGAACATGTTCATCAATGCCTTGCTCTTAAATTGCTTATAGAAATTAGCACCCATATGACGCATGCACCACCTACTCTGCAAGTCAGGCCATGGATACGGCTGATCCGTCCCCTCTTGCAATGTCTTGATGGCAGATAAGATCCCAGCATGACGGTCATGTATGATGCAAACATTCGGTCGATCATGAACAACTCCTGCTTTCAGGTGCCTGAAAAACCAAAGCCAGCTTGCCTTGCTCTCTCCCTCAACAAACGCAAATGCCAAAGGAAGTGTCGGGTTGTTTCCATCAACTCCTATTGCAGTCAATATTTGACCTTTGTACTTGCCAGTCAGGAATGTGCCATCCACGCAAAGTACAGGACGACAATGCTGAAACGACTGAATACACTGCCCCAAAGAAAAAAAGGCACGCCGAAATATCCTTGGTTGATCATCAGCGAACGCAGTCTCCTTGAATGCGATGTATGTCCCAGGGTTTCTTGCCTTCAGAATCTCAAGCACACAAGATAGATTGCAGTATGAAGCTTCATAAGTGCCCCAACGTTTCTCTAAGGCCTTCTGCTTTGCCCTCCAAGCCTTTTGGTAACTAATCTCATACTTGAAAACGCTGTATGTACGAACATTCTGTGTCCCTCTTCTCGATGATCTCGTAGAATAATTCATTTGCTACCAAATTAGCAGTGAGGTTGCGGTGCTTTCGACCAACATTTTCCAATGTGCAACTGTGTTCGACAACTCTAGAGGCCACCCAGTGTGTCTCGTGTTTCGGCTTGAATGCATGAACATAAAAATTGCATCCATCATTTCTGCACTTTACACTGTACTTCACGGGGCTAGAATTCACAACATACACCTCTCTAAGCGATGTCACTGCCCAACGCGCCACAGCGTCTTTCAGTTCAGAACGATTAGGGAAGACCTGATTCAGTTGAATCATGCTTGACCCATACTCCCAACGGGAACCACGGTTGTCCATAACTTCCATCCTCGCTTTATCCTCCCTGTTCCATTCATCTGGGATGGGATTATTGGACCAATTTTCATCATCATCATCGTCTTCTTGATCATCATCGTCATTGAGAGAATTAGCTAACATATGCTCCTCATGCATTGCATTACGATCCACGTTCTCACTATCTTCAAGTATTGCTTCATTATCCTCACCCGCGTCGGCCTGGCCCTCAGCAACCTCAGCCTGACCCATGTGCCCATGCTCAACCACCTCATGCCTAACTTCCTCCGTCGCCCTTGCAATTTCATGATGACGATTATCTTGTCCAATCTCTAATGTGCCACTGGTATGTGAAACTGCACAAGCGTCATCATACAATTCTCTCGGACACCCTTGCACTAGCATAATTAAAGAAGCCTGTCGTTTCCGACACCAATTCAACCAGCTCAACCACTTCTCCGTCCGACGAACTTCCTTCAGCTCCCAAAAAATTGGATTTGTACTACGACTCCACAAGCATTGCACCTTAACAGAATAAATCATTGGGTCTAGTTGCATAAATCGGGTCAACCACATTCTCATCTCTATCATCCTTGTGCCATCAGGATTAGGGTGCTCAATATCCACAAAAGGAAAATTGCTCAAGTCAACACCATATGGACCATGTCGGATTTCCCCACTGTCGTAGTAAATTCTAAGACTTGGCATATTCGACGTGACCGCACCTAAAAAATCATAAAGCAAATTTCTATAGTCTCATTATTTTTCTTTGTACGCCATAAACATATAATTAATTTGCATGTCCCGACACAATTCCAAAATTATAAATTGACATCAATACTAACTTAATCTAATAGTTTGGTCTTATAAATTGACATCAATCCTAAACCCTAAACACAAATTTCTATTATGATTTATAATACCAAACCATCTTATTCTAATATACACCATTCTACTTAGTTAATCTAACCAAAAACAAACTTAATTACATTTAATCTACTCAATTAAAGTAATTTATACCTATTTTACTAAATTAACATATGTATGACTAATAAATTTCTTCTACTCAATACCATTTCATAGAATATGTTCTACTCAATCCATTTTCAAGCAAGTGCTTTTTTTTTTCCAACTCAATCCATTCTTCACAATGCAAGATTAATTAAAAAAAAAACAAGAACACCTTCTTCTACCTTCAGCCGGCCGGCTGGCCGGAATCCCTCCTCGCGCCTGGCCGGACCCGCCGCGCGCCCGCCCGGACCCGCCCCGCCGACTGCCGTCGCCCTGCTGCCCGCCGCCCCCCGCCGCAGTGGCCCCGCCGCCCGCCGCCGCCCCGCAGTCGCCTCCCCGCACCGAGCACGGCCGCCCTGCCCGCCCGGCCGCCCAGCACGCGAGCCCCGCCACCCGGTCGCCTCCGCCCGGTCGTCGCGAGAGAGAGAGAGAGAGAGAGAGAGAGAGAGCGAGCGCACAGGGAGGGAGGCGACCGATTGAGATGGGGAGTAGTCGTGCGTTGGTCGCACGACTACTAGTTTTCGTGCGACCAACGCACGACTACTCTGTCTCAACAGTGCCGACGCTAGTTTTCATGCGTTGGTCGCACGACTACTAGTTTTCGTGCGACCAACGCACGACTACTCTGTCTCAACAGTGCCGACACTAGTTTTCGTGCGTTGGTCGCACGACAACATGTATTTCGTGCGTTGAACGCACGAAAAATGGGTAGTCGTGCGTTCGTCGCACGACTACTCTATTTTTTTTTTTTGAGATTACACAGTACAACTCAGACACTCACAACGCACGCACACTCAACCCTATGAACACACGTACGCAAACCCTATCCCTATGAGCATCTTCGAAGACTGGGCCGGCAAATCTAGAGATACGAAGTCACCACTGGCGCCTCACTGTCGACGGGAGCGTCGCCTACCACTGAAAGAACAAATGCCGTTAAATCCTTGAAAATTCGCTCCTACAGGGAGTCGAACCCAGGACCTGAGAGGTGCTACTCGGATGTCTTAACCACTAGGCCAAGACCCCTTTCACGCACGACTACTCTATTTTCGTGCGTTCAACGCACGACTACCCTGTTTTCATGCGTTGGACGCACGATAGGGTATTATTTTTGTTATTTTTTAATTTTTGATATTTTTCTGTAATTCCCAGCCCAAAAAAATATTATTTTTGAAAAAAATTCCCCAATTTGGTGCTCATTTGCTTCAACAATGCAGACCCAAAAACTACCATCTTTAAAGGAACATCCAAAATCAACACCCAAAATCACTATACCTCGATCTTCCTCGCCTCCTTCCTCCGCTCGCGACCTCCACCGGCGGCCAGCTGCTCCCCGCCGTCGCGCACCCGGGCTCCGTCCCCGCCACCGCGCCCCGGCTGCCCGCACGTGTGGCCCGCCTGGCTGCGCGCCTCTTCCTCCCGCTCGTGCCCGCCTCCCTCCCGCGCCGGCGGATGCGCGCCGCCCGCGCCCAAGACCAGGCGCCGCGGGATCAGGGGCGGGGGTGGCGGCGGGTCGGGGAGGCGTGGCGAAGGCCGGAATCAGGGCGGGGAGCACGAGATGGGGAGGGGACACGGCCGCCCCCAAGCCGCCGCCCCCGAGCCGCCGCCCTCGAGCCGCGGCCCTCGCGCCGCCGCCCCCGAGCCGCGCCGCCGTCTTCCTCGTCGTCGACCCAGTACTCGTCGGGGGAAAGGGGGACGGCGGTGGGCGGCGGGGAGGGGGAAAGGGGGACGGCGGCTGGCGGCGGGGAGGGGGAAGCGGGGATGGGGGCGGCGGCGGGCTTCAGGGCTTGGAGGAGAGAGGAGAGAGGAGGAAGAGAACAGAATCGATCGATTGAGGAAGAGAACGGTGGCTGCGTCGGGAAGGCTTGGTGATGCAATTGTGGGGAGCGACCTCGCCGACGCCAACAATGCGTGTCGTGTTTGGGTCAGCCGTTGGAGACAGATTGGAGTCCTATTTTGCCATTTAACACCCATTTTGAGTATATAGGTCATGTTGTTGGAGATAGTCTTAGAAGAGCTCCGTAAACCTCCATCGAAATATTAGAATTTATCCAAAAAATCATCTGTTAATTTAACAGGATTCTAAAATCACCTCTAACTTTTTCTTACCTCTAAAATCCTCTCATTTGTAGCTAGAACAACTGAGACCCCTTTTTCGGCCGGCATCCTCGCACACGACACGACTCTGCGCGAGCGTCCTTGCCGCCAAGATTGACCCTTCGCGGCGATGGCCATGTGCTTCTTCGAGCTCGCCACACTCTGTATGTTATGCCATTATTCATGACATTCCGTTAAGTCTGACGTGATTGAAAATAGATTCCTTTATAATCCGAATTTGGCAAAGTAATTAAAACTTTGTTGACCAATGGATTTACATGACAGCCCCCCTGTCTCCGCCCCTAAACATACATATATTTCTACCACTTCTGAAATTTCTAGCGTACTAGCAGTTAAGCAAACAAAACATAGTTAGATGACTGTTGGGAATTCTTCATCGTAGCAACAAAGAATCCCGACACGGACAATCAAATGACTCTCAAAGAACAACGGAGCAGCATTTTATTGCAAGGGTGTAATCTCTCCTGTTCCGTCCCGTTACAGTGAGCCCGTAGGCGGGTATTTATAAGGAAGGCCAAGGGTCATTTCTACTGACCAAAATGCCCTTGGCCTACCAACTATATACCTAGAATATTCTGTACAGAAATGTCATAAGGGTACAAGGGACATTTCCGTTCAGCGACGGGAAACCTAATTGTGTGACGTCATCCGCCATCTTGGCACATGGTCGATATCGAGCCTAGCTTCATCACCCGTAAGTGCCGCCATTCCACGTGAAGGGTAGAAGACTGCTCGCACCCGAAATGCCGGCAGCCCCGCGCCGACCTGCCGCCCTTTGGTTGCCCGCGGGCGCCGGAATTGGAGCTGCCTCCGTGGTAATGACGGCGCCTTCATAATGACGACCCTGAAACCACAAAGGAAAATGATGCCGTTGCCGACATTAGTACCAATCCCCAACAGTAGCCCCTCGCGGTCGAGGGCCAACTCCGATGGGCAGAAACCGCGACACACGATTGGTGCTGGGCGAACGTCACCCCCCCGTCATTGGAGTTGAATATTTTTTTTTTCAACACGCAGATCGAGGGATTCGCGAAAAACGCGTCGCCCTCGGGCTATATAAAGGGGGGAGGGGGCATGTGCTTTAGCCCCGTGTTCAGTTGTTTTGACGAAAAGCTGCCGCTATTTTTGGTGACATCTGCCGCAATTTCGCTTGTCGCTTTTTGGTGTGGACCCTTAGCTCCGCAAGGTAATTTGTATGTTTTCTGTGTCGCCATTTTGTTTTCGTAGGCTGCTATGATTGCGATTTGTGATGTCGCATTCTTGATGCAGATGCCTCGCGTAAAGCTTACTGCTTGCCGCATTGACGACTCCGACGAGGAGTTCTTGGAGGACTCTCCTGTTGCCCCAACTGGGGGTAACACTGATCTTGGCGGCGGCTCGGGGGGAAATGTCGTAGATCTGACGAGCGCCGCGGATCCGAGCCCCGCTGCGGATCCAAAAACTATTGCGGCGGATGCTTCTGGATCTGCCGCCTCTTTGGGCGCCGGCAAGGGGAAACCGAATCCCGCCCCGAATCCGGGGGTTCCTGTCGCTGCTACTGCCAAAGGCGCGGATGAAGCAATCGCCAGCGGAGGTACTAAATCTGCCGCTGTTTTAGGTAAGGGTTTGGGGGAATCTAGTTACTTTCTCGCATATTGTGAGTCTGCTCTTGCTGGGCCTGCAGCTAAGAGAGTGAGGGGGAAGGTGAACGTCGGCACTAAGGGAAAAACGCCGGTGACGGTTGGAAACATCGACGATGATGATGAAGATCTGTCAGGGGTGCCGGCCTCCCCTAGTGAGTTGGTTTCTGGTGATTCTTGGATGAAGACCGGCATTGAACCGACCTTTCGGTTTGGGCCGTCAAAGGTTACAGCGGCAGATATTGAGAGATTTGTTGAATTGGGATACTTTGAGTCTGGGAAAGCTCGTCCTTCTAGGGGAGAGGAGATTCCTCAGCCCCACAACAATGAGGCTATAGTGTACCGTGACTTCTATGAGGCGGGCCTTAGATTGCCGTCTTTTGCTTTTCTTCACCGGATGCTGGAGAAGTATAATCTGGATTTGCATCATTTGACTCCGAACGCTATTGCGACGGTGTCCAAGTTTATATGGGCTAGCCGCAGTTATGGTGCAGCGGTGAACGCAGATGCTTTCTGCCGCTTTTATGATGTGAAGCATGACAAGAAGGTTGTGTCTTTTGGCGGTGTGTCGTATTTTCCTCAGTACGGCTGTTGTGGCTTTCAAGCTCGCACTTTTGTGAAGAAGTCCAAGTACAAGACTGTTGAGCTTGTAGGTGGTCGGCGGAACAAGTGGCCCGGTGATTGGCGTAATCATTGGTTCTATGCTGAAGTACCTGAGGAAAATGACGACGATGGCAATACTGTGTACCCCTTGTTCAGTCGCTCTATTGGGATGAGTGTGAACTTGTCACCCGATTTTTTGGAGACTCGCAAGTTCAAAGAGTGCTGTGCCGCCTTTGAAACTGCCGTTAAGATGAGCAGTGGTAGGGATTTAGTGGAGGAGTTCATAGCTGGCCGCATTTGGCCAATCCAGAGTGGATGGACACCTCTGAGTTTTGAAAAGAAGAAACTTGCCAACGTAGGGCTTAGGTATCAGGTGCCGACTTTTGGAGTGAAGAAACCTCATGGGATAGCCGACAAACAATTCGTTTATTACGTCGAGCAGACTGCCGGTGTTATTAGCGGACCGTACACCGCTTTGGAGAAGGAAGAGTGTGAGAACAAACTGGTTATCTCAGAGCGCATGAATCGCATTTTTGATGAGATGAATGTGAAGTACGGGCCGCATGTTATCAGGTCCGTGAAGAAAGGGCGGCGGAAGAAAGATGAGTTGGCGTTTGGTGCGACGTTTGTTTATAACAGATGCTGGGAAAGCACTACCGCCCTAAGCGCCGCACATGCTAAGGCGACACCTGCTGCTGGAAAGGGTCCCAGTGTTACGGGTGCTGCTAAAAGATCTGCGGCGCCCGGGAAGGCGACTGGAAAGTCGAAAGCTCAAACCGGGAGCTCTAAGGCGGCGGAGAAAGCAAAACGCCAATGCTTGCGGAAGGTGCCTACTTCTCGGGCTGCTGTGGCTGAAGAGGAGCAGCGAAAAGCGGCGGGGCAGGCACCTGTAGGTGAGCAAGTTGAGACTGCTTCTAGCGCAGCAGGTGCCGCAGATCTAGCAGAGGAAGTGTCGGTGCGTGAGGGTTGTAGCCGCCGCCGAAAATTGATGGCCTCGGCGTTTGATGACTCTGAAGAGGAATTCCTTGACGATGAGCCTGAAAAACTCGATATGGGGCGCGTTCCGGGACTTGAGTCGATGGACAATGTTGAAGTCGAGGGTACCGCCTTTCCGGCAGTCGATATCGATTTGCCGCTAGGCTCCACGGCCGCTGTTGCGCCGGTAAAGAGGATGCCGTTGATGCCGCCCATGTCTGATGATGAAATTGAATTGTTGGACGATACTGATGATTCGTGCGCCGAGCTCGGGGCTGAGCTTAATGCGGCGTTCGACGAAATGTCGGACTCCGATCATGGTCGTGGGGCTGTCGACCTTTCCGCCGGTGGTACAGGGACTGCGGCGGCTCGTTTGCCCCTGACTAGAGTCGATGGTAGTAACTCTAGTTCGTCGGTTAACGGGAGCGCGTCTAGCAGTTCATCTGAGACTAGCTCCTCTGACACAGGTGACAAGTCTCCAGGGGTGAGGCTGCAGGAAAGCGGAGCCAGCGGGCTATCATTGCCCGCCTTTGTTGAATTGACGAAGACGATGGACCCCCAAGGTCTTTATTTCTTATAATTTTGCTTTTGGTTTTGCAAAGACAAGGACCTAACTGTAGCTTGTATTGCAGAGTTCTACAACTATCTCACCGGGGTTGACAACGCTTCGTTGTTCGACGTCCTTAACCAAAACGCGACGCTGGTAAGATCTGTGAAACTATTATTGAGCGATGCTGCCGGCATTTCTTATTTTAGCTTCTGTCAAAGGGAGTTGTTCTTGACATTGGAAGCGTGTTTTACAGACTCTTGCGGCAGCGCGGGCGTTAAGCCTCCGCTTACCCGGGTCCGATGCTGAATCGTCATCAAGGGAACTGGCGCAATTGCGGCAGGTTCTGGCTAACGAGAGGGCTTCTTTCGAGACTGTTAAGGCTGATCTTAAAGATCAGATCGAGAAAAAAGATGAAGCGCTGGGGGTGCTGAAAGAGGTGATACAAAGCCATGATGGAGAAATGGACCGGCTGAAGCGCGAGTTGAAGGCTGCCGAATTGAAGATAAATGCGGCGGAGCAGAACGCTGAGAGCGCCAAAAATGCCGCTCAAACGTACGCTCGCAGTTTCGCTGAAGGCGCCTCTAGTGCCCATGCTTGCTTTGCAGAAGCTTTGTCGAAGATCAGAGGTGAGCCTAACCCTGATGTGAACTAGGGTTCCCGATCTTCCGAAAGGTTCTGATAACTCTCGATTTGGTGGAGACTTGACACACGTCGATCCGGCTTCAGAACAACACGTTCTAAACCCCGCAATCGCAGCACCACGTCTCCTCAGGTTATCGACCGGCGGTGCACGGTCGACCTTGCCAAGAAGGCTTATCCTTGCCTGCGAATCGAAGAACACAAGCAAGAACACAGTAGATTGCAACCAAAATTGCTGAAAACTGAATTAAGCTCACGAGTTGGGGTCTCACAAACCGATGAACGGCGAAACTGTTCTTGACAGAATAATCTAAGCAAAACCCAACCCTAACTTGGGCGGCGGCTACTGTAGATATAGACCTTAGGGGCGTGCAAGACCCCCTGGACGCGCCACTAATGGGCTCCAACACGATACAAAGCCCAAAGGCCAAATTACGGTGGCGCAGCACCGGGACAGATTCTGGACGTCAACTTGTTTCGAAGATTCCCGATGACTCTGGATGAATTTTGACATGAGACCAGCGCCATTGGAAAGGTTATCAAATTATCTTTCCATGCATATGAAGAACGTCCAAAACCGAGCCCGTATGCGACCTGGGCGACCGTTTTAGTGCAGACTGCTCCTGGACTCCGAAACTGATCCGAAGTCGACTTGAATTGGGCCTCCAACTTGGTTTGGACGCCCTTGCTGTCCCTCCACGCCTCGAAGCTCCTCTCCAAACATCTTCTGGTCCACTCCATGGTTCCTAATCACAATATAATCATTAGGTAGCAATCTATCCTCAAGTTCATATAAATGAGTGCTTAGGAACGAGCTCACCTCTAGATTCAACTGTCTTGCGCGAGCTCTGGTGATTGGACCTTGTATATCCAGCGGAGGTGTGACATGTGTATCCGAAGGAGCGATGTCCTCATCATCCTCCCCCTCTTGAATTGGAGTCGTCCTCGACTCAAGCTCATCTTCTTCTCCCAAGTAAGGTGTCAAATCTGAAATATTGAAAGTAGGACTAACCCCGAACTCGGGAGGCAACTCAAGTTTATATGCATTATCATTAATCTTTTCAAGTAATTTGAAAGGACCATCAGCTCTAGGCATTAACTTAGACTTTCTCAAATCTGGAAATCTATCCTTTCGCAAGTGCAACCATACTAAATCACCCGGTTCAAGCTTAACTTCTCGCCTACCTTTACTACCAGCAATTCTATATTTTTCAGTCATCTTTTCAATGTTATACTTGGTTGTCTCATGCATTTTCAAGATAAAATCAGCACGCTCTTTAGCATCATTATTTATCCTCTCACTAGTAGGCAAAGGTAGAATATCAATTGGAGCACGAGGATTGAAACCATACACTACCTGAAAAGGACTTACCTTGGTGGTAGAATGTGTTGCCCGATTATATGCAAACTCCACATGAGGCAAACATTCTTCCCACATCTTCAAATTTTTCTTCAAAACAGCTCGCAGCATGGTCCCCAAAGTGCAGTTCACCACCTCTGTTTGTCCATCAGTTTGTGGATGACAAGTGGTAGAAAATAACAATTTTGTACCCAACTTGTTCCACAAAGTACGCCAAAAGTGACTCAAGAACTTAGCATCACGATCTGAAACAATAGTAGAAGGCATACCATGCAAACGAACAATCTCTTTGAAAAAGAGGTCAGCAATATGAATAGCATCATCAGTCTTATGACATGGTATAAAATGCGCCATCTTGGAAAAACGATCCACCACAACAAAAATGCTATCCCTCCCCCTCTTAGTCCTGGGCAATCCCAAAACAAAGTCCATAGAAATATCTGCCCAAGGAATAGAAGGAACAGGAAGAGGCATATATAAACCATGTGGATTCAAGCGAGACTTAGCCTTTTGACATGTGGTGCAGCGAGCCACAAAACGCTCCACATCTTTCCTCAACTTTGGCCAAAAGAAATGAGTGGCCAAAACATCCGCTGTCTTTTTGGCACCAAAATGCCCCATCAATCCTCCTCCATGCACTTCCTGCAACAACAATAGACGAACGGAACCAACTGGAATGCATAGGCGGTTAGCTCGAAACAAAAACCCATCATTCAGCACAAATTTGTTCCATGCCCGCCCTTCTTTACAATTCAACAACACCTCTCTAAAATCAGGATCAAGCGCATATTGTTCTTTAATTGATTCAAGGCCAAAAATCCGACAATCAAGTTGAGACAGCAAAGTATATCGTCTAGACAAAGCATCAGCAATCACATTATCCTTCCCTTTTTTATGTTTAACAATATAAGGGAAAGTCTCAATAAATTCAACCCATTTAGCATGTCTACGGTTCAGATTATTTTGAGAACGAAGATACTTAAGGGCCTCATGATCAGAATGAATAACAAATTCTTTAGGCCACAAATAATGACGCCACGTCTGTAAAGAACGTACAAGTGCATACAATTCTTTATCATACGTGGAGTAATTCAGAACAGGACCTGTTATTTTCTCACTAAAGTATGCAACGGGTCTACCATCTTGCATCAAAACACCACCAATGCCAATTCCACTAGCATCGCATTCTAGTTCAAAAGTCTTACCAAAGTTTGGAAGTTGCAGCAACGGTGCGTGTGTAAGCTTGTCCTTCAAAGTGCCGAAGGACTCCTCCTGTGTCGTTCCCCAATGAAACACCACACCCTTCTTCGTCAACTCATGCAGCGGTACAGCAATGGTACTAAAATCCTTGACGAAGCGGCGGTAAAAACCTGCAAGACCGAGAAAACTCCTCACCTGTGTGATAGACTGAGGAACTGGCCAGCTAGCAATTGCTTCAATCTTCGACTCATCCACCTCAATGCCCTGCGGAGTAACAACATAGCCAAGAAAGAGACACGATCCGTGCAAAAGGTGCACTTATCAAGGTTACCAAATAAACGTGCAGCTCGTAAAGCATTAAAACAGCACGTAAATGATCCATATGTTCATCCAAAGACTTGCTGTAAATCAAGATATCATCAAAATAAACCACCACAAACCGGCCAATAGAAGCTCTTAAAACCTCATTCATTAAGCGCATGAAAGTGCTAGGTGCATTAGTCAAACCAAAAGGCATTACTAACCACTCATACAAACCGAATTTAGTTTTGAAAGCCGTTTTCCTTTCATCTCCAAGTTTCATTCTAATTTGATGGTAACCACTACGCAAATCAATCTTTGTGAAAATTATAGAACCACACAACTCATCAAGCATATCATCTAACCTAGGAATAGGATGACGATAACGAATAGTAATATTATTGATGGCTCTACAATCAACACACATACGCCAAGTACCATCTTTCTTAGGAACCAAAAGTACAGGAACAGCACAAGGGCTAAGGCTTTCACGTACATACCCACGGTCCAAAAGTTCTTGGACTTGTCGCTGAATTTCCTTAGTCTCCTCCGGATTGGTCCTGTAAGCAGCGCGGTTGGGTAATGTTGCACCAGGAATCAAATCAATTTGATGCTCGATCCCTCTCATAGGTGGCAATCCCGGGGGTATCTCTGCTGGAAAAATGTCCTCACACTCCTGCAAAAGGTTAGTAACAGCAGGGGGCAACGAGCTAGAAATATCATCAATTGAAAATAAAGCGCCCTTACAAATCAAAGCATAGCAAACATCATCATCGGAAATTTCAGCAAGGTCACTTTTTGTAGCAAGCATAACGGCACCCTTCAATTTAATCCCCTCGGCCTTAGAATTAGGTGTAGACTTATCATTTTTAGGTGGAAAAAGAGAATTAGCAACTTGCTGATTTTCAGATTTAGCATTATTCAAACTAGCAGTTCGCTCTCTATCAGCCTCTACAATTTCAGCAGGGGTTAAAGGAACCAAAATAATTTTCTGTCCTTTATGCACAAAAGAATATCTATTGCTTCGACCATGGTGCGTAGCATCATTATCATATTCCCAAGGTCTACCCAACAACAGATGACAAGCGTGCATAGGTACCACATCACAGTCCACAGAATCAACATAAGTACCAATAGAAAAGGAAACTCTGCAAGTGTGTGTTACCTTAGCTTTTCCAGAATCATTCAACCACTGAATATAGTATGGATTTGGGTGTGGGCGAGTTGTCAAGCCAAGCTTCTTGACAAAATCAGAACTCACTAAATTATTGCAGCTACCTCCATCAATAATGACACGTGCGCGACCTTCCTTGATGACGAAGAAAATCTGGAACAAGTTATGTCGTTGTAGCCTGTCTGGTTGGTGCGCTTGTGTGCTGAGCACCCTCTGCACAATGTGGACGCCGTAGGACATTGTGTCTTCCTTGCCAAAAATCTGACCGTCTTCCTCCACGTCGTCATCATCATCTTCAATGTCGGAGGTGCTAATGTATCCTCCATCGTCTGTAGCAATATATGCCCGCTGACTAGGGCAATCCTTTTGCATGTGACCAAGCCCATGGCAGCGATGGCACTGAATGTTAGAAGAGCGTCCCGTCGATGAAGAGGTAGCACTCTTAGCAGGTGCCGGCACCACACTCTTTCCCGCATCTGAAGGGCGTGCGGGGGGCTATGTTGTTGCCGCGGGAGCAGCAGCGCTGGAGGCTGCTGGAGGCGGCCGGGAAGGGGTGGACTTGGACAGCCCCAAAGGTGGCACCCTGCGTGGTGTGTATGTGGCGGTCTTGTTCCTGTTCTGCTGTTCACGTCCCTGCAATTCTTTCTCTGCAAGCATAGCAAACTGGAACAACTTGTTGACCGTGTTAAATTCTTTATAATCAAGAATATCCTGAATCTCACGCCTCAGACCAGAATAAAAACGAACAAGAGCGGCCTCATCGTCCTCTACTATCATGCATCGTTGCAAACCCTTTTGAAGCTCCCCATAATAGTCCTGTACTGATTTATCCCCTTGTTCTAGACGCTGCAATTTTTTTCGCAAATCTCTATAATAAGAAGGTGGGACAAAACGATCTCGCATAGTTTCCTTAAGTTTATCCCAAGTTCTAGGAATTTCATCACCAAAAAGAGAATTCCACCAAACAATAGCAAAGTCCTTAAACTCACTAGTAGCTTGCCGAACTCTATGCTGCTCAGGAACAAGATGGGCACTAAATTTTTGCTCTACTGTCATCTCCCAATCAAGATATCCCTCAGCATCATATGCACCCGAAAACGATGGAATAGTAAACTTAATTTTAGCATAGGGATCGTCAGGAGATCGATTACCATGTTGTCGGTGATGATGACCCATACCGCGAGTGTTATGTGCTAGGCGACGTCGATCCTTGTTCTCTTGGGTCTTTGCTGCATCAATGTCTCCGTTGTCATCATACACGGTGTCGTCCTGTATGCCCATGTCGATTTCCATCTCAGTAACTTTGCCGGTTAACGTAGTAACCAAGGAGGTTACAGCGGTAACCGTGTCTTGATTGGTTTGAACAGTGTCTAGGAGTGCGGATATCCTCCGGTCCAGCCGCTCTGTCTGGTTGCCGACAGATTCATCAACCGACTTCCTGATCGTCGCCTTCATGTTCTCAAGAAACTTGTCAAGAGCAACCTTTAGCTGCTTCTGACTGACACATTCGTTGAAGTCCTTGGGAGGATCGTCAACTGCATCGTCGTCTCCTGCCATGATAGACACAAAAACAGGAACAAACAGTGAAGGTTATCCCTATCAAATACTACTGCAGTGGTGCCTCTCAACACAGCAAAAGGAAACCTCTAGCCAAGCTCTTGCAAGGTTCTTAGTAACAAGGCAAAGGATACCTGGAAGGCGTGCTCCGCGATTGCAAGGGTCAAAAACCTATGCTGTCCAGAAGTGATATGTGGAGCTAGGAAAGCCAAATATGTGAGTGGGACACAATTCAAAAACATATAGTAATGCTGAATAAATGTCCAAAGCACTGGTCCTAGTTGCTGGTATACTCGTATCCAATTCCAGAAGTGAACAACAAGGAGCAGAGACAGCAAGAAATCAGCCAATGACAGCAAGGGTGTTCCTATGTGCCTCCTGTTTTGTCTTTTAGCACTAGTAGCAATCACAATGCTTTTGATTTTTCCTTTTTCTTTTATTTTTTTGATATTTTTTCTCAATCAGGGGCACAAGAATAGGATCACCACAAAGTATCAACTTAAACTGAGGGAAGATGCGGTCTACAGAAAATCAAACACGTTTTCTGAAAACCTAAAATCTCAGAAATCAATTTTTTTCTTTATTTTCCCGAATTTTTTTGACCTTGATTCCGAACCCCAACAGGCCTTTCGGAGTGAGGAAGCTGCTGTAAAAATTTGAGCCAAAACGGAGCACCGAGCGAAAAGTTATGGCCGTTTTACCGAAGGTATGTCAAGTCAGGGTTTGAAACAAGGCAAACTGAAATCGGGGAAGGAGAAACAAATTCGGATGGTTGCAGCGGGTGTTTGGGTGTGGTGGGTGGGATGTAGATGAATCAAAACACCAAAATATGGTAGGAACAGAGAACCAAATTCAGGGTGTGGTGGGTGGGATGAAAAAGACTAGCGAAAACAGGGTGTTGCGGCTAGGGTTTCAACGATGAAGTGCAGCGGATGGAAAAATCACAAACTGAAATCAAACACGAACTAAAACCAGCAACAAAACACGACTAGGACACAAACTCAACACTACGGACTCTGAAATCAAATTATGCAGAAAGGCTAGACGTGGTTCTGGGATAAGGAAAAAAAACTAAAACCTAATTATTTTTTTTTTTGGCTTTTTGTGGATTCTAGGATGACGACGGCGACGACACAAAAAGATCTAAAGGAAAGGCGAACCTGACGGTATACCTGAGTCTCTGATTACCACTTGATGTGAACTAGGGTTCCCGATCTTCCGAAAGGTTCTGATAACTCTCGATTTGGTGGAGACTTGACACACGTCGATCCGGCTTCAGAACAACACGTTCTAAACCCCGCAATCGCAGCACCACGTCTCCTCAGGTTATCGACCGGCGGTGCACGGTCGACCTCGCCAAGAAGGCTTATCCTTGCCTGCGAATCGAAGAACACAAGCAAGAACACAGTAGATTGCAACCAAAATTGCTGAAAACTGAATTAAGCTCACGAGTTGGGGTCTCACAAACCGATGAACGGCGAAACTGTTCTTGACAGAATAATCTAAGCAAAACCCAACCCTAACTTGGGTGGCGGCTACTGTAGATATAGACCTTAGGGGCGTGCAAGACCCCCTGGACGCGCCACTAATGGGCTCCAACACGATACAAAGCCCAAAGGCCAAATTACGGTGGCGCAGCACCGGGACAGATTCTGGATGTCAACTTGTTTCGACGATTCCTGATGACTCCGGACGAATTTTGACATGAGACCAGCGCCATTGGAAAGGTTATCAAATTATCTTTCCATGCATATGAAGAACGTCCAAAACCGAGCCCGTATGCGACCTGGGCGACCGTTTTAGTGCAGACTGCTCCTGGACTCCGAAACCGATCCGAAGTCGACTTGAATTGGGCCTCCAACTTGGTTTGGGCGCCCTTGCTGTCCCTCCACGCCTCGAAGCTCCTCTCCAAACATCTTCTGGTCCACTCCATGGTTCCTAATCACAATATAATCATTAGGTAGTAATCTATCCTCAAGTTCATATAAATGAGTGCTTAGGAACGAGCTCACCTCTAGATTCAACTGTCTTGCGCGAGCTCTGGTGATTGGACCTTGTATATCCAGCGGAGGTGTGACATGTGTATCCGAAGGAGCGATGTCCTCATCAAACCCTCTCCGGCCGTCGGTGGGTTGCTAACGCCTGCGCTGTTTTTTGATTGGCTGAAAAGCGAGTTTGGGGACCTGCCCGACGCATTTGATCGTTCCGGACAATTTGCGGCACGCACCGGGTGCCGCGCTCTTCTTGATTTGCTTGAGAAACAAGACTGCACCCATTTTGCGGCATTTGCGCGCTCAACCTATGCTGACGCCAACTTTGATGAGGTGAACGCTGATAATGAAAGCAAGACCATTCGATTGGTGCTTAAACGCTTTATGAAGAGATACTGGGCCGAGCACGGAACAGAGGCTTGCCGCCGATTTGCTAAGAGCAAATTCGAAGAGGTGACTTAGATTTTCCCTAGAGTTAGTCTAATCCTTCTCGGGGGTGCTCTGTGTTGACATTTTGTTTTTTCAGATGAAGTCGGCCGCTCTGGCCGAAACTGCCACGGCCAGCACGAAGAAAAGGTCGGCGACTCCTTCTGCTGAGGAGCCACCGGCGAAAGCTTCTCGTGCTGAAAAGGCTGGGGAGGAGCCTGCAGACGCCGCCAAAAAGACAGCTGCCGGAATTGCGGCGCCATCGACTCCAACCGGCGCTTCTGCTTCGGCCACGGCTGAGACCGAAAAAGCGGCGGAGTCGGTCCCTGCTGAGCCCGCATCGTCTGCTCCCGAACTTCCGGCGCCCAAAGAGGTTTAGAGTTTTCTAGGTGTGGGAGGGGAGAGCAAACTGGGACATGTTTTGTAATAATTTGCTTTTGTACGACTTTTGTGCAGGACTGCATTAGCGGCCCTGCACTAAATATTGCACCTTTGAAGTACGAGCGAGATGGTTTGCGCGTATCCGGTGAGACTCATTTGCATTATGTGTCGCGATTTCCGCGTCACAGCTTTGGTCAGTTTTGGAAGGAAATGTCGGCGCGTTTCAACGCCGGCCGCAGCGATTTGGAGCATTGTTTTAAATGTCGGCGTCCCTCTTGTTCGCGGGCGGCTGTGAAGACAGAAAGCGACGGAGGAGTTGTCGCCGATCCGTACCTGAGTGGTTTTAGGTGCATTTACAATTGTGCTGGTACTGATGAGGATGCAGGTTTTGTAGTCGAGGTCGACCTTGACTTGTGAAATGCACATCTATTTCAACGTGTTTCATGTTTAATTGAGCAATATGCCTTCGGCGGTTGCTCTTTGTCGGGCGTTTTGTGCCGTTATTACGGCGTTTCGATTGGAACTTGCAGCGGTATGCTTGTATCGCTGTTTCCTTCTTGCGTACGAGCCGTTTTCTGGTGTGACATTAACGCTTGGGACGTTGGGGCTGGGTATTCAATTGACCCCGTCCGCGACTCGATTGCCGACTTTGGACGAACGTCACCCCCCCTCCCTTGGCGATCGAGGGGCGGAGAGGGTCTCTGAACTGCGGCACGCAGCTTATAATGTTTTTGGCATATGTTTCGTCATTTTGATCTGCCGCCGTTTGCTAATTACGGTGGTGCCCTTAGGCATGCGATGTGCCGCCATTTCTCTATTGTGAGAAAAGGTCGGTACATAGCCCCTTGGGGCTTTTTTGTGCCCTTAGGCATGCGATGTGCCGCCATTTCTCTATTTTGAGAAAAGGTCGGTACATAGCCCCTTGGGGCTTTTTTGTGCCCTTAGGCATGCGATGTGCCGCCATTTCTCTATTTTGAGAAAAGGTCGGTACATAGCCCCTTGGGGCTTTTTTGTGCCCTTAGGCATGCGATGTGCCGCCATTTCTCTATTTTGAGAAAAGGTCGGTACATAGCCCCTTGGGGCTTTTTTGTGTCCTTAGGCTTGATGAAGAAAGGAGCCTGGGAAAAAGGAGCTGAGAGTTTCTGCTACCTTTCGAGTGGCTCTAACTGGAGGTCTGTGACCTGCGTCGATGTGGCGATGTTTTCGAATATTGCATCGACTTCTAAAGGAAGGTAAAGGTATCGCACTTTTTTTGGGGGAAAAGTAGCGTTATATTGAACTGCTAGGGTTACAAAGGTCCCACCTCGTTAAAAACCTCACCCCCAGAGTGGGGTTCCCCTGTGAGGAAAAGAGTATGGGCCTTGAAAATAAAGAAAAATTACACTTAGGTGCCGCCTAATGGCTCCGCTTATAACTGTGCGTCGCCATTGGCGCTTACAATTCATGTGAAGTACCTCTTGAGGTTGTCCACATTCCAGGCATGCGGGAGCTCGTTGCCTCCATTGTCCGCCAAGTGATACGATCCCGAGCGATTGCTCCTGACGACAATGAAAGGGCCCTGCCACTTGGGGTTCAGTTTCCCAGTGTTTTCTGTTTTTGGGCTTCGCAGGAGGACAAGGTCGCCGACTTTAAATGCTCTTGGCACTACTCTGGCGTCCCACCATTTCCTTGTTTCTTCCTGATACTTCTCCAAGTTAAGGATGGCTTGGTCTTTGTCTAATTCCGACATGTCCTTTGACACGGCATCGAAATCGTGGCAATTTCGCCCGAGGGTTGCCCTCATGCTGCGGTGCTTTATCTCTTCTGGTGACATGGCTTCTTCGCCATACAAGAGCCTGAAAGGTGTGAATTTGGTGGTTCTTGACACTGTTGTGTTATGCGACCAGATCACTTTGTGCAACTCGTCCATCCATTTTCCTTTCTTCTGTCCTTCCAGACATTTCTTGATGCTTTCAAAGATTTGCTTGTTCGCGTTTTCGACGGCACCATTTGACTCTGGGTGGTACACAGATGCAAAGTTTACTTTGGTGCCTATCGAGTGACAGAATTCGCGGAACTCCTGGTTATCAAACTGTTTTCCATTGTCGACAGTGATCTCGGCGGGAACTCCGAATCTGCATACTATGTTTTGCCAGAAGAACTTCTTGATTGCTGGGCCGGTAATATTGATCAGTGGCTTCGCCTCTATCCATTTGGTGAAATAATCGAGGGCGACTACGGCATGTGTGTAATTTCCGGCAGCCGTGGGTAGAGGACCGACAATGTCAATTCCCCATCGCTGAAGTGGCCACACCGGCTGAATAAGCTGAGTGAGCTGAGCTGGGTTGCCGATTTTTCTTGAGAATTTCTGGCATGCTTTGCATGTTTTGACAAGGTGTTGGGCGTCCTGCAATGCAGACGGCCAGTAAAAACCTTGCCGGAAAGCCTTGCCGACTAAGGCTCTACTGGATATGTGGGAGCCGCAGATTCCCGCATGGATCTCGCTGAGGAGCTTTTTCCCTTCTTCTTGATCAATGCATCTCAAGAATGGAGTGGATGTGCCGAATTTGTATAGGTACTCGTCGACGAACGCGTAATTTCTTGCCCTCTGTTTCATGCGCTTGGCCTCGATTTCTGATTCCGGCTCATAGAAATCTCGGAGATATGCCATGATGGGGGCACGCCAATCTTCGCTTGAGATGGCGTGTATCATCTTGGGTTCTTTCTCTGCCGCCTTTATGGATGGGGAAGTAAATGTTTCAAAAAAGACGTCGGGTGGCAGAGGTTCTTTCTTGGCTGCCGCTTTTGCTAGCTGATCCGCTTCACCGTTCAGGTTTCTGTCAATGTATTGACAGGTGAAACCTTTGAAGTGCCTTTCCAAGCCCCGCACATGATCCAGATACCTTGCCAATAATTCATCTCTGGCCTTGTAGGTTTTGTCGACATGCCCGGCGATGACTTGAGAGTCTGTTTTGATGATGAAATTTTTGACTCCTAATGCTCTCAGCTTTCTTATGGCTAGCAAGAGGCCCTCATATTCCGCCACATTGTTTGTGCATTTGTCAGTGTCATGGTTGAACTGCAATCTGATCGCGTACCGCAATTTAATGCCTGATGGTGATGTCAAAATTGCGGCAGCCCCTGCTCCAAGATGGCACCATGCGCCGTCGCAATTAATCTCCCACGGAACTTCGAAGACTGGACCCTCGGTGTACGATGAAGGCTCAGTCCAATCTGCGATAAAATCAGCCAATACCTGAGAATTTGCGGCACTTCTTGACTCGAAATCAACAACGTGTTCTGATAATTCCGAAGCCCATTTGGTGATTCTTCCAGATGCTTCTCTATTTCTGAACATGTCATTCAGTGGTTGATTTGTCAGCACTCGGATGGTGTGAGCTTCAAAGTAATGCCTCAATTTTCTTGATGCCATTAAGACTGCATAAGCTATCTTTTCCAGTTCGGAATAGAATCTTTTTGATCCTGAAAGAGCTTCAGATACATAGTATACTGGCACTTGAACTTTCATCACTTTGCCCTTCTTCTCAATTTGCTGTTCTTGCACAAGTGCGGCACATACTGCTGAGTGCGATGCTGATACATACATTAGCAGAGTTTCATTTTGTTTGGGACTTGCGAAGGCAGTCATTTCCTTGAGATACTCTTTCAATTCTGCGAAAGCTTTTTTTCTGCTCTTGGCCCCATTGAAAGTTGTTTGCATTTCTGAGGACTTTGAAAAAAGGAAGGCTTCTTTCGGCTGATCTGGAAATAAACCGGTTGAGCGCCGCAATTCTACCGGTGAGCTTCTACACATCTTTGAGGCATTGGGGCTCTCGCATATTGATGAGTGCACTTATCTTGTCAGGATTGGCTTCGATGCCTTTGATTGACACTAAGCATCCCAAAACCTTTCCCTTGCGAATTCCAAAAACACATTTTTCAGGGTTGAGTTTGAGGTTTGCCTTTCTGAGGTTTGCAAATGTTTCGGCCAAGTCAGAAATATGATCTTCTTTCTTTCCGCTTTTTACCACTATGTCGTCGACATAGGCTGATAAGTTCCTGCCCAACTGATTCTCAAAGGCAATAGATGTCATTCTGCAGAAAGTAGGTCCCGCATTTTTTAATCCTTCTGGCATTCTGACAAAACAATAAGTTCCGAAAGGGGTGATGAAACTTGTTTTCTCTTCATCCTCTTTGTACATGAAGATTTGGTGATATCCGGAGAAGCAATCCAGCAGTGATAGGAGTTCTGAGCACGCCGCTGCGTCGACAATTTTGTCGATTCTGGGCAGTGGGAAATCGTCTTTGGGGCAGGCCTTGTTGAGATCAGTGAAATCAATGCACATTCGCCACTTTCCGTTCTTCTTCTTTACTGGTACTGTGTTTGCCAGCCAGGTTGGATATTTCACCTCCCTGATAACATTTGCATCAAGCAACCTCTGCACTTCAGCTTTGACTGCTTCGACCCTGTCGTCGGACATTTTTCGGAGCTTCTGTTTCTTTGGCCTGATGTTTTTATCAATTCGCAACTTGTGCTCTATTATGTCCCGGCTGACGCCTTTTAGGTCGCTCGCGGACCAGGCAAAAACATCCTTGTTTTTGCGAAGGAACTGGACAAAAGCTTTTTCCATGTCCTTCGGCATTCCTGCCGCAATTATAACTTCTTGTCCTAAAACATGCTTGTCCAATGGAACTCTCTTTGTTTCCTCATTAGCCGCGATTGCTGGTTCTTCCTTGTCCATTTCTTTTTCCAACTGAAGGACTTCTTTTCCTGGCTTTCTTCCTGCCGGGTATAACACATGCACATTTGGGTGAGCATACAAAAAGTGTACATTTTTCTGGCCGGGGGCTGCCGCCCTTTCAATGTTTCTGGCTTCTTGCTGATCGCCAAAGACTGAGATGACCTCCTTATGTGCCGGCATTTTCATACAGAGGTAAGAGCTGTGCAAAACTGCTTCAAATGCATTGAGGACTCCTCGTCCGAAGATTGCGTTGTAAGGGTAAGGCATATCGACCACATCAAAAGTGATGTGCTCTGTTCTTGCATTGTCGAGGGTGCCGAAGGATACTGGGAGGCTTATTTTGCCGAGAGCGCGGACTTCTCTCCCGCCAAAACCATACAAGGGATATTCTGAAGGCTGAAGTAGAGATGAATCAAGGTTGAGCTGATCAAATGTTCTTTTGAAGAGGATGTCTGCCGAACTTCCGTTGTCAACGAGTATTTTGGTGACTGACCAACCATAGGTGTTTGCCTGAATGACCATGGCATCTGTGTGAGGATAGCCGCGGAGGTTTAGATCGGCTTCTGTGAATGTGATTGGAATGTGCGACCACCGTGATTTTACCACTGGTCCATTGCACACCGCATTGACGGCTCGGAAGTAATTTTTCTTTTGTTTCTTACTTTCAAACTCGGACGAAGATCCGCCAGTGATTGGCAGGATGACTCCATAGGTGGGAAGGCTCTGAGAGGAATTGTTTTGGTTTGTCTGTTTTGGGAAAGGCGGCGGAGGTGGTAAAGGCGGCTCCTCAGAGGCAGTGATTCTAGGAATTTGCGGCTGAGGTGTGTATGAGCTTGTTTGAGATGTTGCCAAATGTTGAATATGCGGCGGTGGCAGAGATGTAGTCGGGTGATATGTGTGCTGGAAATGATGCTGAGGGGTGTACGAGTTTGTGAAATACTGGTAAGGGTACGAGGCGCCAAAAGGCGAAGTTTGCCAGGAATTGGCGGCAGATGTGTGGTTCACAATTCTAGGTGTGTCGCTATTCTGCTCTTTGGCTTTCATTCTTTCCATTGCGTCTTTTGTTTCTGGACAATCTTTTGAGCTGTGGCCCTTGTCGACTCCGTGGAAAAGACAATATGGCTTCTTTTGTTCTCTGGTGTTGCTAAAATTGCCACGACCTCTTCCTCGAGAACGCCCATTTCTCCCTCCCCTGTGCTGATGATTGCTGGGGGGCTGGGGGGCCTCGACTTTTTCTTCTTGAGTGTCAATATGGTTGACATAGTTGGAATTATGACTCTGAGTGCCGCTATTTTGCCTCCTTGATGAGTTCCAATCTTGCTGTTTCTGATTTGAGTTGTTTTTCTTCGCCTGCCTCTGGGCGCTTTGTTGTTCTAGCTTTCTTCTGTGATCATTGTCGGCTTTACAATACTGATCGACCGATGAGAAAAACTCTTCAAGGGTTGCTGGAGGATGCAATGAGAAGTGAGTGGCACATGGCCCTGCCCTGAGACCATCAATTGCGGCATCGATTACGACCTGGTCTGGAATATCATCGGCTCGAGCCTTTAGCTTGACAAATCTCTGGAAATAATCTTGCAGTGGTTCTCTTTCCTGCTGTACACATGCTCTGAGTTCATTCGCTGATATGGATGTTCTGTGGAAACCTTGGAAATTCGTCATCAGCCTATCCCTGAGGTTTTCCCACGAATATATAGATCCGGGCTTGAGCCTGGAATACCACTCAAGGGCCTGATGTTCGATGGCAGTGACGAAGGTTTTTGCCAAAACTGCGTCGTCTCCTCCAGCTGATGCGACTGCCGCTTCAAATGACATGATGAATTGTCTTGGATCTGTGGAACCGTTGTATTTGGACACTGAAATGGGCTTGTATTTTGCTGGCCAAGGGGTTAGCTGAAGGCCCTCAGATAGAGGTGAACTCTTGTCGATCTTGCTTATGAACGGGGCTGTCTGGCGCTGAGGGTACCTAGGCTTGTGATAGCCCTCGCCGTTGGTATCCATTTCGAAGTCTGGGGATCTTCGTTGATGATCTTTCTTTGTCTCGCTGTATTGGCCGGAGGCGCTTGTCATTCCATCCAGCTCCCTTTGCAGCTCGGCGACATTTGCTCTCGCTTGTTCTATCTGCAGCTTGATTCTTTCTCTCTCTCTTGACCTTTCATCAGACATCAATTTGTCCTTTGTTTGCTTCAGCTTTTTGGTGAGTTCTTGCAGGGTGAGAAGCTCGCGCATCTGCTTCTCCACTTCATTCTCCTCTTGATTGTTTCCAATGTTGAAAGGATCGGGGAAGGGTGGATCTACCGCCTTTCTTTTGCTTGCTTTGATCTGACTTAGCCTTTCTGCTTCTTCTTTGCTGAAAGGGAGGGCTTCAGGACTTTTGGCGACAGCTTCTTGAGTGCTACGTTGGAAAATGGCGGCATGGCTGGGCTCCGCCGTTTCCGTAGCGCGGTTGTCTTCGTCGGCCATCTGTTTGCTTCTGATGACCGCCCAACGGATTTCTTCTTCAGAAAATGCGGGGTTTGGAGGGAGTGTTTCGTCTTCTAATGCCGACAGGATGGGGCTACTTGTGGTACTTGGGGTAGTCGCTCTCTTTTTCCTATGTGGCATCGCGGGTGGTTTTCTCGAGCAACACAAACGGTGGGCGCCGATGTTGGGAATTCTTCATCGTAGCAACAAAGAATCCCGACACGGACAATCAAATGACTCTCAAAGAACAACGGAGCAGCATTTTATTGCAAGGGTGTAATCTCTCCTGTTCCGTCCCGTTACAGTGAGCCCGTAGGCGGGTATTTATAAGGAAGGCCAAGGGTCATTTCTACTGACCAAAATGCCCTTGGCCTACCAACTATATACCTAGAATATTCTGTACAGAAATGTCATAAGGGTACAAGGGACATTTCCGTTCAGCGACGGGAAACCTAATTGTGTGACGTCATCCGCCATCTTGGCACATGGTCGATATCGAGCCTAGCTTCATCACCCGTAAGTGCCGCCATTCCACGTGAAGGGTAGAAGACTGCTCGCACCCGAAATGCCGGCAGCCAAGCGCCGACCTGCCGCCCTTTGGTTGCCCGCGGGCGCCGGAATTGGAGCTGCCTCCGTGGTAATGACGGCGCCTTCATAATGACGACCCTGAAACCACAAAGGAAAATGATGCCGTTGCCGACATTAGTACCAATCCCCAACAGTAGCCCCTCGCGGTCGAGGGCCAACTCCGATGGGCAGAAACCGCGACACACGATTGGTGCTGGGCGAACGTCACCCCCCCCCCCCCTCCCCCCGTCATGGGAGTTGAATAGTTTTTTTTTTCAACACGCAGATCGAGGGATTCGCGAAAAACGCGTCGCCCTCGGGCTATATAAAGGGGGGAGGGGGCATGTGCTTTAGCCCCGTGTTCAGTTGTTTTGACGAAAAGTTGCCGCTATTTTTGGTGACATCTGCCGCAATTTCGCTTGTCGCTTTTTGGTGTGGACCCTTAGCTCCGCAAGGTAATTTGTATGTTTTCTGTGTCGCCATTCTGTTTTCGTAGGCTGCTATGATTGCGATTTGTGATGTCGCATTCTTGATGCAGATGCCTCGCGTAAAGCTTACAGCTTGCCGCATTGACGACTCCGACGAGGAGTTCTTGGAGGACTCTCCTGTTGCCCCAACTGGGGGTAACACTGATCTTGGCGGCGGCTCGGGGGGAAATGTCGTAGATCTGACGAGCACCGCGGACCCGAGCCCTGCTGCGGATCCAAAAACTATTGCGGTGGATGCTTCTGGATCTGCCGCCTCTTTGGGCGCCGGCAAGGGGAAACCGAATCCCGCCCCTAATCCGGGGGTTCCTGTCGCTGCTACTGCCAAAGGCACGGATGAAGCAATCGCCAGCGGAGGTACTAAATCTGCCGCTGTTTTAGGTAAGGGTTTGGGGGAATCTAGTTACTTTCTCGCATATTGTGAGTCTGCTCTTGCTGGGCCTGCAGCTAAGAGAGTGAGGGGGAAGGTGAACGTCGGCACTAAGGGAAAAACACCGGTGACGGTTGGAAACATCGACGATGATGATGAAGATCTGTCAGGGGTGCCGGCCTCCCCTAGTGAGTTGGTTTCTGGTGATTCTTGGATGAAGACCGGCATTGAACCGACCTTTCGGTTTGGGCCGTCAAAGGTTACAGCGGCAGATATTGAGAGATTTGTTGAATTGGGATACTTTGAGTCTGGGAAAGCTCGTCCTTCTAGGGGAGAGGAGATTCCTCAGCCCCACAACAATGAGGCTATAGTGTACCGTGACTTCTATGAGGCGGGCCTTAGATTGCCGTCTTTTGCTTTTCTTCACCGGATGCTGGAGAAGTATAATCTGGATTTGCATCATTTGACTCCGAACGCTATTGCGACGGTGTCCAAGTTTATATGGGCTAGCCGCAGTTATGGTGCAGCGGTGAACGCAGATGCTTTCTGCCACTTTTATGATGCGAAGCTTGACAAGAAGGTTGTGTCTTTTGGCGGTGTGTCGTATTTTCCTCAGTACGGCTGTTGTGGCTTTCAAGCTCGCACTTTTGTGAAGAAGTCCAAGTACAAGACTGTTGAGCTTGTAGGTGGTCGGCGGAACAAGTGGCCCAGTGATTGGCGTAATCATTGGTTCTATGCTGAAGTACCCGAGGAAAATGACGACGATGGCAATACTGTGTACCCCTTGTTCAGTCGCTCTATTGGGATGAGTGTGAACTTGTCACCCGATTTTTCGGAGACTCGCAAGTTCAAAGAGTGCTGTGCCGCCTTTGAAACTGCCGTTAAGATGAGCAGTGGTAGGGATTTAGTGGAGGAGTTCATAGCTGGCCGCATTTGGCCAATCCAGAGTGGGTGGACACCTCTGAGTTTTGAAAAGAAGAAACTTGCCAACGTAGGGCTTAGGTATCAGGTGCCGACTTTTGGAGTGAAGAAACCTCATGGGATAGCCGACAAACAATTCGTTTATTACGTCGAGCAGACTGCCGGTGTTATTAGCGGACCGTACACCGCTTTGGAGAAGGAAGAGTGTGAGAACAAACTGGTTATCTCAGAGCGCATGAATCGCATTTTTGATGAGATGAATGTGAAGTACGGGCCGCATGTTATCAGGTCCGTGAAGAAAGGGCGGCGGAAGAAAGATGAGTTGGCGTTTGGTGCGACGTTTGTTTATAACAGATGCTGGGAAAGCACTACCGCCCTAAGCGCCGCACATGCTAAGGCGACACCTGCTGCTGGAAAGGGTCCCAGTGTTACGGTGCTGCAAAAAGATCAGCGGCGCCCGAGAAGGCGACTGGAAAGTCGATATGGGGCGCGTTCCGGGACTTGAGTCGATGGACGATGTTGAAGTCGAGGGTACCGCCTTTCCGGCAGTCGATATCGATTTGCCGCTAGGCTCCACGGCCGCTGTTGCGCCGGTAAAGAGGATGCCGTTGATGCCGCCCATGTCTGATGATGAAATTGAATTGTTGGACGATACTGATGATTCGTGCGCCGAGCTCGGGGCTGAGCTTAATGCGGCGTTCGACGAAATGTCGGAATCCGATCATGGTCGTGGGGCTGTCGACCTTTCCGCCGGTGGTACAGGGACTGCGGCGGCTCGTTTGCCCCTGACTAGAGTCGATGGTAGTAACTCTATTTCGTCGGTTAACGGGAGCGTGTCTAGCAGTTCATCTGAGACTAGCTCCTCTGACACAGGTGACAAGTCTCCAGGGGTGAGGCTGCAGGAAAGCGGAGCCAGCGGGCTATCATTGCCCGCCTTTGTTGAATTGACGAAGACGATGGACCCCCAAGGTCTTTATTTCTTATAATTTTGCTTTTGGTTTTGCAAAGACAAGGACCTAACTGTAGCTTGTATTGCAGAGTTCTACAAACTATCTCACCGGGTTGACAACGCTTCGTTGTTCGACGTCCTTAACCAAAACGCGACGCTGGTAAGATCTGTGAACCTATTATTGAGCGATGCTGCCGGCATTTCTTATTTTAGCTTCTGTCAAAGGGGGTTGTTCTTGACATTGGGAGCGTGTTTTACAGACTCTTGCGGCAGCGCGGGCGTTAAGCCGCCGCTTACCCGGGTCCGATGCTGAATCGTCATCAAGGGAACTGGCGCAATTGCGGCAGGTTCTGGCTAACGAGAGGGCTTCTTTCGAGACTGTTAAGGCTGATCTTAAAGATCAGATCGAGAAAAAAGATGAAGCGCTGGGGGTGCTGAAAGAGGTGATACAAAGCCATGATGGAGAAATGGACCGGCTGAAGCGCGAGTTGAAGGCTGCCGAATTGAAGATAAATGCGGCGGAGCAGAGCGCTGAGAGCGCCAAAAATGCCGCTCAAACGTACGCTCGCAGTTTCGCTGAAGGCGCCTCTAGTGCCCATGCTTGCTTTGCAGAAGCTTTGTCGAAGATCGGAGGTGAGCCTAACCCTGATGTGAACTAGGGTTCCCGATCTTCCGAAAGGTTCTGATAACTCTCGATTTGGTGGAGACTTGACACACGTCGATCCGGCTTCAGAACAACACGTTCTAAACCCCGCAATCGCAGCACAACGTCTCCTCAGGTTATCGACCGGCGGTGCACGGTCGACCTCGCCAAGAAGGCTTATCCTTGCCTGCGAATCGAAGAACACAAGCAAGAACACAGTAGATTGCAACCAAAATTGCTGAAAACTGAATTAAGCTCACGAGTTGGGGTCTCACAAACCGATGAACGGCGAAACTGTTCTTGACAGAATAATCTAAGCAAGACCCAACCCTAACTTGGGCGGCGGCTACTGTAGATATAGACCTTAGGGGCGTGCAAGACCCCCTGGACGCGCCACTAATGGGCTCCAACACGATACAAAGCCCAAAGACCAAATTACGATGGCGCAGCACCGGGACAGTTTCTGGACGTCAACTTGTTTAGACGATTCCTGATGACTCCGGATGAATTTTGACATGAGACCAGCGCCATTGGAAAGGTTATCAAATTATCTTTCCATGCATATGAAGAACGTCCAAAACCGAGCCCGTATGCGACCTGGGCGACCGTTTTAGTGCAGACTGCTCCTGGACTCCGAAACCGATCCGAAGTCGACTTCAATTAGGCCTCCAACTTGGTTTGGACGCCCTTGCTGTCCCTCCACGCCTCCAAGCTCCTCTCCCATCATCTCCTGGTCCTCTCCATGGTTCCTAATCACAATATAATCATTAGGTAGCAATCTATCCTCAAGTTCATATAAATGAGTGCTTAGGAACGAGCTCACCTCTAGATTCAACTGTCATGCGCGAGCTCTAGTGATTGGACCTTGTATATCCAGCGGAGGTGTGACATGTGTATCTGAAGGAGCGATGTCCTCATCATCCTCCCCCTCTTGAATTGGAGTCGTCCTCGACTCAAGCTCATCTTCTTCTCCCAAGTAAGGTGTCAAATCTGAAATATTGAAAGTAGGAATAACCCCGAACTCGGGAGGCAACTCAAGTTTATATGCATTATCATTAATCTTTTCAAGTAATTTGAAAGGACCATCAGCTCTAGGCATTAACTTAGACTTTCTCAAATCTGGAAATCTATCCTTTCGCAAGTGCAACCATACTAAATCACCCGGTTCAAGCTTAACTTCTCGCCTACCTTTACTACCAGCAATTCTATATTTTTCAGTCATCTTTTCAATGTTATACTTGGTTGTCTCATGCATTTTCAAGATAAAATCAGCACGCTCTTTAGCATCATTATTTATCCTCTCACTAGTAGGCAAAGGTAGAATATCAATTGGAGCACGAGGATTGAAACCATACACTACCTGAAAAGGACTTACCTTGGTGGTAGAATGTGTTGCCCGATTATATGCAAACTCCACATGAGGCAAACATTCTTCCCACATCTTCAAATTTTTCTTCAAAACAGCTCGCAGCATGGTCCCCAAAGTGCGGTTCACCCCCTCTGTTTGTCCATCAGTTTGTGGATGACAAGTGGTAGAAAATAACAATTTTGTACCCAACTTGTTCCACAAAGTACGCCAAAAGTGATTCAAGAACTTAGCATCTACTCTGTATCCTTGATTGTAAATTACATACCCGCAAGGATTTTCCACGTAAATATTCCCGGGAATATCTCGTGTAATTTAGTTACGACCAGACGTAAATATCTCTATCTCTCTATCCTTGATTGTATCCTGTATGGTGCCATGTATTCAGACGATTATGTAGTTCCTGATTCCTAGAGTCTCATAAAAACTCTAGTTAATTACATCCGTAGGATCGACCTACGGAATACCTCCGATTAAGTTGTGTTCATGGTCGCCATCAATCCTCTTATATCTCCATGTCCTGTACTCCGTGTATGTATGCTGCAAGAAAACAAAAGAAGAAGAAAACAAGACATCGAGCCCATGGCTCAAGTGCTTAGAGCAAAGCAATGCCGTATTCAGTTACGACCAGAGTTGAAACCAATGTATAGATTACGTTCGGCCTCGTCAGTCACGAACGTAGTATAGCCAACCTCGTCGGTCATGGCAAGTATTCCGGCCTCGTCGGTCGCGGAAACCATGTTTGATCTATGTTTGGCTTCGTCGGTCACGAACATGGTGCAGCCAGCCTCGTTGGTCATGGCGCGTTATGGAATATTCCGGCCTCGTCGGTCGCGGGAACCACATTTAGTCTATATCCAATCTCGTTGGTCACGAACATGACGTGTCCAGCCTCGTCGGTCAGGACGTGGTAAAATATTTTGAATTTCTTTGGTACAACTCACAATTAAACTTGGCATCGCTCTGCCTTTTTTTATTTCTTATTAAACCTGCTAAACAAAGAGACAAATCCTGCAAAAGAAATAAACGATAGAGCCATGAAGCAATTCTCAGCACCGACTGCAAGCTTTAACTTGCTAGGAGCTTCATATGCTTCTTCATGATGACAGATGTGTACAAATACACAAACTGTTGTCATCTCTGTATTTTTTTTTTCCTCAGTGCCCTTCTAGTTTGTATAATTCCCGTAGGAATTTGTGGGCACGATGACTTGACTCCCTCATTAACCTGTATACCTCCATCTCTTTTAAAACCTGAAAAAACACCGAAGCGTCGCCATTACAGCTACACGGCACAGTCCAGATGACCAGGCCATTTGAGCTGAAAGATCAACACCTGCATGCCGAACGGCGCCGCCGAGTCGGCGAGGCCGTTCATGGCTAAACCTGCTTGGTCGTCGGGGTCAAGCATCGAGGTGCCGCCATCGCGACGCCGTCCACCCGTTTTCTTTTGGAGCGTAGAACACCTGTATAGCGCTACGCTGCGTCGAATGCGGCTTTTGTATGCAAAAACTTGTAGCCTGATGTCGTCGAAACGACCTTCTCTTGGAGATCCTCAACCTGTAAGCACACAACCTGCAACCCGTTGCCGGCGAACGGCTTCCTCCGGCAACCTGTGACCTGCAAAATGCACGAGGCGCTGCCATCGAATGACCTGTTTTCTTGGATCCCAGGGACCTGTTGAGCGCACGAGCCGCTGCTGCAATGCAACATATATTCCTGCAAACGCTGCTGCAATGCAACATATATTCCTGCAAAAAATGAAACGCAAGGCTATACAGCCACGCGGTTACTCACCATGGATGAGACAGGCGCCATCGGCTTGACGAAGGAGACGCCGCCGGCGACCTCCGCAGCAGTGATCTTGATGCGTGTGGTGGTGAGATCAATCGGAGACCTGTGGTGAACGGTGTGGATTGGCCTCGATGAATGGCTATGGCTTGATGCGTGTGTAGGGGAGAGTCCTCCCCCAATGCTGCAGATGGAGAGCGCTTTATTGAAGAAGACGAACGGGAGGCCAGCGCCGCCGCCGTTCTGTTTGACGAGCGAGTCGCGTGGCGGAGATACCTGAGGGCCGTTTTCTGGCACCGCGTCCTCAACGTTCAAATTTGAATAAACATGCTGCCTCTAATTATCTGACGCCGAGGATGGTTATGAGCGGCAGAGTTGCAGCGCTACACGAGTGCTACAATTTACCAGGAGCCTCCATTGTAATTTCATTGGCGACCTGATTTAGTGGGGAGGGTGAACTTGGCCGTTTATACGCACTTGTGTACTGCGGGCTTCTCCATCGTTGGCAAAGGCTCAAAAAGGCCATTGGATTGGGTCTCTTCTTACATGTTTCTCGTACAACACTGATCAGAGTCATGAATATTTTAATATTCACGTGTGCGAACCACTGCTATATGGGCCTGATCAAAATATCATTTCTTGGGATCATTTTTAGCTTTGCGCTTGAGCATCATCTAACACTATTGCTTCATCACTCGGCTCAAGTAAACTCATGTCAAATGTTTTGGTTATGGTAGCACCGCATCCTTTTGGTTGATGAGCACTAGCTAGGCTAGCACATCACATGCTCTTTCCTGATCAAAACATGAATTATGTGGCATTAAGAGAAAAATGTTCTGATTTCGCTATAAACGGAGATCATACCAACAGGCAAACATTTTCTTGATAATCAACCTAAATTTTTATAAGGGCCCGACAAAATCTCATCTAACAGTAGTATTCCTCATTGGTGTTCAGGTATGAATCGAAACCTTGATATCTCATCTTTTATATTGTACTAGTATGCGTCATTGTATTTGAAGTGTTTTTGAAAATCCCACTTGCACTGTTCTTCGTTTAACCGATCGTTCAACGGCGCTTGCTCCTCCACAGCATTCAATCGAGAGGCATGTGCCGCCCCCCCCCCCCCCCCCCCCCCCCCACCCCCCCCCCCCCCCACCCACACAAAAAAAATATATATTTGTGAAAATTAAGAACGATTAATGCTTTCAGGATGAAGGTTCTGATCAATTTTGTGGCAAACAAAAAATGCATCTGTGCTTTTCCCTGCAGCTCCAAGTGTAAGGATAAACCTGACATCCCTCGTTAAGCAACGTAGCTTGTGATACCATGGCTTTATTGTATTTTGAAGTCCTAACGTGGAATTGTTTGCATCCTAATATGGAGAATCGGCTACTGCAACGTGAATGTGTTCAATGTAGATGATCAGGAAAACACTTTTGTTAATTCAAATGGTGCATATTAGTGGCATGTGAGGCATGAAATTGGACCGATGACAGATAGGAACTCCAAAACTTTCGATGGTTTGGAAGGGATAAGCCTATCTTCCGATAATAAGTAAGGATTTTTCTCACAATGATGGACCATGTGACAGAACATATCATTGTGAATTCTGCTATAAAAAGCATGTACATCCATGCAGAGTTATCTCATGTTTCCTGTGTCGTACCCCATTTCTGGAGTACTTAGTGTTTACCGTATCAGTCCCTGGATCAGTAGCTGATACGACACTTTCACAGAATGCTTCACAGCGAGTACTTTATTTATATTAACGAGAGTCATTACAAGCCTTTTAATACATAAAGGTCTTTATACAAATGAGGCGGGCGGCCTCAACACACACAGACATCACACTCAAAGGCTGACGCCGCAGCCAGAGCTAACACTAAATCTAGCGGAAGACGACAGGCTCCACTCCTACAGGCACCACTTGAACGAAGGCCGAACTTTACTCTTCATCACCATCAGCTTGAAAGTCATAGTCGGGCTCATCTTCTGAATGATTTAAGCAAGAGTGAGTACTTAAGGTACTCAGCAAGCCTAACACGAGGGGTATGATTATGCAAGGGGTTATCAAGGGATTAGGCTCGTGGTTAGCAATAAGGCGAGAAAGCCAAGTTTATGCAGAGTTGTTTTGAAAACAAAGCATTTCGCAATTCTAATCAAATATCTGTAGGGATTAGTGGGGTTGGGCGGCCCTGGGGGAGATGCAATCCATCCCGCCAGTTCCTCAAATTTTATCACTGGCCGACAACCAGCACACGGCTCCAAACCGGCGTTTTCCAAAAACACACCAAGGGAACTCACGCGGAAAAATCTAATCATAGTGTGGCCGATGCTTTCGCGTTGTCCAATACCGTGGAACACGGCTTTCCGGAAAGTTTCTTAACCTTGGCCAAGGGTGCACAAATTTCCCCACAAGGTGGTCCAGTCCTCCCTATCGTCATAGTTTGGACTGTCCCACTAAAGGTTCCATACCTACTTCGTACCACCACGGCATCCCCCACGGACATCACCAGGGGCTTCACAATCATAATAATATGGCCAGTCATAAATGCCGGATCTCGAACACCCACCAACGAACGAGTCTTCTCCTGGGACTCCGTTGCAATCTCCTGCCTCCGGGGGGTACCGGGTGAGTACTAGTAGGGTGTGGTTCCAATTCCGCGCCCATTCACGGCTTGTGGCTGCGCGAGAGGTGCTAGGCAAAGGCGGCACAAGAACCGGTCCTTATACGACCGAACCAGGCATCTTCAATAGCCAATCCACAAGTGGGAGGGCGTCCCAGAGATAGCCTCCCCACTGAGGACTACCTCGCCTGGTCCCGCCAAAAACATCCCTCACTAGGGTTGCACTTATTATTATTATGCCACCCCAAAACACATTTACACACACCACCAAGACACACGCATTTACACGAAAATCATGTGAGCAATATTAATTAAACACATGTGAAAAAGTCCTAAGCAGCGAGCATATCAACAACTCATTAATTAAATTAATGATGTTGATTCCTAGGGCTAACAAGGATACAGGATATATTCAAGTCAAGGCAGGCAATCAAGTATTGCATAGGACCATTCTAGCATTTAAATTCATTTAAATACCATGCAATTTATTTATAAACAGCTCTAATTAGGATATTTGCAAACATAGGATCAATATGATCAAAGGAAGTTAGACTTGCCTTCACCAAGCTCTTCTTCCTCTAAATCCTCGTAATCCGGGTCCTCAGCCTCTTCGTCTTGATTATCTAACGATTTAGTAAAAGATAAATCTACCGCTCACAAACAAATTAACAGAGCAATAAATCCAAATAAAATCCAAATAAGAACAGATGGGAGTTGATTTTGGTGGCACTGGATAGATTAGGATTTTAGATGAATTTTGGCGCAAGATTCGCCAAAATCGGAGTTAGAATGAAAAAGATATTGATTTTTGAAGTTTGAATGAATTGATTCAATTGAATTTAGCTTGATTAATTTTGTATGTGAGATACATAATTAATCAGAGGCTAACAAGTGTTGAAAAGTGTTTAAGAAGTGATAAAGTATTTTTAGGAATTTTTGGGAATTTTTCTGTTATTGGAAAGTGGGCGAAATAGATTTTGTGTGCGTTTTCAGTGTGGCCATAGCATTTTCCTCCTGGGTGTGCCGCTGACAGGTGGGCCAAAGGGCCCAGTGGGTCGGCGCGGCACTGTTTCGTGGACTAAGTCCACCGCACGGTGGACCGTTCAGTTTGAATGCGCGGTCCACGGTGCACCGGGTCTGCCACGTGGGCGGCGACTCGGTCTCCGCCGGGCCCACCGATCCGACGTGGCTGCCACGTCGGACGGCGGCGCGGCAAAAGGGCGCGCGGCGGCGGCCTCGCCGGAATCGTCGCCGGCGGCGGCTACAGGCGGCGAGAGTGGAAACGAAGCACACCTCCGTGATCAGCGCGCGACGGCGAGTGTGATGGTTGGTGATGTTGTCGTCGGGGACGACGGACGCGGCGGCACGACGTCGCCGGAGTTGGCGATGCGCCGGCGAGCGATGGGAAAGTGCATCGCGGTCGAGTGCGAGCGGTTGCGTGTGTGCGCGGGAGTGCGGTGAGTCGCGCGGACATCTCGGCCGGGCCGGAGGAAGCTCACGGCGGCCGGCGGCGAGAGAGAAAGGCGGCGGCGAAGCCGGCGCTCGGCGCGGAGGCATGCGCAAGGGCGATAGGGCTCCTGCGAATGGTTGCGCGAGTGCGCGGGCTCGAGGCGAACGCGAAGCCGTGAGAAGTTGTCGACAAGACGCTGCGAAGGCGCGGCGCGAGCCTCGCCGGAAACCATGGCGGAGGCGATGCGCGAGGGAGAAAGGAAAGGGGAAAGGGAGGTGCGCGTGAGGTTTGGCTCGTGTGCGCGTACGCGCGTGAGGCGCGCGGGGCGTGGTGTCATGCATGCTGCCCTACAGGGCCTGATGTGGTCAAGGGAAGGCCGGCGGGGTAGCTCCACGGCGGCGGCTTACCGGAGCTAAGGGGAAGAACAGGCACACTACGAGACGAGACAAAAGAAGTGGCGCTTTAGAGAGAGGAGTAGACGGACGTGCTCACCGAGTGTTCGCCGGAGCGGGAGAAAGACGGAGAGGGGCTGGCACCGGAGACGAGCACGACGAGCTAGGGTTGGCCGACGATCTCCTCGTACGATGCACGGCTGCGCAGACGAAGGACACGGTGAGGTTGAGCGCGGAAAGGAGATGCTAGAAGTGGAAGAAGTTGACGTCGGGACTCACCGGAGAAGAGGGGAGAGCTCACCGGAGTTCTCGCCGGAATCGAGAGAGAACGGGAAAAGAACAGTGGAGAGCTCGGGAGTGAGTGGTGGTGGCAAATGGAAACAGAGGGAGAATGAGGGGGCCTCGGTGTTGCTTTATAGCCGCCAATGGCGGTTCGAGCGAAGCGCTAGGTCGGTTCGCCGGCGGGAAAAAAATATCTCGCCGGACTGGAGCTTGATTGACGCGCGAAGGCGGTTCGCGAGCCTCGATGAACGGCGGTGACGCGCGAAGAGAGCTTCTGCAGTGCTCGGGACGCGACGGAGCGAGGGGAAGACGAACTGTGGCTGACGGATGCGGAATGGAGCTCGCCGGACTTCGAGGAGGCTTGACGCGCGCGTTAAGTAAGGGGAGGAGGCGACGGGACGGGACGGATAGGCGGTTCCGTGCGCGCACGTGCGAAACAAGGTCTTCCCTGTGGCTTGGACATGACGGAGGCGGTTCGCCGGCAAGGAGGGATGGGCGACGGCGCCAATCGCGCCGGTCGCGAGGAGGGAGACGACGCGGACGCGGGCCCCACGCGTCAGCGACAGGAAGAGGGAGAGGGAGAGCAGGCCGGGCTGGCGCGGCGATGCTGGGCCGGGAGCGGAGCGGCCCAGGCGGAAGAGAGAAAGAGAGAAGAGGGCGGCGCGACTGGGCCGAGCGGCTGCTGGGCCAGGCGCGGGAGAGAAAGAAAGAAAGAAGAGAGAGGCTGGGCCGGCCGAAAGAGAAAGAGAAGAGGGCGGCCCGGTAAAAAGAAAGGTTTGATCTTTTTGCTGAGGTTGATTTTGAATGAATTTCAAAATTCATTCAAAAGGAGAGATCGAAACCAACACTCGAACAAAACAAGAAAAGCACAAAAATGCACATGGTGACTTTTATGCATGGTTTAAAATTCAAAAACTTTTGGTTTTGCTACTAACTAAAGCTAGCAAATTGATTTTATTTGGAAAATTTTAAAAAGTTCAAATTTTTAGTGATTTTTGACAACGGGCAAAAACGCGGGTCGCTACAACCTACCCCACTTAAAGAGAATCTCGTCCCCGAGATTCCGGCTCTTCCTCGAAAAGGTAAGGGAACTCTCGCTTGAGATCATCCTCTCTTTCCCATGTTGCTTCTGCCTCGGTGTGATTACTCCACTGAACTCGACAAAACCTTATAGCATTCCTCCTTGTTAGTCGAGTTGCCACATCCAAAATCTTAATTGGCCTTTCCTGATATCTGAGATCTGGCTGTAAGTCCATCACTTCTGGAGGGACTATTTCTTCTGGTTTTCTCAGGCATTTCTTTAATTGTGACACATGGAAAACATCGTGCACATCTGACATTTCTTCGGGAAGCTCGAGGCGATATGCCACGGCTCCTATCTTCTTAAGTACCTTAAAAGGTCCAATGTACCTCGGTGCCAGCTTTCCTTTTATTTGGAATCTCCTGGTTCCTCGAATCGGTGATACTTTGAGATATACATAATCTCCAACTTCGAAGCTCAGATCTCTGCGTCGGGTATCTGCATAACTTTTCTGTCTGCTTTGAGCTGCCTTTAAATTTTCCCTGACCAGAGCTACTTTCTCTTCTGCATCTCTGATAACTGCAGGTCCGAAGAAAGAACGTTCTCCAACTTCTGACCACATCAGCGGGGTTCTGCATTTTCTGCCATACAGTGCCTCAAATGGTGACATCTGTAAACTGGCCTGATAACTGTTGTTATATGAGAACTCTGCAAAGGACAAGCTTTTCTCCCAATCTTTTCCATAGGCTAGCACACATGCTCTTAACATGTCTTCCAGGATTTGATTCACCCTTTCTGTCTGACCATCGGTTTGTGGATGATATGCTGAACTATAATCCAATCTTGTTCCAAGCAATTTATGCAAACTTTTCCAAAATATCGAGGTGAATTGTGTGCCTCGATCTGACACTATCCTGCGAGGAACTCCATGTAGCTTGAGCACATTGTCTATGTATAGTTGAGCATAATGATTTCCTCTGTACACCGTCTTCACAGGTATAAAGTGTGCCACTTTTGTCAGTCGATCCACAATAACCCATATGGAGTCATATCCTTTTTGGGTACGGGGTAACCCTACGATGAAATCCATACTGATCTCATCCCATTTCCATTCCGGAACATGGAGGGGTTGTAACAATCCTGCAGGTCTTTTATATTCTGCTTTTACTCTGCTGCAGATATCACAACGAGCAACAAATTCTGCTATGTCTCTTTTCATTCCTGACCACCAATATTTCTGTTTCAGATCCATATACATTTTGGTGCATCCAGGATGAATAGAATATGCTGAGTTATGAGCTTCATCCATAATCAGTTTCTGATGTCCGACAGTTTTTGGCACACAAATTCTATCCTTGTACCATAAGGTGCCCTGATTATCCACTCGAAATCCAGGGGCTTTATCCAACCCTGTCATTTTCTTTAGCTCATTTATTTCTTCATCTGACTCCTGTGCTGTTCTGATTTGCTTCTCTAGAGTTGGTTCCACACATAAGGTGTTCAGACGGCCTGGCTTAGCAAAGTGAAGATTTAATTGTTTGAATTCTTCCACAAGCTCAGGGCTTCGTCTCTGCATTTTAATCCCATTATTCTGAGATTTGCGGCTTAATGCATCTGCAACCACATTTGCCTTTCCAGGATGGTAGTGAATTTCTAGGTCATAATCCTTTATTAATTCCAACCATCTTCTCTGTCTGAGGTTTAAATCTGGTTGTGTGAAAATATATTTCAGACTTTTATGATCCGTATATATTTCACATTTATTGCCTATCAGATAATGCCTCCAAATTTTGAGAGCATGCACAACTGCTGCTAGCTCCAAATCATGAGTAGGATAATTTTGCTCATGCGTTTTCAATTGCCTTGATGCATAAGCAATAACTCTGCCATCTTGCATAAGCACACATCCCAATCCCTGTCGAGATGCGTCGCAGTATACGACGAAATCTCGATGTATGTCTGGCAAGGTCAACACTGGGGCTGTAGTCAACCTTTTCTTTAACTCCTGAAAACTTCTTTCACAGGCCTCTGTCCATTTAAATTCTTTTCCCTTCTGTGTTAAAGCTGTCATTGGTCTTGCTATTTTTGAAAAGCCTTCGATGAATCTGCGGTAATAACCCGCTAGACCAAGGAAACTTCGAACTTCTGTCACAGTGGTTGGTTGCTTCCAATTAAGGACTGCCTCAACTTTGGCTGGATCCACTGATACTCCTTCTTCTGTCAAAATGTGACCAAGAAAAGCCACTTTATTTAACCAAAATTCACATTTACTGAACTTGGCATACAGCTCATGAGCTCTCAATTTTTCTAGTACAATTCTCAAATGCTGCTCATGCTCTTCTGCACTTTTGGAGTAGATAAGTATGTCGTCAATGAAAACAACGACAAACCGATCTAACTCCTCCATAAACACTTTATTCATCAGATTCATAAAGTATGCAGGTGCATTTGTCAATCCAAATGGCATCACTGTGAACTCATACTGACCATATCTGGTGACAAAAGCTGTCTTGAGAATATCACATTCTCTGATTTTTAGCTGATAATACCCAGATCTTAAATCAATTTTGGAGAAATATTTGGCTCCTTTCAATTGATCAAATAAATCATCGATCCTGGGCAGTGGATATTTATTCTTGATGGTGACTTCATTCAAAGAGCGGTAGTCTATGCACATTCTGAGACTGCCATCTTTCTTTTTAACAAAAAGAACAGGTGATCCCCATGGTGATGAACTTGGTCTGATAAATCCTTTTTCCTGTAACTCTGCTATTTGTGCCTTCAATTCTGCTAGCTCATTTGCTGCCATTCTATACGGTCTCTTTGCTATTGGAGATGTGCCGGGTATGAGATCAATGATGAACTCTATGTCTCTGTCAGGTGGCATGCCTGGCAACTCTTCTGGAAACACATCAGGATATTCACAGACCACTGGCACTTCCTCCAACGGTCTTGCTTCCATATTATGAACCATTGGTGCAACTTTTGACCTTTTTGGTTCACATACCACTTTAATTCCTTTGTGGTTTACCAGGGTAACTTTTCTGGTGTCACAGGCTATATTGCCTTGGTGCTTACTCAACCAGTCCATTCCGAGGATAACATCTATCCCCTGGGATTCTAGGACTACTAAGTTCGCTAGGAACTCTACCCCACTTAAAAGGATCTTAACCCGTGGGCATCCCAAATAACTTTTGGTCTCGGCCCCGGGAGTCCGGATTATCAGGGGTTGTTTTAGCATGACAGTTGGCAAACCATTTGCAGCAACAAACTTTGAAGAAACAAACGAATGCGAAGCTCCAGAATCAAACAAAACGGTTGCAAGGATGGAGTTGACAAGATACTCACCAAGAACAACATCAGGAGTGTCCTCAACTTCATCTGCATTAATGTGGTTGACATTACCTCGGCCGAAGGATTGATTATTCCTCCGCTGCTGTCCAGAGGGTTGCTGTCCACCACGACCATTTCCAGAAGCTGCAGTTCTGGCACTGTTTGATTGGTGCTGCTGAGTAGGAGCCTTATTCTGGTTCAAATAGGGGCATCTAGCAATCATGTGACCAGGCTCACGGCAGTGAAAACAAGTCCTTTTCTCATTGTTGTTAGGTTGAACAACACTGGAACTGCTCCTCTGCTGACTACCAGAATTCTGGTTGCGGTAGGACGGTGCCGAGCTTGGTTGATTGGACGCTGAGGTCTTATACTGCATGGTAGACTGATATTTTGGCTTCTGAAAATTATTATTAAACCTCGGCTTCTGATTTCTTTCTTGCTGCTTAAACTTCTGCGCATTGAATTTGCGCTTCCTATCATGATCAATGTGAGAGCGAGCATCTTCCAACAAAAGTGCACGGTTCATGAGAGTGTTGAAATCAGGATAAATATGAGTAACCAGCTGTACTTTCAGTCCAGGATTAAGTCCTTTTCTGAAGCGATCCTGCTTCTTCTTATCGGTATTAACATCATCAGGAGCATATCGAGCCAATTTCATGAATTTCCTGATATACTGATTTACTGTCATTGCTCCCTGCTTCAGAGAGCGAAATTCATCAGCCTTCATTTCAATCACACCTTCTGGGATGTGATACCTCCTGAACTCCTCCTGGAATTCCTCCCAGGTAATAGCATCTGCATTCTCTGCACTCTCACGGTAGTTATCCCACCATTCCCCTGCTGCTCCCTTGAGCTGGTGAGATGCCAGAAGAACTTTCTCTCTGTCATCAGCATTCACCAAGTGCAATTTCTTGGTGATATCACGCAGCCAATCATCAGCTGCCAGAGGATCCTCCTCAGTACCCTCGAAGGTCGGGGGCCTGAGTCTCATGAATTCTGACATTTTGCTCTGCTGGCCTGGAGCTCTGTCCATGAGTCCCTGTGCAATAATCTCCATCAGGCGGGTCTGATTATCCATCACAGCCACTAGGTTGGTGACAGGTGCTGCGGGTATTCTCCCGCCTCTTCCACCACCTCTTCCACCACCTCTTCTGCCACCTCTACCACGGTTCTGTTGTCCTTCACCTCTGTCCTGGTCATTATTTTCTCCAACCTCATCTTGCACTTCCTGCTGATTTTGACTCACTTCCTCTTCCTGGTAATCTTGTTCATTGCCATGTCCGCCTCCACCTCTACCTCCTCCTCTACCTCTGCCACGCTGATTATTATTTCCACCTCGACCACGTCCACGCCCTGCATTGTGGGCGTCATCATGGCCATCATCTTGAGCATTACGCTCTCGGCGTTGGCGCTGCTGAATTCTGGCAGATCTTTTGGGAGGCATCTGATGGAAGGATTTAGCAGAAAGGTGAGATAAGACACTCAGGCGATTAACGAAACTACGAGGCGAAGCTACAAAACTACGAGGCAAAACAAACAAGATAAATGGAAAAGAGATTCCAAAGATCTTGCAAGCACACAAACAAGATAAAACCAGCATCATTACATCATTACAGCAAGCCTATTCACAATAACAAGGTTCGATCATACATACCCAAGTCCTTTTATTTATATACAAGGACTCGACGATCTACGACTCGACACAAGACTCGACCACAGGGCGACTCTGACTCGGAACTACTGAGACACACTACTGACACACCTGACACTACTAGACACCACTACTCAGGGCAACGGCTGCCACTACTAGCTAGCAAAGCTACTCCACGGCGCCAACTCTGCTGCTCAGGCGTCGAAGCCGCGGTCCTGGCGCCACTCTGCGTAGAGGTCGAACGGGTCCTGGGTGAGGTCAACGGTGCCAGTGCTGATCAGCCTGTAGTACTCCTCAAGGTCCACGTCTCCAACAAAGCGAGGTCCTGCTGGTGCCTCCTGTGCAGGCGAGTCGATCACCACAAACTCATCCATATCCATCTCATCGTCAGTGCCAGTGAGATCGATGACGTTGTCCGCCACCGACTCACTCCCTGACGAGACGTCCACCACAGGCTCGTCCTCCATCGGCTCCTCCTCGGAGTCTCCAACGGTCTCAAGGGCGGCCTCAAGCTCTGCTGCCCAACGGGCAAGCTCCTCAGAGTCGTCCGGCTGCTCAACCTCAGGGGAGTCCACGGTCGTGTCTGAGTCTGCAAGGGTGGTAGAGTCCTCCTCTGTGTCGGTCGGACAGGCGTAGTGGTAGTGTCCGTGCGGTCCTCCCATCCTCACTGTGAAGTGGCGGCGGGGTCCTCCGTGCTCCTCGTGGCAGTACCTGTAGTGGCTGTTAAGCTTACGGATCAGGTACATCGCATCCTCCTCCCAAAAGCGACGGGTGTAGTCCAGAGTCCACTGCAGGCGGTCTCTCTCAGCCTGGCAAGCTGCAAGCTGAGCCTGCGCCTGCGCTAGCTGAGCTCGGGTCTCCGCAAGACGGCGCTGGTCCTCGCCCCACCTCTCGGCGGTCTGCTCGAGAACGCGGGCAGTCTGGGCGCGCTGCGCCTCCAGCTGGTCCAACTCCTGACGAAGGGCCTCCATCTGTTCAACAAAATGTTGAAAGACGGGTAAGTACCGGTGAAAATAATTTTATAAATAGAAATAAGGTAAGGGAGATTTTATAAAGTAAAACTTTACAAAATATCGCACTCATCTCACTCGATTCCAACCTATGGTTTGGCCTACGGACAAGCATCGCTCTGATACCACTCTGTCGTACCCCATTTCTGAAGTACTTAGTGTTTACCGTATCAGTCCCTGGATCAGTAGCTGATACGACACTTTCACAGAATGCTTCACAGCGAATACTTTATTTATATTACCGAGAGTCATTACAAGCCTTTTAATACATAAAGGTCTTTATACAAATGAGGCGGGCGGCCTCAACACACACAGACATCACGCTCAAAGGCTGACGCCGCAGCCAGAGCTAACACTAAATCTAGCGGAAGACGACAGGCTCCACTCCTACAGGCACCACTTGAACGAAGGCCGAACTTTACTCTTCATCACCATCAGCTTGAAAGTCATAGTCGGGCTTATCTTCTGAATAATTTAAGCAAGAGTGAGTACTTAAGGTACTCAGCAAGAGGAGTATGATTATGCAAGGGGTTATCAAGGGATTAGGCTCGTGGTTAGCAATAAGGCGAGAAAGCCAAGTTTATGCAGAGTTGTTTTGAAAACAAAGCATTTCGCAATTCTAATCAAATATCTGTAGGGATTAGTGGGGTTGGGCGGCCCTGGGGGAGATGCAATCCATCCCGCCAGTTCCTCAAATTTTATCACTGGCCGACAACCAGCACACGGCTCCAAACCGGCGTTTTCCAAAAACACACCAAGGGAACTCACGCGGTAAAATCTAATCATAGTGTGGCCGATGCTTTCGCGTTGTCCAATACCGTGGAACACGGCTTTCCTGAAAGTTTCTTAACCTTGGCCAAGGGTGCACAAATTTCCCCACAAGGTGGTCCAGTCCTCCCTATCGTCATAGTTTGGACTGTCCCACTAAAGGTTCCATACCTACTTCGTACCACCACGGCATCCCCCACGGACATCACCAGGGGCTTCACAATCATAATAATATGGCCAGTCATAAATGCCGGATCTCGAACACCCACCAACGAACGAGTCTTCTCCTGGGACTCCGTTGCAATCTTCTGCCTCCGGGGGGGGTACCGGGTGAGTACTAGTAGGGTGTGGTTCCAATTCCGCGCCCATTGACGGCTTGTGGCTGCGCGAGAGGTGCTAGGCAAAGGTGGCACAAGAACCGGTCCTTATACGACCAAACCAGGCATCTTCAATAGCCAATCCACAAGTGGGAGGGCGTCCCAGAGATAGCCTCCCAACTGAGGACTACCTCGCCTGGTCCCGCCAAAAACATCCCTCACTAGGGTTGCACTTATTATTATTATGCCACCCCAAAACACATTTACACACACCACCAAGACACACGCATTTACACGAAAATCATGTGAGCAATATTAATTAAACACATGTGAAAGTCCTAAGCAGCGAGCATATCAACAACTCATTAATTAAATTAATGATGTTGATTCCTAGGGCTAACAAGGATACAGGATATATTCAAGTCAAGGCAGGCAATCAAGTATTGCATAGGACCATTCTAGCATTTAAATTCATTTAAATACCATGCAATTTATTTATAAACAGCTCTAATTAGGATATTTGCAAACATAGGATCAATATGATCAAAGGAAGTTAGACTTGCCTTCACCAAGCTCTTCTTCCTCTAAATCCTCGTAATCCGGGTCCTCAGCCTCTTCGTCTTGATTATCTAACGATTTAGTAAAAGATAAATCTACCGCTCACAAACAAATTAACAGAGCAATAAATCCAAATAAAATCCAAATAAGAACAGATGGGAGTTGATTTTGGTGGCACTGGATAGATTAGGATTTTAGATGAATTTTGGCGCAAGATTCGCCAAAATCGGAGTTAGAATGAAAAAGATATTGATTTTTGAAGTTTGAATGAATTGATTCAATTGAATTTAGCTTGATTAATTTTGTATGTGAGATACATAATTAATCAGAGGCTAACAAGTGTTGAAAAGTGTTTAAGAAGTGATAAAGTATTTTTAGGAATTTTTGGGAATTTTTCTGTTATTGGAAAGTGGGCGAAATAAGATTTTGTGTGCGTTTTCAGTGTGGCCATAGCATTTTCCTTCGGGGTGTGCCGCTGACGGGTGGGCCAAAGGGCCCAGTGGGTCGGCGCGGCACTGTTTCGTGGACTAAGTCCACCGCACGGTGGACCGTTCAGTTTGAATGCGCGGTCCACGGTGCACCGGGTTTGCCACGTGGGCGGCGACTCGGTCTCCGCCGGGCCCACCGATCCGACGTGGCTGCCACGTCGGACGGCGGCGCAGCAAAGGGGCGCGCGGCGGCGGCCTCACCGGAATCGTCGCCGGCGGCGGCTACAGGCGGCGAGAGTGGAAACGAAGCACACCTCCGTGATCAGCGCGCGACGGCGAGTGTGATGGTTGGTGATGTTGTCGTCGGGGACGACGGACGCGGCGGCGCGACGTCGCCGGAGTTGGCGATGCGCCGGCGAGCGATGGGGAAATGACGGGGAAGTGCATCGCGGTCGAGTGCGAGCGGTGGCGTGTGTGCGCGGGAGTGCGGTGAGTCGCGCGGACATCTCGGCCGGGCCGGAGGAAGCTCACGGCGGCCGGCGGCGAGAGAGAAAGGCGGCGGCGAAGCCGGCGCTCGGCGCGGAGGCATGCGCAAGGGCGATAGGGCTCCTGCGAATGGTTGCGCTAGTGCGCGGGCTCGAGGCGAACGCGAAGCCGTGAGAAGTTGTCGACAAGACGCTGCGAAGGCGCGGCGCGAGCCTCGCCGGAAACCATGGCGGAGGCGATGCGCGAGGGAGAAAGGAAAGGGGAAAGGGAGGTGCGCGTGAGGTTTGGCTCGTGTGCGCGTACGCGCGTGAGGCGCGCGGGGCGTGGTGTCATGCATGCTGCCCTACAGGGCCTGATGTGGTCAAGGGAAGGCCGGCGGGGTAGCTCCACGGCGGCGGCTTACCGGAGCTAAGGGGAAGAACAGGCACACTACGAGACGAGACAAAAGAAGTGGCGCTTTAGAGAGAGGAGTAGACGGACGTGCTCACCGAGTGTTCGCCGGAGCGGGAGAAAGACGGAGAGGGGCTGGCACCGGAGACGAGCACGACGAGCTAGGGTTGGCCGACGATCTCCTCGTACGATGCACGGCTGCGCAGACGAAGGACACGGTGAGGTTGAGCGCGGAAAGGAGATGCTAGAAGTGGAAGAAGTTGACGTCGGGACTCACCGGAGAAGAGGGGAGAGCTCACCGAAGTTCTCGCCGGAATCGAGAGAGAAGGGGAAATGAACAGTGGAGAGCTCGGGAGTGAGTGGTGGTGGCGAATGGAAACAGAGGGAGAATGAGGGGGCCTCGGTGTTGCTTTATAGCCGCCAATGGCGGTTCGAGCGAAGCGCTAGGTCGGTTCGCCGGCGGGAAAAATATCTCGCCGGACTGGAGCTTGATTGACGCGCGAAGGCGGTTCGCGAGCCTCGATGAACGGCGGTGACGCGCGAAGAGAGCTTCTGCAGTGCTCGGGACGCGACGGAGCGAGGGGAAGACGAACTGTGGCTGACGGATGCGGAATGGAGCTCGCCGGACTTCGAGGAGGCTTGACGCGCGCGTTAAGTAAGGGGAGGAGGCGACGGGACGGGACGGATAGGCGGTTCCGTGCGCGCACGTGCTAAACAAGGTCTTCCCTGTGGCTTGGACATGACGGAGGCGGTTCGCCGGCAAGGAGGGATGGGCGACGGCGCCAATCGCGCCGGTCGCGAGGAGGGAGACGACGCGGACGCGGGCCCCACGCGTCAGCGACAGGAAGAGGGAGAGGGAGAGCAGGCCGGGCTGGCGCGGCGATGCTGGGCCGGGAGCGGAGCGGCCCAGGCGGAAGAGAGAAAGAGAGAAGAGGGCGGCGCGACTGGGCCGAGCGGCTACTGGGCCAGGCGCGGGAGAGAAAGAAAGAAGAGAGAGGCTGGGCCGGCCGAAAGAGAAAGAGAAGAGGGCGGCCCGATAAAAAGAAAGGTTTGATCTTTTTGCTGAGGTTGATTTCGAATGAATTTCAAAATTCATTCAAAAGGAGAGATCGAAACCAACACTCGAACAAAACAAGAAAAGCACAAAAATGCACATGGTGACTTTTATGCATAGTTTAAAATTTGAAATCTTTTGGTTTTGCTACTAACTAAAGCTAGCAAATTGATTTTATTTGGAAAATTTTAAAAGTTCAAATTTTTAGTGATTTTTGACAACGGGCAAAAACACGGGTCGCTACATCCTGCAATTTTGTGATTTTGCCCTTGTTTTGACATGCATGTAGGGGTGCATTTTGAAAGATTGACAGTACAGTTTGCATATGTTTTGATCTTTCCAAACTTGAACATATATACATATCCAATAATATTGTCTCGGAGTATGAAGCGTGAAACACAATATTGGTGTTGGATAACAACTAGTAACCGTGCACATGCAACTCATTTATATATAAAGAACAAGAGCACGGTAACGAAAAGTAAACAAAAAAAGAGAAGTTAATAACACGTTGTTCTTCCCCCAACATGTCAAATAACACAATATGCAATCTAAGCTTAGCTAGTTTAGGTTTTTTATGGTGGAACCAGCAATCCACCCGGGTTTAAGTCCCAAACTTAGCATAAATGTTGCATTTACGACTAAATTATTCATTCAGCGGAGGTGACGTCTCAATTGATAGCGATGCACCTATGCTGACTTCGTGAACTCCAAGATCAAGCCGGCTCAGTCTTTCGGAGATGCTCATAGGGGTAGCGTCCGTGCTGTGTGTTCATAGAGGTGAGTACTCGTACATGTTTGTGAATATCTGCGTCTATACCGCATTGCTTTGCAGAAAAAAGAAAAAACACAATATGTTTTCCACAAACATCTGATCGTTACAAATATCTGGTGTTTTATCAATAATTATTTGTTGGGTTCATAGTAATAATCCAAAAATAGCATGCGAGAGGAGAGCAACCTGCTGCGTTTTTTTTTTTTAAGGATAAACGCCCGAAGGGCTATATTCTCGATTACTCCAGATGATACACTGCCATATTACAGAAAGATCCACACAAAAGATGGAAAATACCAACAAGCCCTATTGGCAGGTCAGAAGGACACATTCCTGCTGTGGTTACTAGTTGGCATGGACGAGTCCGTCCAGCGCCAAACCCAAACGGGCTCCGCCGTGCACATGGAGGTGGACGGGTCATGCATGCACCGCTGCATCGTCGCACAAACTCCTGCACACGACACGAAGTATGGAGCTCGAATGTCTGCAAGACGAGCAGGTCATGCGTGGAGGGCCCGAGTAGATGCAGGCCTAGAGCCCTAGACCAATCCGTCCGTCCGGCCCGTGGACCAATCCGTTTGCCCCGTCACCGCACCTCGAAGCTAGCGATGCAGAGACTTCGCCGGCGTTGGGCCTGTACACCAGGAGCAGCGGTGCCGTAGCATGGGGAGATATGGTGGGCACGATCTACTTATTTGTGCGCCCCGTGCTTGCGCTGTAGCCGTCGGCCTCTTCGCTTCCCGCAGCCATATCAACATTGTCCATCATTTAATCGGGGTGCTCACTCAGGCAAGGGGGCCGGAAGAACGCATACACCGTAGGCCGTACGTAGGCCATGGCGTGGATGCTGAATACAAAGACTAATAACTATCAGGCCATCGAGGCCGCTACTTTCGCCCATGTATCCGGAACGAGGCCATGGCGCGCTGGACTCCTGAAGAGTGGAGACGCGAACGTGCGCACGTCAAGCATTACAAGACTTGGGTTCAAAGCAAACTAATTTGTCCATCTAAACCGGACTTTAGGAAAAGCAAAAAAAACTGGATAAACATCTAAGTGGGACATGGCGCAGGATTAACTCCAACACAGCATGCCGAGCTTCTACTTTGGCAGTGCCGCGGCCAGCATGTACCTGTCACGGGCTCTACTACCGCAGCAGCCCACGAGAACAAGGCCGAAGTCCATCCAAGACCCCGACGCGCCGTAAAGCCTAACAGTCTATTCCCAGCATCCGATTCGGCTATGTGATCTCCAGAACGGCCAGCTAAGATTCTATATGTATCTAGAGAGAGGCGTGAGGACGATCGAGGCAACCATGTTGTAAACTCTTAAAACGGAACTCAGTTCCTTCCCTTCTTCCTCTCTGATCCCCAATCCCTTGCTGTTCTCTGATTTCCAAATCTCTTTCTTGCCAACTATCAATACAATTGTTGAATTGGGTACGTAACAGTACCTAAGGCAGGAACGTGACCCACGTGCAGGTGTTGATTGCTGAAGGCAACGGCGAAGCCCAGCAGCAGCAGGTGCGTCGTGGCCGTGGCCGTGCGCGCTCCAGGGGCCCGACGAGGATGTGTAAGCCGCGGCCACGTCCTGTGTCCTCCGCGTGATATTGCCATGCATATCGGTCAGGTTCTTCCGTAGCTTGCCGGCCTTCGCCTAGGACACCTTATTATCTCTATCGTGCTCTTTGCGGCTTCGCGGTGGAGCAAAGCCTCGGGCTGCACGCACCCTGGGAAGGGATGTACAACGAGAGCATCCTTGACTGGGCCAGCGAGGAGGACATGGTGCAGTTTTTTGATTAACTAATAAGAGAACTGCACGCACCCTGGAAGACATGTACAACGAGAGCATCCTTGACTTGCGCACAATGATGATCAGTTTTTTGATTAACTAATAAGAGAACTGTTGGAGGATGGTAAGAAAATTGATCCAATAACTTTTGGGCTGCCCCCGAAAACAAGTTTTTGAGGCCGGCCGGGGACGTGGATCCTATACGTAGCCCGCCCGATGGGATCGTTTCAATAGAACGCTTTGAGATTCGTGCTCCTCACACATCCGACGGCCGTGCAGCTTTCTTCTTCCTCCAACCTGCCCGACGCCATGGCCGCCACCGCCGAGCCCGGCGAAGCCGGGTTAGCGCGGCGGAGGGCGGCGGCCGCGGATCCGGCGGCGGGAGCCGCCGGAGACGATGGAGGAGGGCGGGGCGGGGGCGTCCCGCCGGAGAATCCCTTAGTGCGCGGGATTTGTACCCCCAAGCTCTCCTCCTCCTCCCTCCGGACAAAGAAAAGCGGCAGCAGGACGGACCGGCAGTGGGCGGCGTGATGCGGGCGGGGCGGCGAGGCGGCGGGGACGCCGCCGGCCGCGGTGGTGGCCGCCGGCAGTGGGCGGTATAGGGGCGGGGGCGTCACATGTCGGAGTGGTTAGCGTGGCAGTGGTCGAGGGTGACGGCGGAGGCAGCGGGGGCGCCGCCGGAGCCGGGCGGGAGGCGGAGGCGGCGGGTGCGAGGATGAGGACGGCGTCGAGGGCGGCGCGCGGCGGCGGTTGTGAGGAAGAAGAAGAAGAATGTCGTGCTGGGCTGATTTTGCGTGGGCCGTGGGCCATTCTATCGGAAGAATTCCGTCGGACGTCTACCTATAGGGTGTCCCGACCGGGGACGGCAGGGATCATGGGCGTCTTCTGGAAAACCTTGTCCCAGATTTACGTAGCCCGCCTATAGGATACATCTGATATAACACTTTAAGATTCGTTTGATCGGACATTCAATGGCTGGCGTGTGCTGCGAACTAAAGGGGAGAGCAACGCGTGGCGAGTTTTGATTGGTGCAGGTGGGAGGAGGTAGAAAAAGAAACATTTTTCAAATTTTAAACACATTTTTCTCCTAAATCATGTCTGTTTTCAAATCCGTTTGAACCCACGTGTTTGTTACAATTAATTCTACAACATGAGATTCAATTTGAATATTTTTGAATTTTTAAAATTTTGAATTTTCATCAACATTTGAAATGTTACCATGTCAAACATTTTGTTTACACTGCATCGGTGCTATGTGTTGATCCATCATGTCAGGTTGTTGATCTTGTGATCCTGTAACACACATGATCTGGTGTTGTGTCGTTGTTGGACAGAGAAATATTCTTTTCCAGTTAGCTTATGCTGCTAATGTTGAATACATCTATATTCTCAACTGTGAGTTGCATTCCGCTGTGAAAATGGAGAAATCCCTACCGAAAACACAATTTTGGGCAAAGGATTGAGATAAAAGTGGGATTAAATCACCACAAGGTTTGAGTGAGAAAGGGAGGGATTCATTTTGATACCTGTGTGGATGCATTCCCAAGCCTCATGGGATGCAGAGGAGGATTTGATGCAAAAAGCAAAATAAAAGAAAGGATGAGAAAGGGGAACTGCTGGAGCAAGTTTTTTGCTCCTCCATTTAGCATCAGGCAATACCAGACTACATTTCAGGTCGAACTGCTACAATTTTGAACTAAAAATCTATCAATGCAGCAAGAATTCAAAGTTTCAAACTTATTTATGAGCATTTTCGGAAACTGAGCCGGCAAATCATCAAGATTGACGAAGTAATTCGCTGCCACAATGAGTTGAACCAGAACCTGAGGTGCTACTGAGGCACTCGTAATCACTAGGCCACATCCCCTTTCGCACTCACGCATTTGTCCACCACGACCATGGTTTGTTAAATGTTGGCGTCAGCAATATTAAAGGGGTAAGGTGCAATTGGTATCAGATGAGAATCAATCAATTATGAACTTTTATTCCTGCCACTTTCTATCGAGCATACAAATATAAAAGATATATAAGATCAAAACGGTATGTTATTCGTTAGACCCAGTGCGATCTCCATGTATCGGAACACGGTAGTGCACCCAGCAATCACCTCCTTCACCACTGGTGACGAGGCGGCGGCGTCACCGGCATCGTGAAACCAATCTAGACAGTCCACCAAGCCTGACCCTGAGGACGAAAGCCAATCCTGAGCCAAAAACTTCTGCGATTCAAAGTCTTTCTTGCTTTTCAAGCCGGCAATAATGTTGTCGAGGTGGCCTAGCGTCTCATTGGCAAACATGTCGCTGCCTTGCACCAGGTTAAAGCAATCGGATAGAATCATGTCCGGTGAGCCCCCGGCACCCATGCCACTGCGGTTCAGGCGTGCGAGCTCCTCACTCAGGGCGTGCAGCTGTCCTGCCGCGAGGCCGGCGCTGGTGCGAGCGACCCGGGCTAGGCTGCCATGGAAGGTGTCCGCATACGGGAGGAGGAGGTTGTAGCAGGCGTCCGCGGGATCCACGCAAGCGCATGACTCGTGAAGGAAACTCAACGCTGAAGAAGAAGATGTCCCTGGCGCGGGTGCCCGAGCCATCTGCGACGACTCGTTTGTAGCAACGGCGGCAGCACTTGTGGGCAAGACAAGGAGGAGCAGGAGGAAGCAGGAGGCCGCCATCGCCGTTTGAGATGGGGGCGTATGTCTATCAGGATTTGTGATTTGCAACTGAAACCATGGAGAGATAAATAGGATCCAAATAGCCTGGAGTCGTTGTAAGTTTAAAAGTTTTGCGTGCCAGCTTTGATTTGAAACAAAATACGATCCAGACATTAAATAGGTTCAAATCCTTTCCTGTTTGATTTCTCTAGTGCTAGCTGTACATTCCATTCAAGTCGCAAGCATAATTGATGGAATTCATCATGATATATAGATATCTTTATGATAGAAGGAAACAAAATATACATGCGCACATATTATTTGTTGAAAGTTATGGTATGTTGGAGGCTGAATGAGGATAGAGGCCGGGAGGGCACGTTTTCTTGATGTGCAAGGTAGTGATGCTGATGTGGGCATGGTGGGATGCTAGAAACAAAGCAAATATCGGCGAACATGTGCCATCTACGGAGGATGTTATTCGAAAAGCCACTCACATGATAATGGATCGATGTTCTTAGCCTGAAGGAACAACCCAAGCTGAAACCATACAAAAGTATTGTCAGCTGGTCTCCTCCACCTGATATACTGAAGGTTAATATCAAAGGGGTGCTTCCTGCAGAAAGAAAAACAAGGTGCTTGGGGCTTCGTAGTGAGATCAAATGATGGGCAGAGGTTGTAATCGCCGGAGCTGGGCACCTGAGTTCTGTGCATGTCTTGAAGCCTTGATAGATTATTCAGAACAAGGGTTGATGAGGATCCAGATAGAGACTGATTGTGCCAACCTGGTGACGGCAATGAATAATTCTGCGTATTGTTATGGTGTTCCTTTCAGAGGAGCTGAGTCTTTTATTTTGTTGAACTTTGTAAGTGTTGAGTTCATATACTGACCAAGATCATGAAACTCGTGTGCACTGCACAGTGCACACTACTAGCTAGATCCACTAGTACAAAAAGAGCCTAAAAGTCCTTTTACATTAATGGCGGACACCCTGATTTCCGTCACTACAGTGTGCTTAACCTTACAGTAGTGACGGACAGTACTGACGTCATCAAAAAAATGCTAGTAGTGATGGCCCATCACTGTTATTTGTTTACAAGTGACAGACATGCTGATGTCAGCATTATAGCAGTGGGGAATAAGTCCACCGCGGCCTATTTCAGCCCCAATGAACTGGGGACTATAAAATGGGAACCCTAATCCCTCTACCTCCCTCTCACTTCTCTCTGCTGCCCCACTCACTCCCTTCTCCCCGCTCTCCACCTCTTCATCCCCGAGCACCGGCGGCGGCGGAGTACAGCGCGGCGCGGCGGCGCCCCTCCCCCACTCGCGCGCCAGCGGCGGCCTCCCTCCTTCCCCTCCTCGGCGCGGCGCGGCGCCCCTCTCGCACTCGCGCACCCGCGGCAGCCTCCCTCCATCCCCTCCTCGGCGCGGCGTGGCGCCCCTCCCCCACTCGCGCGCCCGTGACGGCCTCCCTCCTTCCCCTCCTCAGCAGCCGCGGTGGCACCCCTCCCCTCCTCGTGCGCCGCCGCGGTAACTCGTAGCAGATCTACCGCGACTCGTAGCAGATCTGCGGTGGGGCGACACCATAGAGGAGGGGGAGGCGCAGATCTTCGATGACGACGCGGCACTCCTTCCCCTCCTCGCCCACTGTGCCGACGCCCCTTCCCTCTTCGCCCGCCGCGGCTGTGACCATCTCTCCTCGCGCGCTGCCGCGGCGACTTGTAGTAGATATGCGACGGGGCAGCACCATGGCGGTGGGGAAGGCGCAGATCTTCGACAACGACGCGGCACGTTGGCGGCTCGTCGACGACGGCTTGGTGGCAGCGCAGCGGGATGGCGGCGGCTAGGGTTGCGGCGACCGTGGCTGGGTTGGGTTAACGGGCTATGGGGGGCCAGGTGGGCCTGCCATGGCTCGGCTGCCTTTTTTTGTTTTTTTCTGTGCTCTCCAGTGGCGGGAGGTCCTGCCCGTCACTGCTATTTTTCTTTAACAGTAGCGGAGCCGGAGTGACGGAGTCCGCCACTGCAGGCTCCATTTGCCCGTCATTAAAGGGCTGTTTTGTACTAGTGATCGCTGCTATGGGTTGAATAGGGACCCGGACATCCATCTGCATGGCTAAATCCAGTCCCTTATTTTGTAGTGAACCTGGTGACCTGCGATATGGCTGGGTTTATGGTAAATGAATAAACCAGAGCAAGTTTGAAGATAAAAACCAAAAGAATAAAAAGGCAATGAAACACAGCAAAAGAAAGATGGATGGAAAAAATGAAAGTGTTGTGCCGACGGGAGAAGGGCCGGGGAGTGCAAGTACGTGGTAATAGACTTAGAGCATCTAAAGAGAGCCCCATAAATCTCACTTAAATCAAAATATTAGGATCCAATAAAAGAACCCATCTCCAACAGCACCCCAAAACCACCTCTAGTTTTTTCATAGCCCCTAACTCCCCTCATTTGTAGCTACAAACAGGGGAAGAATTAGGGTTCTCATCTCTTCTTTTTGCTATAGAGGAGGAGAGAAAAGTTGCCCTTCATAATTTTTTTGTTCCTCCCAAAAAAAATTTATAGACCCAATTTTATGGGAATCTCTTAGATATGCTCTTATGATTTAAGAAAAATAAAATGTTTACTCCACCTTCCAGCCTCCCCCAAAGTTTGACACGTGGCAGCATCTGGCCATCCCTCCTTCACACCGCGTGAATAATGGATGTTCATACGCCGTGCAAACATTAAATTACAAGTTCACTTTCATGTATAACCCACGCCCTACGCCTATGGTTTTCTAGACCCGTAAGGTTTTGGCAAAAATGGGACTCCACTCACGAAAGAAGAAACCTGGACCTGTACAATGGATGGACGTGGGCTTCATCTCGGAGAGAGAAGAAATAGGATCCAGATGGTGCAATGGGACTAATACAATGACTCGATTAAATAAAATTTAGTTATTTCATTCACTTAATGCTGCTATTTATTATGTCTATCATACATTACAGATCTCTTATATATTAAACGCCGTGCGTTCTCTCAACGCTCATTAAGCCACGTCGGTAAAAAAAATAATAACCGTCGGATAAAAATCGGACGGCCAAAAAAAAAAAAGGTCGCCTCGCGCTACCGTATCATGGAAGGCAAAAAAATCGCCTGTGGCTATAGTACCAGGGAGGGACGAGCGGCTACAGTAAAAGCAACGCCGAGGTGCTACAGTAAACCGGAATCAGAACAGGCGCAAGAACACAGAAGAAGAACAACTCAGATCCGCCGCACCAGAGGAAAAAAACAACTCAGAAAAAAGAAATAAAAAAATAAAAACGAAACCCTAACCTAACCGTCGGAAACCCTAACCCTAGTCGCCGTGTTGGAGCCGCCGCCGCGCCCGACGACATCGCCGTCTTGTAGCCGCGGCCTCCTTCATCAGCTTGTCGGCGTGTTGGAGGCGACGCCGTGCCGCCGCACGCCGGGCCCAGATCCGCGCCCAAGGTCGCCGGATCCGACCTTGAGGCCGCCGGATCTGGGAGGCCGGGACCCCTCCGCCGCATGGGGGGCCCCATCCGGCGAGCGCACGCGCCGACAAGGACACCCGCAATGCACGGCCTAGGCAGCCACCATCCTCGGATCTGTGCCGAACGCGGGCTCCCCGCCTCCTTCTTCGCCGGCGCCGACCCCGCGGCGGTCACCGTCGGGTGGACGCGCTCGCCGGCGAGGGACCCCGCGGCGGTGCCATTTCTCTGCCTCGCCGCCGCCTTCGATGGAGGAAGAGGAGGGGACAAGGGAGAAAAAATGGTTAGGGTTTGGGGGGCACCGGCCGGTGAGGGGGGGTTTTTGATCCTCCGATCTGCGCGGTCGACCGTCCACCGCGACGAACGGTCGAGATTGAGGCGGGCGAGAAACAACCCGTCACCGGGCCGGGCCGGCCCAATAGGGGCGACTTTCACGCGCGGCCCGCGAAGCCTTTTTCTTCTTATTTTCCTCAGTTCTCCGCCTAATGGGCCGGGCCGCGCAGCGCATAGTTTTTTATTTTCTCCATATTTTACGCGCTGGTCCGGGCCGAATTGATATTTTTTCAGTTTTTGGCCCGAAATTCAAACAACACACAGAACAGTTTCACTATAGTTCAAACTTTTATAGGCGTTTTTGAATGAACCATCAACAGTTTCTAAAATTCTAAATTAATCATTTTCATTCAAAAATATAACCCATAATGTTCAAATAATATGATTTAGTTACAGAACTTATAAGCAAACACGTATAAATCTTTTTATTCCCACCTTCCCATATATTTATTTAAGCGCTCACTATTATCAATAAATGAAAACAACCAGAATTATGTTACGTCTTCCAGATTAATTAAACAATTTGTTTTCATCTCTATATTTTCGTCTCCATTTTCAATACATTTAATCTATACAATTGTATCTTTGTTAATCACTAAACCAGTAATTTGTAAAATGAGTTACTACATTTAAGCCAATTTTCAAGTATTTCACTCATTATGCTTTCAAATATTGGACTCGACAACAGGTTCACAACTTACAAGCAAACATGTATACACCCTTTTGTTCCTACCTTCCCATATATTTATTTAACCATTCTCTATTAGCTAACCGTAATTACATTACATTTTCAAGCCAATATTTCCCTCCCCCTTTTTAATACATTTAATATACATATTTATACCTTTATTAATTACTAAATCAGTAATTTGTAAATTCACTCACTACATTTTAGGTAACTTTCAAGTATTTTTTTCCCATAAAAATAAGCTCCAAAATTTTTCAACTTAAATTAGTAACTTACGACAATAACATTTTTCCATGCATAACAAATCAATATTTCACTCAAATTTAATTCCAGTATTTCACCTATTGTGCTCTTCAAAAAAATTAAAGTATTCCACCCATTATGCTCTAAAAAATTAATTTCAGATATTTTCCCGCTGCTCAACCACCGCCGCCGTCGCCCTCGCGTCGCCCCCCATCCCCTCGACTCCTCTCCCTCTCTCGCGCGACAGCACAACGAAGACGAACGAAATAAACTAGGGTTTAGGGCAATCGGGATTTCTCCGCGGTTTCGTACCGGGTCGGCAGCTCCCTGCGGCGTCCATCAAGATGGACGGTCCAGATCAAGGCGGCGGTCGCCCAACCTCTCGCCGGGGATTTTTGCATTACCGGGCCAAAATCGAAAAAACAACAGAATACAGTATCAGAATTAGTTTAAACGTATAAATCTTTTTATTCCCACCTTCGCATATATTTATTTATGCATTTTTCTATTATCAATAAAACCATAATTATGCTATGTTTTCTGAATTATTTAAACAATTTGTTTCTACATCAATATTTTGCTCTCCAGTTTTAATGCATTCAATATACATATTTGTATCTTTGTTAATTACCAAACCAGTAATTTGTAAATCGAATCGCTACATTTTAGCTAACATTTTATCTCCATTAATTACTAAACTACTAATTTGTAACTTCAGTCACTACATTTTAGTTAACTTTCGAGTATTTTTTTTAAATAAAATCGTGCCGAACCACCTTTGACATAGCAGTCCTTTTTGGGATCAATCAATAATCCAAGATTGGAACAATTTCCGATAAAATCTAAATTTGTTGTTTTACTCTCTTCAAATTGTTCTCAACTCGCATTTCCACATACTGAGTTTTGGAGCATCTTGACTGTTCAAGGATAACGGACTGTTTCTGAATGTTTATTTGTGCTTCTTCTAATAGAGCCTTGCGAACATTAAAATCCCGTACGATTATACTAAAACCATCCAGATGTAGAAATTCCATCAATAATGGCTCTACCACATTCAGAAATTGGAGTGCATCTCCTGGACCCTTTTCGTAGAGAATGCAGGACATCAGATTTGAGAATGAGTCCGGAACACACCCTGTGTCAAGATTCAGCTTTAGAACAGCACTGTCCCTAATTAGATGTTTGTCCCCTTGACAGGTTAAGTTAGCTGGTAATGCACCTTGGACTATTTGAGCAATTGACCAACATAAGCTATCAGTTTGGTATTGATAGTAACTCTAAAATATAGTTCGCCTCTTATTAAGTTCACTGGATATACTTCAAATGAATTAGTGAGCACCTTAATAATCTGAGAAACAAATGCTCGATGCCTTGGTCGAACAAAAGCAAAGAAAAGTGAGTTCAGCTCTGCGGGCAAACTAAACTGCAGCAACAGCAATAGCATCTGCAAGCACACACTTTACATGCAACATCGCCAAGCTTGCGAATCTTGCCTCCTTTCGAGTACTGCTCACAGGAAACCCCAAAATGCCAAGCATCAACTGCATGAAATCGATGATTACTACGCAAAACGAGATGTCCACGAGCCTATGTGTGGCAGACCCCAATTACAACGAAAAGTTGACGAGCCTGTAATTAGCCCCGGGACAAAAGTGAGCCGCTGTGATATTTCTATTCTGAGTCGCAAGCTGATAGATCTGAAGCAAGCTTTCGTCGGATTTCGTGGTTCGATTTTTCATTGATTAATTAGTTGTAGACCTGATTCGTTTCGTCTAGATATCACCTTCATGAATAAGTACTTCGATTTGTCCATTTGTGCAACAAACTATCTGTGCATGCGACTTCCTTGCCTTACAATTCTTCTCTTTTCCTTCTTTACATACATGATTTGATTTTTCCCAACCTTCCAATGATCTAACGTGGTTCCAGATTGCTGTTCAGTATCTCCTTTCATTCTCAGTTTTTTTTTTTGGTTGTTCGACATATATCAACCATTAGCTTCTAATCCGACGGCTAATAATATTTAGGCTGACGTGGCCCAATAGACTTTTAGAGAACGCACGGCGTTTACCCGTGAACCTGACAAGCGAAACTGGCCTTCACGACGTCCACGAGCCTATGTATGGTCGACCGCAGTTACAAGCAAAAGTTCACGAGCCGGATCGTCAACTTCTGCATTGTAATTAGCCCCGGGACAAAAATTTTGATCAGAACATCGGTGTTGTGGCAAAACCATCATTATCATTTTTTTTCATCAACACTTGTAAAAAGAATATCAAAATTCCAGGGCTTATTCTAATGGTTCGACATATTTCAAAAATAATTTTTATTTGTTTATAATTTTAATGTGTTTATTATTCGTACCGATAACTTTTATGTCTGAATTTCTGATAGTGATCCTCTGTGTTAATGAATGTAAACAGAATGCCTATATTAGCAATATGGATTGTTTAATTTTTCTAAAGGCGTATGATCATATGTTAAAAAGATGAGTTGCATAGGTATACATTGCCACTGTCTAAGCACAAAGAAATCATAGACTGAGACTGCCAAATATTGTAAAACAGCATGGAATGACCAATGATCCAATTTTTCTGAAGTGTTGCTTCCCTAGTATATCTACTTTGACAGTATAATGTAAGTACTATAGTGTGTCAATTGTTTACAGTTGGATCTATCATGTCAGACAACTTCAAATGTTCTAGATCTGTTCGGGAAATTAACAGATAAATTACAGTACCAGATAATTTTTCCTTCAAACATGCAAATACAATTTGAGTTAGCATCTTCAAATACTGCGAAAACTGTGACTCATACAATTAATCATTTACTACAATATTAAAGATTTTTTTCAACCGAACCAATCAGAGAGGCCCCCACTCAATTTTTGTTTTGCTATCAAAGACTCTACAACGCCCAGACTACTTAGGCTAATCTCTTTAAATTATTTGATGTATTTCAAGTGTCACCTACTTAAATTTTATGCAAACATTGGTTCAAAAAATGGTATATCAACAAGCTGATATCCAACACAGTTTTTCATGCTATTTTTACGGCTTTGCCAAACCTGACCCCCCTACATTGCCCCTTGAGTTAATATGCGCTTCAAACAAATTCCTCGCAAGACCATAAGCCTCTGGAGGATGCTCATTTCCAAGGGACGGGTGTTTATTCACAAAATTCAAAAAGCAATCCTCTACCAGGCGGTTTGAGTACAACTTCCCCTCACGATAAAGCTGGAAGCCAATAAAACCAAGCTGCTGAACCACCTTTGACATAACAGACTCCTTTTTGGGATCAATCAATAATCCAACATTGGAACAATTTGCAATAAAATCTGAAATTTGTTGTTTCACTCTCTGCCAACTGCAAATCTCTTTGTATTTTCTTAACGACCCTTCAAAATCAGACATAAAAGTTATCGGTACGAATAATAAACACATTAAAATTATAAACAAATAAAAATTATTTTGAAATATGTCGAACCATTAGAATAAGCCCTGGAATTTTGATATTCTTTTTACAAGTGTTGATGAAAAAAAATGATAATGATGGTTTTGCCACAACACCGATGTTCTGATCAAAATTTTTGTCCCGGGGCTAATTACAACGCAGAAGTTGACGATCCGGCTCGTGAACTTTTGCTTGTAACTGCGGTCAAAAATTATGATCACAACAACGGTGTTGTCGCAAAATCATCATTACCAAATTGCAAAATTTCAGGTGCTATTCTAATGGTTCTACACATTTTTAAATAATGTTCCATAAAACATGCCAATACAATTTGAGTTATCATCTTCAAATTATGCCACATACCCTTGTTGTATTGGCCGAGCCACGTCATCACGGCGAACAGTAACCGCCGGATCCAAAATCGACGGCGGAAATAAATGGGAAAAACCGACAGTAATGAACAGTAGCGGGCCGTCGCTCAAGTCCTCGTGGACGGCCCGGCCCAGATCCATGTCCCAAAAAAAAAAAAAAAAACCTAACCCTAGTTGCCGTCTTGGAGCCGCCGCTGCGCCCGAAGTCCTCGCCGTCCATCCTAGAGCCGCCGCCGCAGCCCGCTCCGAGCCGCCTCTGCAAGGCGCCAGCCCAGATCCGGGCCCGGGGTCGGCGTATTCGACCTCAGGGCCGCCGGATCTGGGAGCCGGCATCAACCTCCAGCCGTGAGCGGCGCCGCCCTTGCCTGCTCACGGCGAGAAGAGAGCGAGAGGGGCGGTGCAGCTTGCCCACAAAAGAGGATAAAAAAAAAATTGAAAACAAGAAGTGCTACAGTAACGAGAATGAGCGATGCTACAGTATATGCATCGCCGAGGTGCTACAGTACCACAAACTCAAACACCCACAAAACGAAGAACAAGAACACAGAAAAAGAAATAAAAAGAAAGAATAAAACGGAAGAACATGAACTACAAAAAAAAAAACCAGCGGCCCGCCGCACGACGCCATCCCACCGCCGCACGCCGAGCCCAGATCCGGGCCCAAGGTCGCCGGATCCGACCTTGGGGTCGCCGGATCTGGGAGGCCGGGACCTCTCCGCCGCATGGGAGGCCCCAGGTCGTCTTCCTCCTCGAACCGACGGCGACGGGAGCATGGAGCTCAACCGCCGCCGCGTCGCCCTCCGCCGACCCTCGTCGCCGAGCTCGAGCGCCACCGCGACGCCCCTCCTCAAGCCGCGCGCCACCGCACGGTCATGGTTGGGGACCCGCCGCGGGCCGCCAGGTCGACCACGAGCTCCGGCTGCGCGCTCACGCCGACGGACGGGTCGCCGCCACTGCTCTCTCGAAAGAGAGGACAAGGGGAGAAGAGAGGAAGAGAAGAGAAAAATGGGGATTAGGGTTCGGAGTCGCACCGCTCGCCTGTTTTGTTCCACGCGAGCCGATTCTCAGCCGTTGATCGCGAACGACCGGCTCAGATCGCTTCAACCGGATTCGAGCCGGACCGGGCAAGCCGATGGGCTGCTGGCCCATGCGGTCGCGCGCTCCACCTCTACTGGGCTGGGCCAGATGCTACCGACATTGGGCTGCGCTTGTAATTTTGATTTATGGCCCGATTCGGCGCAATTCCTTTTTCTTTTTTCCAGGGTTTAGTATTAATGACTTCATTACTGTATTACGATCAAAATTTCTGTACAATTATGCAACATTCACGAAAATTCATAGAATTATTTGCTAATGTTTACTGATGTATATGGAAAAATGGAACCAACGGCAAGTTTATTTACATAATTTTAATACAGTTTTTCACATTAATGTAGTTCTGGCCAAAGCGATGATGCGAAATTATTTATAATATTTACATAAAGCTCGTTCAATTGTCTTATTTGTACATCAGGATCACCCTATAAGATGCTTGATAGTTGTTAATGGCGATTTAAATTTGATCTAACGTGACAATTTAAATGGAAAATTGAATTAATCATTTCAATTCAAAGTATAACCAATAAAATTAAATAATATGATATCGTTAGACAACTTATAAGCAAACACGTATAAATCTTTTTATTCCCACCTTCACAAATAATTATTTACGCATTTTCCTATTATCAGTAAGTGCAAACAACCATAATTATGCTATGTTTTCTAAATTAATTAAACAATTTGTTTTTACATCAATATTTTGCTCTCCAGTTTTAATGCATTTAATATACATATTTGTATCTTTCTTAATTACCAAATGGCGTCCTCGCGCCCTTACTGGATATTAAATAGAAATGTCCAATTATGAAAAAGGGGCATAACTGGTCGCTAAACAATCAAGCAGAAATGAAAAATCTGGGCTTATCATGAGTCCAACACAATTAAAATACAACAACATTATCAAACAGTACTTATCCCTCAGTGATCAAAGGCTACAAATATTTGCAACATTACTACCCTCATTGACTCCCATGAAGCATTGTTACTCTGAGACGAATCCAAGACAGCCCTATGTGCTGGGTTTGAGATGGCAGTGGCAGCTAAGACACCCACAGGTTCACCACGACGAAAGTCACTTGGAAAATCAGTGTCATCACTTTCCCCATACTTCACCTGTATAATTGAATTGCTGCAGGTGTTTCTCACAGTTCCATCATAGGATATAACTACATCCCGCAAGATGGCCATTAAATTCTTAAACATACTTGCAGGTTCTGTCAAGCCTCTTGAGGAGCGGACAATAGCTTCTCTTGTCGATATAGCATGTACCACCTCCTCTTAAGGATTTGAGACCATAAAAATATGAACTTCTCACAACACCATAAGCCTTTGGAGGATGCTCATTTCCAAGGGATGGGTGTTTATTCACAACATTCAAAAAGCAGTCCTCTACCAGGCGGTTTGAGTACAACTTCCCCTCATGATAAAGCTGCAAGCCAACAAAACCAAGCTGCTGAACCAACTTTGACATAGCAGAGTCCTTTTTGGGATCAATCAATAATCCAAGATTGGAACAATTTGAGATAAAATCTGAAATTTGTTGTTCCACTCTCTGCCAACTGCAAATCTCTTTGTATTTTCTTGAGGACCCTTCAAAATCATACATAAAAGTTATCGGTAGGAATAAGAAACACATTAAAATTATAAACAAATAAAAATTATGATCAGAACAACGGTGTTCTGGCAAAATCATCATTACCAAATTGCAAAATTTCAGGTGCTATTCTAATGGTTCGACGCATTTTTAAATAATGTTCCATAAAACATGCAAATACAATTTGAGTTATCATCTTCAAATTATGCCACATACCCTTGTTGTATTGGCCGATAACAAGTTGCAAATCACATGATTCTTCATCATCCGATTCAATGTTTGGCGAACTATTATATTGCTGAAATAATCTTCCAAATTTCGTTATTACAATATTCTAACAACCATCTTGCCATTACTGCAAAATATCATGTCTAAAAAACTAAAACATGAAAAATTCTGCCTTTAATCATAGAAACATGGTTTTAGATCTTTCTCCAAAAATTAAATCCATTACTTTATCCAACAAAAAGCTATCAAATATATACCTTTAATCATAGAACCATGATTTTTGCTTCTCTTTAAATTTTTATTCCATTACTACAAGCGCTTGGGCAACTAACTTGTGGGGGCATGGCATCCCAAATTCAGTCTATGGGTACTAAGCCCAAATTATTACTTTACTAACAATTACTTGCAATTAAGTTTATTACAACAAAACTAATATTTCCTTACCAGACTTCAAGAATATAAAGTTTCTACGATCTCTTCACAACGGGTTCGCAACAGGAGTAGACCACCCGGCGCGCAAACTGCGCGCCTTTTTTCTAGTTCTAACTTGATAGACGCTGTTAAATCCAATGCAATCTCCATGTACAAATGACAGTAAATATTGAATCATTACTCAAGATCTTTTTCATTACAAAATCACACTGTCACTACTAGAACAATTAACAGCTGCTGTACAGCATGAACGTGACTCTTGCACTACTAGAACAAAATAAAATTGACAAAAACAGACGCCTTTGGCTGAAACAAATAAACTAAATAGTTCATGACAAGACATTTTTGAAATCTGAACTCTGGTGATAAGGTGCAATGTTGCAGCTTAATAATGCACGAGTCGATAAAATGGAGACCCATGCCTCATTTTCTTGCTCATCATACAGACTGATGTTGGCAATTTTATGGAATTAGCAAACATCTTGACGATTGAGCTTCTCGGGATATGACATGGCATTTGTTCTCCGTTGGAACAAAAGCAAACCTTGACTCACAATGATGACCCAACACATTGTGGCAGGGTTCAACAATAGATGGCCACCTGCTCGGCATAACTCTTGCTCCAAAGACTAAAAAACTAGGCGTGTCTGAGATCAAGGAACAATATATGCCCAGGAAATCGGGAACTACTTTGATGCATTGATCAGCCTCAGCACCAGCTTTGTTTGGTGTAGTTCTTGCAACTCCACTAGTCCTAACTAGTCCAGGAGCTGAGGCAAACCAAGAAGAAGTATTGCAATAGTGGTTTGCATGAGTAGCAGAATCAAATTAATGAATAGATACATTTAAATAATTTAGGAAAAATGAATTCTCAAGTATACACAAAGTTATAGATGCTAATACTACATTGCTGGGCAATGACCGTAAATCCACAAATCAAACAAACAGATGGACATAATGGTAAAGAAAAAAAAGGAACAAACTATTACTATGTCCTGGTAATATGGCATTGGTAGGGAAATGAGTGTAAAGTCGCAATCAAATATACAGACTGGCAGAACAGTAAAGCAACACAAAATCAAAAAAAAAAAAAAAAAAGGGAATCAGCTTCATCATGCCCCTCCTCCCCTGTGTGTTAGTATGTTCCTAGCCTTAGTGGCAGAACCCCCTTCTTCTTCTTCTTCGCCCTCTCCCTTCTTCATCTCCATGGAGTTCCAGAAGGTGCAAGGGGCTTGAGCCGCCCCCCCCCCCCCCCCCCCCCCCCCCCAAAAAGGGAAGAGTAATGGTTATGGACCTGTGGCTTAAGCTACCAGCTCGATAGGCTTCCGCTACTAGCTCGCTCTCATCCACTTGGATTAAAGTGATTCCTTGTTTCGATCAACCAAAATTATACATTGCAGGGGGCTCAAGCCCTCCTACCCGCTTAAACTCCATGAAGATGAACAGTGGAGAAGAGAATCAGCGGACCAAAGTAAAGCCCAATTAAAACCGTAATCAGCGGGCCGGGCGATGTAGCGTTAGAGAGGTGAGGTTTTCTTATTGTACCTTTAGACAACAAGCGAGGAGCCCTGCGCTCACCGTCAAGTTGCCGCTGATGCGCAGAACAAAAAAAGTTGACGACGAGAGGGTGCCACAGGATCCGCCACTGCTGGGCGCAGAGGTAAAAAAATATTCTTTGTTTGTTGTGTCCATTTTATAAAGTGAGTTGAAATTTGCAACAAGAAATCTATAATATATGGTATCCCTGTTATTACGTCGAGTTTCAATGCAATTCAAAATGTGGTTACATAAACTAACCTACATGCATAGTTCATTGAAGCAATTAACATGTTACCACTACTTTCGGTCACATATTTTCTCTTATTATGGTCACAATAACAACCAACCAAGATGAGTTTCTTGTGGCCGAGCAAGCATTGCGGACTTACCGACGCATGCACAGGCGCAGCCCAGGAGGGCCACAACCCACGCAGGGAGGTGAAGCCACAGAAAATGGGACAAGCCGTTTGCCACGAATTGTGGGGTGGTACGCCTCGGTTGGCTGTGTGAGAAACGCAACAAGCGACCAACCGAGCTGAAGCCGCTTCGCAATGCTACTTGATGCTTGTTCTGGTTAATAACTAAATTTATTCACTTTCAACACAGGTAAGCGCGCCGGGGGGGGGGGGGGGGGGGGGATAGACTTCGATGTGTTGATTATGGTATAGTTCCATGTTAATTAATACATGTGTCGTAGCCCGTCTGAACGGGGCGTTTGGCGGATATTTAGTTCGGCAAGAGCGCTTTGCTTCGGCGAAGATCAATCAAGAGGGACACACGATTTATACTGGTTCAGGCCTCCCGAAGGATAATAGCCCTACGTCCAGTGTGTTCTTGTATTGCCGTATAGGCGAGATGTGTTATGGTGCGATCCCTCTCGTCATGGGGAGGTGTCGTCACATTTATAGGTGGGTCTTGCCCTTTTTTACAAGTTAGAGTTGGAGTATATCTAAGAAAAATAAGAGTTCGCCTTCCTTCAATAGGCTTCGTAACCGACAAGACGTCCCTCATCGGTAGAGTCCTAATCCGGCGCATTCGATGTCCTGATATCTCCAAAAATTAGGGTTACGACAACATGCATTTGTACACGACCCATTAGTCTGTGTTGCCTTCACTGTTTTTCTTTTTTTGATGGAACTAGAGGGGCAAGCCCCTCCAGAGATATAAAAGTATATTGATAGAATAAAAACAGGTACAAAGTTAATAAAAGTAATGTCTAAAACGAAATAAAAGAAAAACTGAAAGAAAACAGGACAAATAACAAAGAAAACTATTGCGGTGCCTTCACTGTTGATAGTTCGTTACTGGTTATACATGTAGTTTGTGCATTTTAAAAGGAACTTAATTATTGTACTGAAGAGCAAGACAGGGACATAAATTACTTTTCATGAGGAGTCCTATGGTTAAAGGAGCAGCTGTTGATATGTTGACAGTCTCATTGGAGTCTTTCACTTGATATGTATCATATAATAAATGTTTTTCTGGCATCTCTGGAAATAAAGAAATGCGAGGGTCCTCGAAGGGATTCAGGCCACGGTGCAGTACAAGGCTTCAGAGATTGCACGAGGCGGCGATGCTATGGACACTGGCAGGAGCAAAGCGCGCTGAATATTCTAGGTCACGAGTAGTCCGTATAGGGCGGTCCGTAGTCCAGGTTGAACCCCGACTGATGTGTACTCCAGTCAAGTGTACTGCTTTCCACAATTACCGCGGATGTGCTTTTCCTGACGACAAAATCCTTGTAGCCGCTGAACATGCCGGACAAGATCACAAAGCATGCAATGAAAACCATAATAAAAGCGTAGTAGCAACCAGTTAAATTAACCACATAAAGAAAATACAAGTGCCAAGGAAGTATCTCGGCAAAGAATACTTCGCTTCAGCAAATAATTAGTACAGTATAGTACTGAAAAGAAAGGTTGCTACCTAAAATCCTACCAAAATCATTTTTCTGTAAAATACCAGTGGATCTAGCCATGAACCGGTTCTCTCCGGGTATAATGGTACTGAGCAAAGGTAAAGAACCCATATCGGTGACAGCACAAGAGGAGACGAGGTATCACTTACAAGTTACAACACATTCTGTATGTACATCTTACACAGTTACACTCAAGAATCTTCTAAGCTACAAAACTGCATTTCGATAAATTTCCCAGCACTATTGCTTTCGCCGTGATGTGTCATCCACGAATCTTCGGAACTGCACTGCAAGTTCCTGATAAAACTTGACATCTGACGGCTTTATTCTGTTGATTGCATACTTGAAATGCCTGAATGACACTTCAGGAATGTCAAAGTTCTCCTGTTTGAAGTGGAGTATTTTATCAGCGAACCTTTGCAACAATCTAGTAAAAATGCGGATGTCCGTGTTACCATAATGTTGAGGAATGAGTAGCTTACATCAAGCGCAGCAACAGCAGCTTCCCTGCAGACAAGCTTTATGTCAGCGCCAGTGTATCCTTCTGTGAGTCTAGCAAGTTCATTGAGATTCACATCAGGACTGCACGGCATTCTGCGTGTAAGAATCCAGAAAATGTCTTCACGGTCACCTTCATCTGGTGGCTGCACATCAAGCAGCCTATCGAAACGACCTAGTGCATTTGTGTTCATAATGTTAGACAAAATGAATATAGGAACTAGGAAGCATTATAAGTGTAATTCAAGGAACCCGTTTAAGCAATAAAATACTAATGCATCGATAGAATATTTTGATAAATAACCTGGTCTCAAAAGTGCATGATCAATTTTGTCAGGACGATTGGTAGCTGCAATAACAGTAACACCGATTCTTTGGTCCAAACCTGTTCCAATGATTGTAAAATTTTGCATGATCAGAATAGAGGCCGATCTAAGATTGTAGATAGCAAAGTAGAGTAGAACAGTCCTCTGTAATCAACATATTTCAGCTGTGACTGAGCAAAGGTAAATGGCTAAGACTCCACTCACAAATACGAGGTCAATGGCACATCTGTAGCAACTATTCTTAGAGGATAGAATCTCAGCGCACCCTGATATTCGTTTATGAAAAGAGCTGAAGCTACAAGCTAATATTCTTACAATTTACTGATTAGAGTAGACACTAAGGTAAAAATCTGAATCAAGAATGAACCATACAATGAGGCAAACGGTAGATTCTGAAAAGCTTCTAATGCAACAAGCAATTAATTAACCATTAACTAGAAACATCACACTCAAGATATATATATTAAACTTGGTTTGTACACCATACTTTGGTCTCTTCTAATAGTAATGACAAAATAAGGTGACAGATATGAAGCCTAATGCAACTATTATCAAGTTGCTGGATAAAAACAAAGGATTGCAATAGAAACTTTCTAGTGAAGTACCAAAACTCACCATCCATTTCAACAAGCAACTGACTCAGTACCCTATCAGCAACAGATGTGCCATCATTTTCGTGGCCACGGGTTACTGCAAGCCCATCTATTTCATCAAAAAATAATATTGCTGGTGCATTAACTCTTGCCTTTGCAAATAGTGATTTGACTGCTTTCTCAGAGTCACCAACCCATTTGCTGAAAAGTTCAGGACCCTTAACTGCAAGGAAGTTCAATTTTGCTTCGGAAGCTACCGCACGAGCCATCAATGTCTTGCTGCAGCCTGGTGGCCCAATCATCAACAATCCTCTGGGGGGGCGGATCCCTATGCGTTCAAATGCTTCTGGGCATTTCTGCGGCCATTGGATGGCTTCAATTAACTGCTTCTTGACTCTGGCTTGACCACCAACATCTTGCCATCGTACCTTTGGAAGCTCAAGCATTACCTATACAGGACATGATTAAGACATTGACATAGTTCTTCAACATATCACATGTATATATTTAGGGCGATGTCAATAGGTACAGCCTTAGAGATGGATAGAAGTGATACCTCTCGCATTGCACTTGGTCTAACTTTCATTTTAGCTTTTCAAAGTCTTCAGAGGTCACTAACAACAGTTTTTCATCTTCCCATCATCGGACTCACTATTTCCTGGATGACCATTGCAAGGGAAATCCACTGATGCCATGGTCAGTTTTGAGAGAGACGATGATAACGAGCTTATATGATCCCCCAAGTGATCAAAGGTCTTCTGGTTACTCTTTTTGTCAACACTAGTATCAGGATGACCAAGCAATTGAGTTGAATTTTCCTTTAAGCTGATATAACGGCGAAGTGTACTTAATGCGGCCTCATTGCACAGTGCAGCTAGATCAGCACCCACAAATCCATGGGTGGCTTGAGCAAGAGACTCAAGCTCCTCACCAGTGAGAGAGTGGTGAATGCCAATTAGAAGATGGTGAAGTATGTCCAACCTCTGTACAGGAGATGGTACCCCTGCATGAAGCAACATTTATCAAACTGGACAAACATGTGATATAAATATTAGAATCAATGACATTATTTCAAATTTGACACCATCTATAAGCGCATGACCAACTAAGTTAGAAAAGATAACAGAAAATGTTGATAATCCAGCTGCACTAATTCTAGTTTAGGGGGAGCATTTTGGACTTTGAGGTTTTTTGGCGCCAATGTAGGCTGACATAGTAGTAGCTGCTGCTGTAGCATGTAGTGGCAACAGTAGTAGCAGTTAGGAGGCATGGTGTGCTTGCAAGTTGTGTGAGTGCAAGGCATGGCTGTACAGTGATCCCTTTTGACTATAAGGAAGGAGCAGGGCTCCATTCAAAGGCAGCTCAGCTGCCGCAAAACACTCGTGTGTGTGTGTGTGTATGAAAGTGAGCTCTCACCTGTGTTCGTTGCCTGCTGGTGTTGTTCTTGTGTGTGCGTGAGAGAAGCAGGGGAGGAGGAGAGTGGATGCTAGGGCCAACAAACTATTGGTCATCAGAGCTAGGTTCTTTGTGCGCCGGAGATGGTGGGCACGCCAGAGGGTTCGACGGCACGGTCACCGGCGCGGTCGCCGGAGAGGTCGCCGGAGCGCCGCGGCCGCAGCGAGCGGCGCGGGCGCCGGGATCGATCGGAGTCGCGCCCGGTGGTGATCCACAAGACGGTGCGCAAGATCGGCGGCTCCACCACCTACCCCATGCTCACGCGCACCAATTACTCCGATTGGGCGGTAATGATGATGGTGATGCTCCAAGCGCGCGGGCTGTGGGTCGCCGTCGAGTCCGGGACGGACGACGAGGCTGACGACCGCCTGGCGTTGGAGGCGCTCCTGCACGCGGTGCCGCCGGAGCTCATCTCCACGTTGGGGAGGAAGAAGACGGCGAAGGAGGCGTGGGACAAGCTCGCCACCATGCGCGTCGGCTCGGACCGATCGAAGAAGGCGAAGGCGCAGCAGCTCCGCAAGGAGTTCGAGAACGTCGCGTTCCGCGACGGCGAGTCAGTGGAGGACTTCGCGCTGCGCCTGACCTCACTGATGTCGGAGCTGGCGGCGTTGGGGGAGGAGATCGACGAGCAGCGAGCAATTGAGAAGCTCCTGCGAGTCGTGCCGCCCAAATTCGAGCAGATTGCTCTGTCAATCGAGACTCTGCTCGATTTGTCCGAGCTCTCGTTGGAGGAGGTCACCGGGCGGCTAAGGCGGTCGAGGATCGCACTGCAGCGGCCGCGGCGGCGACAAGCAGCAAGCTGCTGCTCACGGAGGAGGAGTGGGCCGCGCGCTGCAAGGAGAAGCGCGGCGGCGCCTCGAGCTCCGGCAAAGGCGGCGGGCGCGGCAAGGCCAAGCCGAAGCGGAGGAAGGAACAAGCGCGCCCCGACGACAAGTGCCACAACTGTGGCAAGGAGGGCCACTGGGCGCGCGACTGCAAGGCGCCCAGGAAGCAGGATCGCGCGCGCAACGAGCGCCGCTCGTGGCGGAGCGGGAGGATGACGAGGAGCCGGCCCTGCTGCTGGCGCAAGTGTGCGCGCTCGGCGACGCCGTGGAGGAGGGAGGAGTCGAGTTCGTGGAGCTGGACGAGGCCCGAGCTCAAGTCAGCCTCGGCTGCGAGGACGACGACATCGACGACACCTGGTACCTCGACACGGGCGCGAGCAGCCACATGACCGGCAACAAGGCGGCGTTCTCCGAGCTTGACACCGCCATCAAGGGCTCGGTCAAGTTCGGCGATGGCTCGGTCGTGGGGATCGAAGGGCGCGGCTCGGTGGTGTTCCGGTGCCGGAATGGCGAGCACCGCGCGTTGACGGGCGTCTACTTCATCCCGCGCCTGAGAAGCAACATTGTGAGCTTGGGCCAGCTCGACGAGCGCGGGTGCCAAGTGCTGATCGAGGACGGAGTGCTCCGCATCCGCGACCGCGAGCGCAAGCTGCTGATGAAGGTGCAGCGAGGAAGGAACCGCCTGTACACCGTCAAGCTGGAGGTGACGCAGCCGGCGTGCTTGGCGGCGCGGAAGGACGACGATGCGTGGCTCTGGCACGGGCGATTCGGCCACATCGGCTTCGACGCGCTGGCGCAGCTCGGGCGGCTGGACATGGTTCGCGGCCTCCCCAAGATCGAGCACACGGCGAGCTGTGTGACAACTGTCTCGCCGGCAAGCAGAGGCGTCAATCCTTTCCGCGGAAGGCGAGGTACCGTGCCGAGGGTCTCCTCGATCTCGTGCACGGTGACTTGTGCGGACCAACCGCCCGGCGACGCACGGCGGGCGGCGCTACTTCCTCCTGCTGGTGGACGACTGCAGCCGGTACATGTGGCTCCGGTTGCTGTCGAGCAAGGACGAGGCTCCGCGCGCCATCATGGAGTTCCAGGCGCGCGTCGAGGCCGAGACCGGGCTGAAGTGCGGGTGCTGAGGACCGACCGCGGCGGCGAGTTCACTTCGGTGGAATTCGGCCGCTACTGCGCCGAGAAGGGAGTCGATCGGCATCTCACGGCGCCGTACTCACCACAGCAGAACGGCGTCGTTGAGAGGCGGAATCAGACGGTGGTCGGGATGGCGAGGAGCATGATGAAGGCGAGAGGCGTGCCGGCGGCGTACTGGGCGAGGCCGTGAGCACAGCCGTGTTCATCCTGAACCGAGCGCCGACGAAGAGCGTGGCGGGGGGAAGACGCCATTCGAAGCATGGCACGGCCGCAAGCCGGACGTCTCCTTCCTCAGGACGTTCGGGTGCGTGGCGCACGTGAAGACGGTGAAGCCGCACCTGAGCAAGCTCGAGGATCGAAGCACGCGGATGGTTCTTCGGCTACGAGCACGGCAGCAAGGCGTACCGGCTCTACGACCCGGTGAGCAAGAAGCTGCACATCTCCCGCGACGTCGTCTTCGACGAAGCGCGAGCTGGGACTGGACGGCGGGCCATGGTACGGCGGAGGCGGGACCGAGTTCGAGGAACTCGTTCCACTTCGAGTTCGTCACCCACCACGAGGAGGGTGGCAGGTGCTGGCGCCGTCGATCAGGCGATGGAGGACGAGGAGGAAGAGCCGGTCCCATCGGCGATTGACGCCGGAGCGGAAGCGGCGGCGGAATCCCCTGTTCTGGAAGCAGGGGAATCCCCTGTTCCTGTGGCGGCGGAACCAAATTCGCCCCAATTTGTGTCTCCTCCGCCACATCCGTCGCCACATCTCGACGCTGCGTACGACGGTGAGCCTCTCCGGTTCAGGGCGGTCGACGATTTGGTCGGCGGCGGCCCAATTCGGGCGAGGCGGCGCGGATTGTGGGGAATCAGCAACTGCTGATGGTGACGGCCGAGGAGCCGAACTCGTTCGCGATGGCTGAGCGCGATCCAAGCTGGCGCAAGGCGATGCTCGAGGAAATGCGCTCGATCGAAGACAACAACACTTGGGAGCTTGTCGATCCGCCGGCTCACTGCCGGCCGATTGGGCTCAAGTGGGTGTTCAAGGTGAAGCGCGACGCCGACGGCAAGCTTGTGAAGCACAAGGCGAGGCTGGTGGCCAAGGGATACGTGCAGCGCGAGGGGATTGACTTCGAGGAAGTGTTTGCCCCTGTCGCGCGCATGGAGTCCGTGCGGCTTGTGCTCGCGCTGGCGGCGAAGAAGGAGTGGCGCGTACATCACATGGATGTGAAGTCCGCCTTCCTCAACGGCGAGCTGACGGAGGAGGTGTTCGTGCAGCAGCCGCCTGGCTTCGTCGTCGAGCATGAAGAGCGGAAGGTGCTGCGGCTGCGCAAGGCCCTGTATGGGCTGCGGCAGGCTCCGCGGGCCTGGAATGTCAAGCTCGACGCGAGCTTGAAGAAGCTCGGCTTCGCCAAGTGCGCCAACGAGCACGCGCTGTACACGCGACGGTCGCGACATGGGCCGCTGATCGTCGGCGTGTACGTGGATGATCTGATCATCACCGGAGCGGAGCAGCGCGACATCGACGAGTTCAAGAAGGAGATGATCTCCATGTTTAGCATGAGCGATCTTGGATTGCTATGCTACTACTTGGGGATCGAAGTGGAGCAAGGCGATGGCGGCATCAAGCTCTGCCAGAGCGCGTACGCGCGCAAATTGGTGGAGAAGGGCGGGCTGGCCGATTGCAATCCGGCCGCAGTCACCCATGGAGGAGCGGCTCAAGCTTTCGAAGCAGAGCACGGCGGCGGCTGTGGACGCCACGAGGTACAGGAGCATCGTCGGCGGATTGCGCTACCTCGTCCACACGCGGCCGGACATCGCATTCGCGGTGGGCTATGTGAGCCGCTTCATGGAAGATCCAAGGGAGGACCACCTCGCCGCCGTCAAAAGGATCCTGCGCTACGTCGCCGGACGAGGAAGGAGCAGGGGATCGTGTTCAAAAAGGACGACGACGAGGAGCTGGCGCTGGTGGGGTACAGCGACAGCGACATGGCCGGCGACATTGATGGTCGCAAGAGCACGAGCGGCGTGCTCTTCTCCCTCGGCCACAGCCCCATCTCCTGGCAGTCACAGAAGCAGAGGGTGGTGGCGCTCTCGACGTGTGAGGCGGAGTACATCGCCGCCGCCACCGCTGCCTGCCAGGGGGTGTGGCTCAATCGGCTGCTGGGCGAGCTCGTCGGAAGAGAGCTGCCGGCGCCGAAGCTGATGGTGGACAACAAATCCGCCATCGCCCTGTGCAAGAACCCTGTCCTCCACGACCGCAGCAAACACATCGACGTGCGCTACCACTTCATCAGGGACTGCGTCGATGGAGGCCAGATCGTCCTCGAGTTTGTTGATACAGGCAATCAACTCGCGGACATCCTCACCAAATCGTTAGGGCGCGTGCGATTCAAAGAGCTCTGCTCCAAGATCGGCATGGCCAGCGTGAGGAAGAAGGTGCAGCAGAATTAGGGGGAGAATTGTTGATAATCCAGCTGCACTAATCCTAGTTTAGGGGGAGCATTTTGGACTTTGAGTTTTTGGCGCCAATGTAGGCTGACATAGTAGTAGCTGCTGCTGTAGCATGTAGTGGCAACAGTAGTAGCAGTTAGGAGGCATGGTGTGCTTGCAAGTTGTGTGAGTGCAAGGCATGGCTGTACAGTGATCCCTTTTTGACTATAAGGGAAGGAGCAGGGCTCCATTCAAAGGCAGCTCAGCTGCCGCAAAAACACTTGTGTGTGTGTGTGTATGAAAGTGAGCTCTCACCTGTGTTCGTTGCCTGCTGGTGTTGTTCTTGTGTGTGCGTGAGAAAACAGGGGAGGAGGAGAGTGGATGCTAGGGCCAACAGAAAATAGTAATAAAAATAACACAACGTAACCACTAATCACCAACTGGGACTGACAAACATTACGATACAGGATAATCTATTGCTCAAAAAAAATATTGACCAAGACTAAGTGACCTGTGTAGTCCCACACAATAGTCAACTTAGAAAGCATAAAAAACCATCCAAAGCTATTATTTTGATGCATGGATGAAATCAGATCATTCTACCTATTTCAATTTCTCGATCCAATCTTCCAGGACGCCGCAACGCGGGATCAATACTATCAGGCCGATTTGTAGCAGCGATCAAGAGAACACGTTCTCTAGGGCCTATCTCATCCATCAGTTTTAACAGAGTGGCTACCATTCTAAGAGACAAGTCCTCACCCCCATCCTTCCTTGCTGGAGCAATTGCATCCAGTTCATCAATGAATATCTAACAAAGAATGAAGATATATGACATGAATACATAATGCTAAAGTAAAGGTAATATATCCGACTGTGAATACTAGTTAGGACACAAAATATTTCACATGCATAGTACTAAGTGTTACTAACTAAAAAACTCAGCCATAACCTTAGATAATCAGTGAAATAAACAATTCAATATTCTCCTTATATGAAATGTTATGGAGAGGATGGACGAAATATCCGATGACAACCACCTGATCTATAATTGGAACATGTATTTTTCTTTCTTTATTTTTCCATCATTTCTTCTATCTTAACTTCAATTTAGCTATTGTACCCTCACAAGTAAAATAATAATACAGCTACCATAATAAAGGTGTGGATGCTTCAAAATACAAGCAACAAAATGTCACGCCTTGTTGCTGAAGCTCGAGCGTTTGGCCGCAGACAAAGATTGTAGGAATGAAAGGCTGATGGATGGGTTCGCTGTCGCTGAACCGCACGCTTGCAAGCCGGCGCGGGTGTGGACATCGCTGATAAGCAAGGCACGGGATGGAAACAGCTTAAGGCCAATACTTTCTTACTTGGCAAGCAAGGCATGGGGATATAGCAACCGGTCTAAACAATCCTACTAGATTACAATAAGGAAATCAATCCTAATCGAACTGGAATTCTAATATAACTAGGAATTTAACTTGAACTCTAACTCAATGAAGAAGATGCCTTCCAGCCTGTTTTAACGACGACGTGTGTCTCTGGAGCGGCGACGACAGTAGTATAGTACTGTCCCACCATGACACAAAATAGTAATACAGGGAAGTGATTGACACTACTAAACACAAGTATCAAGGCTTTCAGGGAATACAACTAAAAAAGAATTCATCAACTGCAATCAGCTTTGTCATGTTAGGGCAGCTTGGGGTCAAATATACAATCAGCTTCAACTCTAAAAATGTTTGGGCAGCTTAATGTTCAATTTTAGGGAAGTGAACGATACAATGTTACTCACTAAATATCCCAGTTACTATGCTGAATACCCAGGATAGGCATTATTAAATAGATATAGTTCCAGAAGTCACATACTGAATATTGTTCTTTTGCCATTCCATATAGTTCACGGGAAGAAACAATGTTATGAATTGTGACGTTAACCTTTTAAAGAGGTAACTCCAGTAGGTATTTATGCACAGTTGACATAACACATTTCAAGAAAACAAAGGCTGAGCACTAGAAGAAAAATCTAACCACAGCAGGGGCAGCTTGCTTAGCTGAACTGAAAACATCATACATCATTTGCTCGCTTTCGCCAAAATATTGACTTATGATCTCTGGTCCATTAATTGTAAAAAGGTTAGCTCCTGCATTGTGGGCACATGAAGCAGCCAGAGAAGTTTTCCCTGTTCCAGGTGGACCATAAAGAAGAACACCTTTGTACCTGAGAACAATCAACACATTACTGACTGAAATAATCAATTTATGGCAGGGCGAATGTAAAGTCGAAGCTATACCTTGGTACGTCAATTTGATCAGCCAGTGAAAATGAAATGATTTCCTTTATAGTTGCTGACTCTTTAGATAACCCACCAAGCATTGGAGCATGACTGGAATCCTCAAGTTTTCTATCGGCAACTACAGAAGAATCTGATGGCACATCCGGTTTATCTGACCCAAGCTTCTCTGAAGAGACTGATTCAGAGAGATGCACTTTTGTGGTCCGGTCAACAAGGAATGAAACTGGGGCTTGTCCCATTTTAGAAGTCTCCATATTATTCAGTGTATTGTCTTTCTCATAGAAAACATCTACAGCAGAACTATCTGATTCTGCTCCGATAACCACAAATAAAGACAATTTACCGCACATTGAGAGAGGAACATAGTTCCCTTTCAACAAGTGTCTACCGCTGAGCCATCGTGTTGCAGAAATCTGAAGCAACTCATTAACTTGGTCATCTGCTAATGCTGACCTTGCAGTTGTTGGATCCAAGCACAGCAAAGAGCCATTTTTGGATGCAAAATCATGTGTTTCCTTCCTACACACTGGAGTTGAGGGAATCTTCTTAGGTGAATCCATAACCACTCCAGTTCTTGAAGAATGGCAGTCAGACTCTGATTCCATGCCACTGGAAGGTCCAACCTTGGGAGGAACTAGGCCAAGGAAAATGTTCTTACATTTTACTACCCGCAGAATATCAACATCTTCAGTTTCTTTTTGAGCATGAGATGTATGTAGAAGGTTAATAAGCAAAGATTGGCCTACTGAAGGGTATCCGAGTATACAAGCAAGATCCCACGAGAGCTTGATGCCATTCTTTTGAACCTGGTAAGGCGATCCAATAGAAAATTTCAGTTTATTATTCTCATGAAGTAGACATCAAGAGAAGAAAATTAGGAAATATGTACCTCAAGTGAGGGGAAAACGGTGGCAACCACAAAATTTCTCCCAGCTTCACCACAAAGGAGATCACTATCAGCATCAAGATCAAAGAATCTGGTGCATTCCTCAAATAAATCATCCAGTGGGAATCCATCTAATCGGTCACAACTTGAGGAGATTAGTGATACCTATGAACGAAGAAACACATATCAGCAAACTTATTGAAAATCAAACATGGGAGGTAGCAAACCTGCAATTTGTTTCCTTCATTCAAACTCATGGGAAACCTAAGGTTCCATTTCCCAATGAAGATATAAAAAACACATGTTCAGTTAAATTAGGCGCGCGCTAACAGTACAAAAGTTTGGAGTCGAGCTGCCAGGGATCACAACTAATTGCTAAGGGGAAGACAAATTGAAGCCCAGAAGACTCGAATGATCTTTAGTGGCTAGGCAATAAGTGGAGCCACTCAGCAACAATACAAAAACAAATCTGGGCAACAAGCTGCAGTCTTTGAGGTCAATTATACGAGCAACATTACACACGAATTAGTCATAGTCATTGGACAAGAATGACTAGTGGTAACTATTCACAGTCGAAGACAAGCTCGACAGGCACAGCAACCTAAACTAGTGCTAGTTACAATAATGGAGGTCCCAAAGTCACAAAATTCGGAAAGAGTAAACAAGGCTTTGGCACGAAAGGGGAGTGAGCGCTCACGGAGACGAGGCACCCAGGCCGCAGCCCGGCGCTGACCATGGCGGAATCGGAGAGCCAGAGCCTCCCCTCGCAGGCGCGCCTCCCGTCGGAGACGCTGCTCCCGCTCCTGGGTCCCACATCAGCGACGGTCCCGGCGAAGCAGCCGGCGCCGCCTCGGGGCAAGAGCGCGGGGAACCACGCCGCGGCGGCGGAGGCGACGGATGCGAGGTCGAGGCTGCCGCCGGCGGCGTCAGTGGAGCGAGAGGACGGGGTGCGAGGGTTGCCGCCGCCGCCGGAGTCGGTGGAGCGAGAGGACGGGGTGCGAGGGGACGGCTGCGGTGACGCCGCCGGCTGCTTCTTCTTGCCCTTGGGAGGCATGGCGGCCGCTCCAGATGTTTCAGTGTACTGAGTAGGGTTCTTAAGAAATTTGAGCCGTGTGTAGGGTGGCGGCGGAGCTCGAAGCCGCAGCAGCGCCCGGTTTCGAGCGGGCGACGACACCTGGGCTAGTAGGCCAGTAAATCGTGGGCTCCCCACCACATGCAGTAATGGGCTGCGTTTTGCATACAGGCCAGGCCCTCCAACAATTTGAGCAAGAATGTGCTTTTGGCTTTTATTGTTGTGCAACTGACGTGTTCTTGATCTCAAAAAAAAATAAAAAAAATAAACTGACGTGTTCTTGCATACGACTCACACTACGCCACACCAGCTATGATTTTTTGATTTTTTGGCTATAGGGAGTGATCACTTCTATGTCCCATGTTTTTCTGGTTCCCAGGTGAGCTCTATGTAGTAGAGCTATTTGCATTGCTCCCACCAGGCTTCTCCTTTCTTCAACTGCTATCTTTTCTATTGGTGGTTGTCAATATGCTGTTTAATTTGTTGACTCAGTGTTGGACAAAGATCAAAGTTGGAGGGGGAAGGGGGCTTGAGCCTTCTGCTACATTTGGCGCCAAAAAAAAGGCAATGAGAAAAAGAAATGCAGTACAAAGCTTGAAATGAACAGTACCAAATCCACAATACAATATCAACTGTTCAACTAAAGATAAAATAAAATTGTTTGAAGAAACTACACAATAGCTAGTACAATTTAACTACTCACTCGTTCATGGATTGGAAAGCGCGCTATCACAACATCATCTTTAACTTGCAACAGGGAGAACTAAAACCAACTTGAGAAGCTTGTAAACATAAAGGTACTTTTTTAGAGACAAAGATAAGGACATCTGGTACTTATCTTTTAAACAAGTGAACTGTTGCTTTGAGCCTTTGAGGGAAGAAGTTTATCGGACCAAATTCATATATAAACTACATGTAATTTTTTTCGCCTAGAAAATTTGGGCAATCATATGCATTCCTATGAATCAAGGCAGCTCCGCCAGTGTTCTGCTACCCCATTATATCCCCTTGGGTCCAGAAGAATTGAAGAAATGATATGGTTGTGGTGGCTGGCTTCTGTGCCTCAGTTGTTTAAGGTTGTTGTTTTTTTTAAACGTACATGATGCATGTATTTCATTAGCAAAAAATAGAGTTTTACAACGCACCCTGCACCGCCCACCAGACTAGGGGGGGTCTGGGGCGGCCAACACACACCGACACGAAGCTAACTACTCACAAAAAACAGTCTGGTGGAAACAACAAGACTATGTAGCCGGAGGTCAAATATCAAGGTTCGGAAAATATTCATATTCACCACTCATTCTGCATGCATTTTTTTTTTGCGCAACTCCTTTGTTTTGTTGCAATTGTTCTATGTTCAATTATTTTCACTAATTCTATGAAAACCATTGCGAAGGATACATCAAAGCAACAATTTTCGATCAAAGAGGGGTATCTTGTTTACAATAGTGTGCTTTGATGTATGCTTATGACATAGCAGAAAGGAATGACACTACCTCTGTTTGCTAATATATGACACTAAATGAACTATTTGCATCTCCAAATGTCCTCATATATTAGCAACTTGAGCTGTCACATGCTAAAGTTAAAAGGAATGAAGGCAATCCTGCTACGGCATTTTGAAGTACTATATTTTTTGACAGGTACGAATGATTTTAGCGCGTTATTATTATATGGAGGAAATAATTGCAATAAAATGAGTAAAACATGATGAGAGCTAGCTGTTATATGGTACACTGAAATTACAAAGCACTGAATGTTTTCCGTGTACTTCATTATGACACAGCAAAGAATGAACAAAGCACTATTTAATGCGGGAATTATGGCCTTTTGACTAATCAAGTATGTTTTTAGTGTACTTTATTATGACATAGCAGAGCGAACAATGTACACTAAAATGAGGTGTCACAAAAAATTAAGAGAGATCTCGAAGAAGTTTCGAGGAGCCGGACACTTAAGACGCGTTTTGCATCGTGGGAGTCAGGCCGAGTCGGTCGGGGCAGCCAACCAAACAACAGGTATTTGCATGTGGCAGCGCTGATACTCTCAAGTCTCAACCAATCAAGCGGTGGCTGCACGCTAAGAGCCTAGCCGGGGCTGATTCACCTAACCAATCATCTCCTAAATATGTGGTAAAGATCATCGTTTCAGGAGTTTGAATATGCATGTAGTGCATGTTTATTAGTATGCAGCCTGTTCGGCTGGCTGCATCGCAGCCTGCTGCGATGCAGCAGCTATAGTGTTTCAGTTATTTCTTCAGCAGTCGCTACAGTGTTCGCAGTTATTTCTTCAGCAGCCGCTACAGTAAAACAGCTGCAAAACAGCCTGCCGAACAGGCCGATGATTCAACGAAAGAAGAAATGTACAAACTGAGCACATTTTCATAATAATGCTATGATACAATGAAAATTGCAAGGTACTGTTCATACAGATCACATTTTAATACGCTAAAGGGGGGGAATGACTTTTATGCCAGAATGAAACTATTATGCATCCTTTGTACTTGAGTTGTTCGTTTTCTTTATGACGTTCATTAGCATCATGAACGAAAAAATAATGGGGATGTTTTAGTTGCTGACAGCACAACTTTGTATTCGAGTTATGAGATTGGCGTACAAAAGGAAAGGACACACAAGGTAGATTATCTTCTTATATCTTTCTCATTATCACAAGTTTTCCTCACAAATAGCTCTATATATTTTGTCATTCATCCTTTCTTAAACTTATTTTGAAATTTAAGCTCACAACTAAAACAATGTTTTATGTCAAAAAAACAATGTTTATATCAATCTCGCTTGCTGTCGAAAACAGAGAGAAAAAGAATTACCCCAGTCGCAACTGCAAGCAGAACTAAAAAAAATAAAATAATAAAAAAATAGCATTATCTCTGTCCCTTGCTCCCGCCAACCCGATGGGCCATTCCAAACCGCTGAAAACCGGGGCTCCCTGAAAATTGCTGCAGTCTACCGCGGCACCGCTCCCGCCGCGGCCATGGCCGCCACTTCTGTCTTCCGCCTCCTCTCCCTCTCCAGTTCGCCATGGCCACTGCAAGATACGAGAACCAGGCCCGTCCTGCCTCCCCACGCTTGGCCCGCGCGCCGCCGCCGGTTTTCCCTGCCTGCTGCGTGTCATCACCTACGCGCCGCCGCCGCCGGCGTCGCTCGACCTCCCCCTCCTCCCGTTCCAGCCCGCGGAGGTAAGGTAGCCGCGTTTATGGAGATTCTGCTTTGACAATTCATATTCGTATGGTTGTTCGGTTCTAGATTAAACGGATGCCGTAACCTACCATTGCCGACGTTGGTTGAGTACTGAAGTGAAATTAATGGGGTTCGTCTAGTTCTTGAAAGAAAACGAGAAAAAATTGCTAGTGATTCGGGGAGCATTCAGTCGAGAGAATTTAGACAGACGGTCATTTCCCTTCCCCTGTTTACAGAGAGTGAACTCGGGCAAGTGTTTTTTAGTGAGTGATTGATTCCGGATGGGTTCTTGTTGGTAAAATCTGTGAAGCAGCCCCCGTTTGTTTTTTCCTGGGGGCTTGGATCTGCCTGAAAAATGATCTTGACGAAACGGATCAGATTTCAGCCAGTTAGTTTTTTCAGTTTTTGTTATTCCATGTTCTGCTTGGCCTTGTTTTAGGTTAACTACAATCAGATATGCAAGGATCTTTGATCTCAGGGTCATGTGTCACCCAAACATTAGTATGTTCAGGTTCGTGAACTGATGGCAACTTACTAGCTGAATCTACTGAAGATACTGCCTGCTGGCGGCATGTAACATTTGTTTTAGCATCCATCACTTTTGCTGCGAAGAAATATATTTCTGTGTAGTGGAGAAATAGATAACACTATTGCAGTGTGTTATTCAGTTTACCTCAGCTGGATGCTGCCTTTTGTAATATGACTGACGTTCTCTGACCAAGTAAGGGGACTAATTATGGATTACATAGTCAAGGGAAGAAAACAAATTATAATATATAATTTTGCATTCTGTAGTTTTGTTTTGAGATTTTTATTTCATCATATAATTGTTCAGAATTCATATTAGTTCATCATGCTTATAACCTACACTTTACATATTATTTAAATCTATAGGATGCTTCTAAGATAATGAAAATATAACAGGTGCTGATACCATCTGAATCCAAGACTCTGCACTTATGAAGCAAGATATATAGCATTGCTAGAGGAGGTAATCACCATTGTTCAGTCCTTGGATACTTGTTGTTGTATATATGATTTCTGTTTGTAGAAATCAATTAAATTTGTCTTCCACTTATATAACCTTCTGCTATGCATGATATATCCACACATGTAGTCAATTAAAAGCAATCTGCATGGTATCCTTGATGGAAATTACAGTTCTGTTACTTTCCTTGATGGAATTACAGCTCTGTTATTTTTCCATCAAGTGAATTTTTTTTTTCAATCTATCAAATTTATTTGTACCAAATATCAGCATTATTTTCATTAGCTGGTGAGAACAGAAAGAATAAGTGTTATGCAACATCGTTATTGATATGCTAATTTTGTTTCATGAACAGGCCATGAACAAGAGGGAAAACTATTTTGTGCACTTTGTGCTTGATCCAGTTATAGATAGCTCTCCTAAAGCTTCATTTGCTGTAAGATACGGTTTGCTTGGTTCAGATAGAAAGTGTAAGTTCTTGATATGGAACGTTCTATGAATTTTCTTACAAAATACATGTTCATCAATTTTTTTACAGTTTGTATTAATGGTTTGCCAATAGTGTAGGTTCAAAAGCTGGAGATTGGAGCATTGGTGTCAATTAGAGGTGTCTGTCGTGTCAACATTTCAAACCTTTTGCAGGCAAGTTCGTATTAGCTTGATTGTTAATCTTATACAGAGACTAGATCAGGATGATTTTGTACTGCTTCAAGTATTCTAACATGACCAAGGAGAAATTACAGAATCATTGAATTTGCATCACTGTCTTTATTGATCCAGATGGAGCCCTACTTCCGTGGTGCTGTTTCTCCATTGATGGATGAGCCTTATGAGGGTACTGAATTAAGCACAAGAATCTCCAAGCTAAAAGAGTGTATGTGTAATTTACACAGCCTACAAATGAAACTGAAGGTTCAGTCAATATCTTTAAGTCCTATTGTAGTAACTCACAGATATTATTTGTCCTAGTTTTCTGATATTTCAACACACAAACTCAGGTACCTGAGGATGAACCTCTGCAAACTAACATCAGGGCCTCTCTGCTGTGGTCTGAGAAAGAAATTTCTGAAGAGTATAACAAATATTTTATCCCAAGCTTTTCAGAGCGTCTCTCCTTTGCAGCGTACCAAACAGTTTCAGGTGACTGTTTCACTCTCATGTATTTTTATCTTAATGTTTGACTATATGAAAAAGAGTGTTAAAATCAGCCCGAAATACCCTATACATGTTTATAAATAACCCTCACTGCCATTACAAACAAAAAGCCAAAGTACCTATGCACAAGTCCACAAAATACCCCTTGTTGCCATTGTACAGTTGAATCTGACTAAAATTGAGCAGAGAGATATGATGATACTGCCCGTAGATTAAAGCGTCAGGTACATAAAAAAACACAGTAGTCGTAGAAAAAGGAGGAGTGATAAAACGAGAATACATTTTTGAGACAAACTGGATGATACAAGAATACTTATAGTTGGATTGTTAATGAGACGCCAAATGCACAGGCCACCCCACTAGTTTCAACTATTTAGTTCGGAATCTAAAGATATTAAAAGTTGAGTGATCTTTGACTGCACATTTTTAACTTTTTATGAGAATCCACAAACCAAAAGGATGATGCACAATATATCAACTTAGCACTGGTGCATGGATGCATAGTTGTCTGACTTTGAAACTATACACTTCAGGTATGTCAGATGCAGAGCTTCTCACCTTACAAGAAAACAAGCTAAAAGCAATGGATTCAACAAACACTCTTGAAAGATTAAACAGTGGTATTGAGTATGTTGAACACAACATTGGAATGATAGCAGCAAGGCTTGCTATTCAGAATATATGATCCTCCATGCCACTGCTGAACCCAATGCAATTACCATCACAGGAGCGCATACTTTTACGATCAAACTCATTCAAATGATGCTAAGTGATGTGGTTGAAGGCTTTGACATCAAAGCTTCTTCAATTCCTTGACTGTTTACAGGGAAGAGTTGATGTTCATTCAGAGAATGGACTGAAGATGGCAGCACAATGCGAAGCTTTCAATGGGTGGGGTTGCAACAAACATGAGTAGACAATTCATAAGATTCTCACAACCTTGTTCCAGCATACAAATCATAACAACTGTTTCTAAAAGGAATCAAATAGCAACTGTTTTGAAAAGCGAAGAAAGATACATCCTGAGTTCAAATACCAAAGACTACAGCTTGGCATGCACAGGTTCAATATAGAAAAGAAAATGCTAGTCTGCAAGCTGGTTGGACTATGGCAGTCTGATACTCGAAACATTAACTTAAAAAAGCAATTAAATCGTCCATGATGTAAACTTTCTAGCTCCTGAATCACATTCCCAAGGATCATCATCAGCTTCTGATTGGACTTACCCTTTTGGTTCTTCTTCTGGACCTGTAGCAATGTTGACGCCAAAGAGGCGAACGGTGCGCCGCCCACGATTGCCCGGTGCAGCCGCCATCTCTTCTGGTGGATTCTCCTCTTGATTCTGCACTGGGGTAGCTAGAGAAAAAAAGGTGCCAGTAGTGGCAGTGAGTGACGTGCCAATGGCAGTAGCAACTGGAACATGACCAGCAGCGCCATTGCCCACCAAAGCCATCCCTGCCAAGGGATGCGCGACCTGGACGGCTGCAGCACTGGCAGAGGCATGGACAGCTGCAGCTTCTACTTCCATTGCTGTTGGTTCAAACGGTGGTTCATCCTCCTGGTTCAGCATGGTGATCACGAACGGCGAGTTGCCACTGGCAGCAGCAGCAGCGTCAAAGATGGACGGGCTGTCGGAGCTGCCAGGTACATTGGCCTCCCAGCGCCTCTGGGCGCCCACCTTCTCCTTGCCCCTCTTCTCGCTGGTCTGTGGCTAGTAACGTGGCCTCCCAGCGCCTGGGGAGTACCGATAATCCTGCCACGCACTGAATCTGAGGAACTGTACCACGCTTCCCTGAGCTGTGCCTTCCTCTTATTACCTGCACGAGCAGCACCGAGGAAGCCCACTGCAGCATGAAGATTGGGGCTTCCCGTTACTGCACCGGCTGGAGCTCCAAAGCCGACACCCTTGGCGGCAGCGGCGGCGAAGGCAGAAGGACTTGTTGCGAAGCTTGCGAAGGTCACCATGGATGCAGCGGCAGGGGCTGCCACAGCCGCCGGCGCCATTGCCGAATGAGGAGCTGGAGCAACAGCTGTCACGGCCACCGCTGCTGCGGCGGTAGCAGCAGCGGGCGCCATGGTTAAAAGCTGCCAGGGCAGGAGCTGGTGGAGTTGTCGTCACAGTCGCCACGGCAGGAGCTGGCGGTGCTACTGGCAGAGCTGCCAGTGCCACGGCGCTGGCACCACCACCTCCCTCGACCGCGTTTTAAGGAGGCTCTCCATCGACATCCTCAACGCCGGTGACGACGTTCATGCCGTTCTCGCCGTCATCATCGTCACTGTCGTCCCCGTTGACGATAACCTCGGTGGTGTCGTGCTCGTGCATCCCGAACGCCGCGTTGCGAGCAGAAACAATGGATTGGATCTCAGGGATGTTCACCTCGGGGATGGCGGCCGGTGGTGGTGGGGCGACAACCACTGGTTCTTCTTCCTTGTGGTATGTATCCCGCAATGATATAGTTAACGATATTTGCATACCATGGGTCGATGCTTGTTACCTTTAGTAACATATCGTCTCTCAAGTAGTCATTGATAGGTAGTTCATTGGGATCTTCAACATGTAAACGAGAGAGATGATCTGCCACTGTGTTTTCTACTCCTTTTCTGTCTCTGATTTCTATCTCAAATTCTTGGAGGAGTAGAATCCATCGGATAAGTCGTGGCTTTGCATCCTTCTTAGTTAGCAGGTACTTAAGGGCTGCGTGGTCAGAATAAATTATCACTTTCGCCACCAAGTATGACCTGAACCTATCAATGGCATAGACTACTGCAAGCAATTCCTTCTCTGTGGTTGCATAATTGAGTTGTGGCCCTGTGAGAGTCTTGCTTGCATAGGCTATGGCATGATGCTTCTTATCCTTGGTCTGTCCCAACACAGCCCCGACGGCATAGTCGCTTGCATCGCACATGATCTTGAACGGGAGCTTCCATTCTGGAGGTTGGATAATGGGGGCTGAGATTAGTGCTTGCTTGAGTTCATTAAATGCCTCCATGCACCTCTCATCAAAGACGAATGGTGCATCCTTAGCTAGCAGATTGGTGAGAGGTCTGGCTTTCTTGGAGAAATCTTTGATAAATCTCCTGTAGAATCCAGCATGCTCCAGGAAACTGCGGATCCCTTTAATATTCCTCGGGGGTGGAAGTGACTCGATTATTCAATCTTAGCCTTGTCAACTTCTATCCTCTGGCAGAGACCTTGTATCCTAAGACAATTCCCTCAGTTACCATGAAATGGCATTTCTCCCAGTTCAGGACTAGATCGGCTTCCTTGCATTTTTGTAGCACCTTCTTAAGTTTCGTAGGCACCCGTCGAATGTCTGTCCATAGACAGAGAAATCGTCTATGAATACCTCCATTACTTTCTTAACAAGATCTGAGAAGATAGCCATCATGTATCTTTGGAAAGGAAGCAGGTGCATTGCATAATCCGAATGACATTCTGCGATATGCAAAGGTGCCATAGGGACACGTGAAGGTGTCTTGTCTTGGTCATCAGGATAGATAGGAATTTGGGTGATATCCTGAATAACCATCTAGGAAGCAGAAGAACGAATGCTTCGCCAGCCGTTCGAGCATTTCATCGATGAAGGGAAGAGGATAATGGTCTTTTCTTGTTGGCTTATTCAAACCTATAGTCCATGCACATCCGCCCTGTCACTGTGCGCTGAGGGATTAATTTATTCTTCTCATTCCGCACAACAGTCATCCCTCCTTTCTTTGGCACAACCTGAACTGGACTAACCCACTGACTGTCTTGTACTGGATAAATTATCCCTGCCTTGAGTAGCTTTAAGATCTCCTTATTCACTACTTCTCTCATGGCGTTGTTAAGACGTCGTTGGTGTTCACGAACAGGCTTGTGGTCAGGTTCCATTGGGATTCTATGCGTGCAGAATTTTGGACTAATTCCCTTGAGGTCTGCCAGTGAGTAACCTATTACTGAGCGATATTTCTCCAGTAAGACTACTAGCTTCTTCTCTTCTTCTTGACAAATCTTGTCACTGATGATAACTGGGGTTCTTTGATTCCCAAAGAGGAAGCTGTACTTGAGACCTGGCTGTAACGGCTTTAACTCAATAGGCGTTGGAGTGGTTATCCTGCTTGTCTAGTTCAACATATGGGGAAGTATCTTCGTCTTCAGTAAATAATTTAGTTTCTTCCTCCATATGAGGTGCTTTCATGAATTCTCCACCTATTTCTTCAATAGATGCTAATTCTTCCATAGTCTCAGGGTGCATCTCTGCTTTGGTGTTGAGAGCACGCCTGATGTCAACGGAGAAGAAGCTTTCTTTCCCGATACGAACATCCAACTTCTCTTGTAAGTATTTTATTTGCGAGAATGTGAAGATTGGTGTTCCGATCAGTAAAAAGTCTTGCTTGGGTAAATCGAATATGTGAAAGACGAGAACCATGAGCTGTTCATTTATCTCCGTCTCCACTTCCCGCAAAACTCCTACTGCTGGGTAATATTTGTTCTCGAAGACCAACCATTTATATGAAGGTGTTAGGTTGCCTTCGGACAGCCACTCTGCTCTCAGCCAAATGTTTTGACATGATATTGACTTTGGCCTTTAAGTCATATATGGCTTTCCTCCTAGCAGTGGATTGAATATTCACCATAACGCAGTCAGGGTTGGATTCAACTTGATGTCTCCCTCGTGCATTCGGCTTCTTGAAACCAATCTCAGCCAGAACAGCTAACAGTTGATGTATTCTTTCTGTCTGCTCTTCTATTTCCTCCCAATCCAATTCTTCGGCGTCATCATTGTCAGGGTGACAATCGGATATGATCTTGTATCCCCGAATTTGGTGAAATCAATTTCCTCTTCGTATGGAATGAGAGGAAGAATTGGTTCCACCGCCTGATGGCTTTGAGCTTCGGCAAGAGTTTGACCACCTTGGAACAAATTTGGATTGTTGGGCAGACATAGAATGGTTCAGGAGCTTCTTCCATGATCGGAGATTGAGGAACCTCGATTTGAAGCACATGTTGAGCAACGGGTACTTCTTCTTTTGGTACTCAGGTGTAGGTGGTACATAGCTGTCCAGATTGCTCAGAATTTTACCAAGAAGTTCGAATCCTTCAGTAGGAGTGTTCCTTATGAAGGAGCTCCAGAAGCAGTATCCAGGAAAGCACGGCTTTCTGGAGTGAGCCCCCACATGAAGTGCTGAATGAGTACTGCCGGTGAGAGTCCGAGATCTGGTCCTTTGACAGTGTATGACATAAAGCGCTCCCATGAGGCTCCCAATGTTTCTTTACTGCCCTGCTGGAAGGTAAGAAGCTCCATGCGAAGAGCAATGACCTTTGCAACAGGGAAAGTATTTGAAACAGAAGAGATCTCTGAGAATTGTCCAATTCCATTGGCCTCTCCTACTGACATAGCATACCATTGTGTTGCCTTTCCACTGAGTGAGAACGGGATAGATTCCATTTCAGAGTGTCTGTGGAAATCCCTGGGTTGAAACAGTGGAACAGAGTAGCGCGAAGTATCTCAAGTGTTCATATGGGTTCTCATGTTCATCTCCGCAGAAGATGTTCCCCCGAACCAGCGCTATGAGTTCTGGACGAATCTCATAGCTCTGGGCTGTGATTGGTGCAGATGCTGGCGGAGGTTCCAGCAATTCTCCTTTCGGAGCATTAGCGTATACGATGGAAGATGGGTCATGGTAATGATAAAGAAAAAAGAAAAGCAAAAACAAAACAAAAAAAAAACCTATTCACGGATGACTCCAGATTCAAGTTAGCACAGCTACCGTTCCCAGAACGCGCCAGAAAGCTTGTTGGCAGTCCTAAGGCCTAACAGAAAATAATCCGCAAAGCGCACGGATACTGATGTAGCTTTCACCCGGAGTATCCTTAAGGTATCGAATCCACAGGGAACGAACAGTGTACTAACCTCGAGATCTGTGCAGATATCCGTAAAAAGGGTCACACTAAGCGGAGAATTAATGCAGTAAAAGTGATAGTCCTCTGGCCAGGTAATCTAATGCAAGATATTAAATAACTGAGCAATTCGATAAGGGTCTATCGATATCATCTACTTCGGGGCACGGCGCCGCCAAAAACACGAAACCGAGAACTAGGTTCAACGTATCCGGTCAACGGACCGCGTCTAGGCCCTACACATTCAACCCGAACGTGGTGGACTACAGAGACCGATGCAGCTGTGTCACCTGCACTCGCGCTATCACAACATCCCGTGGGGTTGAGGGCAACTCAGGATAAATCAAAGTATAACCACCACGTTTACACCTATCGTTAATACCAGCAACTAGAACGTTCATAGAGCTAGCACATGTAGTAAATAAGAAATACTTACTACACACCTGAATCCATAAATGATAAAGAAAAAAACCTTACTTATTGCTCAATAAATAATACCTTACATGTTACCCGGCCTGGAAGACTATGGCGACTACTCCAGGCGGAGTAGTACATACCCGAGGCGCCGAGAAGAAGAGCTCCGGCATCTCCGGAGCTTCCACCCTTACTCCGCCCTCCACTCACTCAGTACCTCTAATAACAACTCAACAACACTTCACTTCTCAAAAGTGTTTCTCTACTAAGGTGCGAATGTTGTTCCGGAGCTGGCCGGGGCTATTTATAGCTGAATAACAGGCATGGGAGTATTTATGCCCAAAGCTAGAGTAGCGGGGCCGCCAAGTCAGGCCGGCCGGTCTAGTAGGGAGGCCGGCCGGCCACTAATTGTGGCGGTTGGCCACCGTCTTTCTCCTGGACGTCTCAGATTTGCTCCTGATGTCTGTTCGGA